>BMAW01115061.1:0-25777 GCA_019974015.1 Nephila pilipes | reverse complement strand
CATTCAAAGTTAAGCTTAATAATACTCTCTCTACAATATGCCATATAAAAGTCAGTCAACCTCAAGGGACAACCAATACTTCACAGTATAGACAAATTGTAGCAGATCTGTAATTTCTCCAATTTGCTACAATTTGTCTACATACGACTTCCATCAGAGTCCATATTATAGCCTCTGTTTATTCGAAGATGATGCAACAATCTTCACCCAAGGAAATAGTCCAATTTACGTAATGGTTAAATTACAAAATAATCTAAAACAAATAGAGGAATGGATGACACTTCGGTGGATTGCTGTAAACACTAATAAAACTAAAGCTCTCATATTTAGAAGAATGTCAGAAATTCTGTCATACACAAGGGGATCTCAAGATCCTTCCTATTATTAATCACATCAAATATCTCTCTAGAAGATTCTATAATAGACTAACAAATCACAGTAACCTACTAATAAGGACCCAACTAATTTTAGCTCACAATAATGGAATTCATGCCCTACCCTACCAGTCTTGCAATAATTATTACCATCTAATTCCCCCATAACACTTTGCATTCCAACTCAGAGCCTTTTAATTAATTCCTTTATCACTCCTTCAATAGCCTCTTTCTCAGCCAATCATCTCACTCCAAAACTTACATCATCATCTATTCAGTTTTTCATCAGTTGTTTAATATCCTGTCGCCATCCCTATCTCTCCTCTCTTGAACTAGTTTGCTGTCCTCCGCTGTGCACCCAGCCAAACAAGAACCATTTTTACTTTCCCCTTCCTTCTTCAGCTCTCACATCATTAAAAAAAGTTTAAATAATATTTTATTGATTACTATTTTAATTTTTGTAGTTTTACAATAAGAATAATAAAGAAATTAAAAAAAAATAATCATATAAAATAATACCCTCCTTGCTGAAGATTAGACGCAGTCTATCGAAGGCACTGAGGGGCTAAAGAAATGATATAAATATTTTTTATAATCTTATCTGACGATAAATTTCGTAAAAAATTTTTTTTAAACTGTTAAAAATCTCATCCTCATTGTGAATAATTCATTCACTTTCCTATTCTTTTCCCTCTCTCTTCTCTTTTATGTTTTTTTAGTTCATTTTTGCATAAGCACATTTTAATACACTTGTTTTAATTAAAAAAAAATCAAGGCTTCAATGTGACACTGAGTAAAGAGTCCACCGGACTGGCACTCGTTTCTATCTGATTGTTGTGGCTGTTGTTGTGAAATGTAGGGGGAAAAGTTTTTAAACTATTTCTTTTATAGTCGCATTTGAGCTCGCATTTTGTCAATTTTCTCATATTTTCAAGAGTTGCTTTTGGGTCGTCAACATTAGCTAAGATATTGGGAGAGTTTTTTTTCAGCTTCCTCTAAATTCTAAATCGTATTCATCATACATATTCATCAGGTAACACTCGGGTCCATTGTGTTTTGGGCATGTTGGCATGGCAAGTGATGGCTGTCTTCAATGTGTGGTGCCATCTTTCAACAAATCCATTACAAGCAGAATTGTTGGACGAAGTACGTTTCTGTTTGATTCCCAAGAGATGTGCAAGTTCCGTGAAAAGATTTGACTGAAATTGAGATCCTTGGTCGGTGATGACAACAGACGGAGTTCCAAAGCAGGAAATCCATCCGTTATATACGGCTGAGGCTACCGTGCAGGCCTGAATATCAGGGACTGGAATTGCTTCAGGCAAACCTATTAATTAGGATAATGCAGAAGCGTTTTTCTTCCGATGATAGAAGAGGACCAATGATGTTGTTGTTGTTCGTGCGCTTACAAAACTGAATTCAAGCAAACTTACTGCATTATAAATATTATTCAATTAACAATAACGTATTTTTTTTAAACGCTAGTATCGTTTTTAGAACAACAACATCTAAGTTAAGTAGTATTTTTGTTGAAGATAACAATCAGTGTTGCCGAACTGAATTAACAATTATATACAAAATAACATTTAATAATTATTAAATATTCGTGAGTTAGTTTTAAATGAAATATTTATAATTTATGTCTCAACAATGTCAAGATGAGCTTCATCGAATCTCTTGGAGACGGGAAGATATTGTCCCATGGGTGAGTGAATGTGTCTATGTACTTTAGACTTTTGACATTGTAAGCATTTTCTACAGTTCTGTTTAACTGATGGCCAAATAAATTTCTTTGCAATAGCTCCCGCTGTGACACGAATGCCAGGGCGAGAAAGATAATGAAAAGAATCAAAATCCATTTTACGATAAAATAATGGAATGTAGGATCTGGAATGTGCGATCGAAATGTCGCAAAATATTTTTTCTTTCGATCCAATTACCGGAAACGTTTCGAATAGTAGGTTTACATTTAAAAAAAATTAGCATTTTCAGCTTATCGTCATTAGTTTGCTCTTGGGCAATTTTAACATAATCCCCGTTTTCAGGAACTTTAATTTCTTCGAGTCTGGACAATGTGTCAGCTATAACATTGTCTTTCCCGAAATGTGCTGAATATCCGAAATAAACTGGAGAATGAAATCGAGGTGATGTAACTGACGAAGTGATGCTTTGTTTGAATTTTGATGTGAAGCATATATCAAGGGACGATGTTCAATGAACAAGGTGAATTCTCGCTCTTCTAAAAGGTGCCGAAAATGTTTTATTGTAGAAAATGCAGCAAGTAGTTCTCTATCATAAGTACTGCATCCGGTTTGTATTGGCATGAGACGTCTGGAGAAAAAATTCAGAGGTTGCCACACATCGTTAACTTTTTGTTTAATTACGCAGCCTACTGCAGTATCAGATGTGTCAACCATAACAATTAGTGGTAAGTGTGCACAGGAATTATAGAGGCTAACTGCTGAACAAATTTGTTGCTTGGCCAACTCGAAAGATCTTATTGATTCATCTGACCACTGGATTTTATTTTTGTCATTTCTTTTTGATCCTTTCAGATAGTTGTTCAAAATTGCTTGATGTTTACCTGCATTTGATATAAAACGTCGTTAAAAGTTGGTTATGCCCAGAAATTTTCTCAAATCTCGTACTGTTGCTAACTGAGGAAATTCTTTCATGATTTTAATTCATTCTGCAGTTGGTTCGATTCTCAAAGCGTTAATTTTATGTCCGAGGTAAATAACATCAGGTAGAGCAATTCTGCATTTTTCGGTGTTGATAATTAAACCAGCTTCTTCAGTCTTCCGAAAACTTGACGTAAATGAGAGACATTATCCTCTTCATTCTGGGAGGCTCTCAACAAGTCATCAATGTAACATAGATGAAGCATAAATTTAGTCCTTGTAAAATAGAGAGTGAAAAACGCTGAAACGTTTGAGCCTCATTTCTTAATCTATATGGCTTTTTAAGAATTCGAGTAACTCAAAAGGTGTACTAATGGCTATTTTCTCAAATTCATGTGGCACCATTGGAATTTGGTTGAAGGCTTTGACGAGGTCAGTCGTAGAAAATACCTTGCATCCATGCAAATTATAAGAAAAATCTTGTATATTTGCAATGGGGTCGCGATCCGGATGAGTAATTGCATTTATACTAAGGTGACCAGACGTCCCGCTTTTAGCGGGATAGTCCCGATTTTTAACTATTTATCACGCGTCTAGCGAGATCTTAAGAAAGTCCCGATTTTTAGAAAGAATGCAGGACAAGCTAGGGAATAGCAGAAGAACGGGAAGGGAATATACGGTTTTCTGCTTTCATGTAGCTATTTCACCAGGATATGAGCTTTACATTATTTTACTAAATTTTATAATGTTAAACTTGAATAATAAAAAAAAATTGTTGAGAACTTACTATCAGGAACTGCTTATCAAAGTTCGCATTGGTAAACTTTATGAACAGAAGCATTTTTCGGCATTGTCAGCGACGAAAATATTTTGTAGCTGTAAAATGAAAGAGAACACTTTGTACACTTCAGCAGATCTTATAGCGACATGCTCCGCTAGCGATCTAGCATTATTTGGAACATTGTCGCAAAGAAATTACATCTTATACAAATATTGGAAACGGAGGGAAATTTTAGAGAGGAGAAGAGTCAGAGTGTAAGGAGTTTGTTGGTCGTCCACGAAGTAACGCCTTCGCCTATTGAGCTTTGTAACTGTCTCTCATACGATACTCATCGTATTGCGTGCTAGTTAAACGAGTGATGTCGAAAAATAAGCTCTTCAGATCATTCAGTAAGACATTTATTTATGCACCAAAGGTAGGTATTTTTAGGTACCAAATTTTTAATCAAGATCCCCTCCCCGTCAATGATGTCCCGCTTTTCGAATGTTAAAATCTGGTCACCTTAATTTATATCTCTGCTGTGACCACATAGTCTCCACCTGCCTGTCTTTTTAGGGACAAGATGAAGGGTACTCTCCCAACAGCTTTCTGATGGTCGACATATCCCTTGTTGTAGCCTACAATCAAACTCTTTTCGAGCAAATTCTAATTTGTCTGGATCGAGACGACATGTTTTGGCAGTCACGGGTAGACCTTTGGTAACAATATGATAAGTTACAGGATGAAGGACTGTTTTCACTTGAGTTGTTTGAATTGTTAAGTACTTGAACTCCTCAAGCAGTGCTATAATTTGTAGATTGTAGATATTGTTGTCAGTCTTGATGAGGAGCCACTGACGATTTTACCTACTGAACTCAGTGAAGTCGTAGGATCAACAAGACGTTTTCGCTTGATATTGAGTAGCAATCCAAATTGTTTTAAAAAATCAGCTTTGATAATACGTTTAGCCACATCAGCTACGATAAAAGTCCAAAGAAATCAGTGACGTAAGCCTAAGTCTAGATATAAATGTTCTGAACCATAGGTATTTATTTTAGACGAATTAGCAACATATAGAGAGAAGTTCTGATCGGGCTCCATATGTTTATTTCTAGAAAAAAGAGGTAAAACTTAAATCTCTGCTCCGGTGTCAATCAGAAAAAGCCATCCACTTATGCGGTCAAAAATAAATAAGCGATTTGATTGTTGGCGACCATCGCTTGTCGCCACCAGCGACGTGCCACTTAGTTTTCCGCAATAGATGAATTTACGAAATTACAAGGCTTGGTGCATTTAGTGGCTTTCTTGCCAAATTTCCTATGATACCAACAAATGTCACTTCTGCTCTTGAACCTGTGGAATTTGGCACGAGAAAATTTGCGGTTTGGCGATCTGCTTCGGCTGGTTTTAATTTCTTGTATTTTAAGAGCCATATGATTAATTTTTGCAGTCAAAGAAGCAATGTTGATTTCGCTTGCTGTCGTTTGTGACCTTTCTTGAGAAATGCTTGGTATGTTGTGGAATTCAAAAGTTTCTTGAATTTTATCTGCCATTGTGGCTAGATTATCGAGTGGTTCTGAATTAGGTGCTAATATTGGCAGCCAATTGGTGCATTTCGCGAAGAAGTTGGCTGGATTTTTTATCACCTAGATTTATTCCTCTCAACAATTTTTTAATTTGAATATTATCTACGTCAGTTAAACGCGAAATTAGAGCAGCTTTTAGTATTTGATACGGAGTATTTTTCGGTGGCGAAGTAACAATGTCACCGCGTTAAGTATTTTGTGATGTATTTTGTTTCTTCAACGGAAATTTTGGCTGTATGAAATTGAGCTTCTACATTAGCAAACCAAAAACCTGGTGTGTCAGTCCAAAAAGGTGGAGGCTTGACCGAGACTACAGCTACCTGCGGTAAAGAAGGACTCTCAATATTGCTTGAATTCGAGCCGGAATCATTTCCCGTTGGAGTTGCCATGGCGCTGTTGAGCTAAACCTAATGTACAATAAATGCAGAAAAAGCTTTGAAAAACGCTAAGTCCAGGTTACCAATTTTGGGGGCCTTTGGTGTTCAATTAATTCCAAAATTTAAGGCAAAATCAAAATAATATTTATTAAATAAAATGAGCAAAATGTCTAAGCAAGATTCCCGTTTTCTCAGCTTAGCGAACACAACCAAAAGTAAACAAACATTAGCTGTTGCCAATTACAAAAAACTTTTTATACAAATAAGTTGTCCCTACAGTATCATCTTAAGAGACCAATTCATTTTCTATGTGTCGTTAATAATTACAAGACGGACTGGGGCTCTGAAACAAAGCCCTAAGTCATAGTTAGCAAACAAGAGTCCCCTATATAATAATATAATTGCTTAATACCAGTGAAGTGCATACTCAACTGTAAATCTCAAATCTCATCGTCTGACATTAATTCAAAATAACAAGCATGGATTGTTAAAACTATACAGTTACGGTTAACAGATTCAGGATCCAAACACTCCTGGCCCTAGATGGCTAGTGAGGAGCCATGGAATAGTTTGGACTGAAACATCAATCTTCATCAGGTGTCATAAAAAACAAAACATTTATTTTTAAAAGACTTAGTTTTAGAGTCATTTTTAATACTCTCGCCCAAAAGATGCTTGTACAGAACTTTCTGCATAACTTATGGGCCAACTTTCGTATTCGTAAATTTTCTATTTCATGCATGATATAAATTGCTGACTGAAATAGCAAACTTTTATGAATTATAAATTAAATATTATATTGATTTCTCTTTATATTTCTTGTAGAGGAGTAGTAGCTGCAACCATTAATATTTTTATATTCACACATTAATAGTCATAATATTGAGTCAAATACAAGGAATAGAATTACAATGATTAGTTTAGTTTTTATTGATGTCACACTAGAAGCAACGCGATGTCTATTGGCGATGGACTGCGTAATTTTGAACCTCAGACAAGTGACGAAGACGACGCCTGAGCTAGCACTCCCTCTCCCAACTTCCACAACACTCCAACGGGAGGACTTTGGGCCCCGGCTACACGGCGGGTCTTTAGAGGCCAAGGATCGAACCCGCGACGGAACGAAAACCGCCACTAGGCTACCTCGGCCACATAATACTGCTTGCAGTAAAACCAAATGAATAAAATATGCTTTTGTGTTTAATTTTCCTATGCATGAGGAGAAAATATTGGAGTATTGAGTACAGAGAAATTGAACCTTTTGGGGATGAAAGTTCACTCGGAGATATATATCAGTTCATTAAAATCCTACAAAAGAAATCTGCCCAATTGTGAACTTAAATGACCGGCTGGAGAATTGATTACTTCAAAATAAATAAAATATGAGAGGATGCATGAAAAAAAAAAAAAGATCAAGTTCAAATGATTTTTAGGATTTACAAACATTTCACGAATGAAATTCTTGCCTGAACAAATGAACTCAAACTTACTTAATTCAATTGAACAATGGTTAAAATTTAATATCACAACTTCTCAAACCTGAAAAACAAAAATGCTAGAAATAATTACAAATTTCTAAAAAGCATCATTATTTAATGCATTTCAATCCTGTTGTGCTTATGCTTGTGTCTTCTCCCTCCATTCCCACTTTTTAAGATATAAACATCCTTTCAAAATAGTAACATTCAAATGTACAATAACAATGCCATCCTTTTACAACAAAATGAATAAAAACAATGCATTCCGCAATAAAAACTCAAATATTAAATTATAACTAAATGATGCAATATTAAAGAAGAAAATAAATTATTAAAACTATGAATAATATTCTGTTCAGGTAGTCAATTAAAGCAAAAAATAATATTATCCGCGTGATACAAGAGTAGCTAGCTCGATTACGGATTCGAATCACAAGACGTTACGATGACATAGCACTCCGGCAACAAATACAATGCCCCAATTTTGTCTACTTTATAGTATAAATTTGCATTAATTCAAATTTCATTACTACATGATTGCGTCGTTACAAATTGAAATATATATCCCAAATTTTACTGACATTTGTAAGTCAATCAATATGACAGCGTTCATAAAAACATTTGCAGCAATTTTGCAGTAAAATGAAAATCTGAAATATATTTGCTATGTAAGATGGGGAGTCTTTACTTAGTCTGGTTGAGGGTTTTTTTTCGAGCGTTCCAAGATCGCCAAACTGAGCAATTAACTTTCCAATATGGTAATCGTCCAATTGAGATCACGTCACACACTAAGACGTAGAAAAGAATTCATCCGCAACATATAAAAAAGTTCTAAATGCAAGTGTATCTTTTTTTTATAACTGTATTTTAATCAATGATTTCCTTCAATTACTAAGCAGCTTCTAAAAATTGTTAAGATTTTAAGTTGTTCTTCGATTTTCATATTTATTTATATTATATTCATGCAACTAATTTATTAAGACAGGAAAGTTATTACACATAAAAGTATATATATATATATATATATAAAACTAACTGACGTTATATTACAGAACATTTTTTTAATAAAATGACCATTTAGCATATTTATTTTATATTAATCCCATGAAACTATCGTTCATAATAAAAAATTTCCTACCACAGCCTAATACTGCTCTAATACATGAAAAGAATTCAAGCAATATGAGTATTTTATTTGGTAAACAATTTGGTCGTATGTTTCAGGTACAAATGGCCTCTGAAATTACCATTACAGAAAACCAATCAAGAATATAATAATTTAAGGTCTTAAGACATCACAAACATTTTTGCAAAGAAATGGTTCTTGGAGTACTTTTATAACAAATACTTTATGATCATCGTATTCCGTTTTTTTTTTTTAATACTAACATTCTCCATTTTATTTGCATTTCTTTTTGTTTTACTAAGTTATATTATTTTATTTGTCATACTTTCTAGTCTCATGTAAATATGACAAAAAATTTGTTTTGAATTAAATATTTGTATACGTTTTGAATCATTTTCAAAATTAGCTTTTCTTTCCATTTCATAATTTGGATCATTAATTTATCGTCTAAAACTAGGCACTTTCTCCGTATTTAATGTATTTGATACATTTGTTCTGCATTCATGCTTCTTACTGAAGGTTCAGCATTTTCAATATTATTTATTATCAATGCAAGATAAAATCCATTACAAGTCACAAATAGTGCAAAGGTGAAACTAAGGGAGGATTCCAAACAGGTGGATCAAAGTGGAAACCAACTTACGGAAACAATATAGCTTTCTTTTGTTTGTATTATTATTACTTGAGAGTGATAGTTCCTCCACATTTCTGAGAAAGGCATGCGGGCGAAAAGGATTTGATGAGATTTATAACCAGAAACTTTGTATCTTTTTTTTTTTTTTTTGTTATAGTGACATAGTTAGATTCTTCTATTTTATAATGCCTGATAAGAACTAATTATTATTTACATTCACACAGAAGCTATTGAGTCTTCTTTATTCTTATTTTAAACTGCTAATAAAATAATATTAAGGTATATGATAATTATATACGATTAAGATACGATACGATACGATACGATTTTATGCATATGGGTAATATTTAAGGTATTTTTAACATCAATAAACGTAATATTCAGAAAAGTAAAGCTTGACGAATTTCTTTAGTCATAATTTATCATCGTGAGCGGTAGCCTAGTGGTCATGATCGAGGACTCGGATATGGACGAAAATTATACGTAGCATAAAATAATTCTACAAAATTAGAAGGTAAAATATATTTGTTTAAATCAGTTAAAATATGTATGTATTTAAATATGAAATAAAGTATTTTTTTAAGAAAAACTTCTACTTCATTTCTAGTGAAATGTTGTTAGTCTTAAAAATTCTTTAGTTATGTTAAAAAGGAAAGGAAATTATACGCGAATGTGGGAAGTTATATCAGATGTAGCATTTCACGTAATTCTGATATTTATACTGGAGCAACAAAAATACTTAATATATATAGCTACGTTTACAATATCCCTGTAAAGTATACTTGTATTAAAATCTCTCTAAATCAGAAAAGTTTAATTTTACAAGTTAGAGAACTAAATTTCTTCTACTGATTAATACAACATATATGTTTCAATTGGTTTTTTAGAGAAAGTAGATTATATATGTGTATGGGTAATATTTAAAGATTTTGGAACCAATGATTTCGGAAAAAATGGAATTTTTCGTATTTCTCACGAAAGGTAATCTTCTAAAATAATATGCAATCAGAATAAAAAATTTCTTCTGCTAATTTGGATTGCAATTAAAATTCTCACTATTTTGGAAATTCAATAATAAAAAGAATAAAGGAAAAAATGAATTTATAATATCCATATACGTTTTATTAAATTACATAAATTTCAGTTTGTACTTCCAAATATGTAATACAGATTTAAAATTATTTTATTCAGTCATACATTATAAACTTCAGATCATTAAGTAAAAAATTTTGCACAAATTATTTGTAATAACATACGCTATTGATTCAATTTCACTAATTATAAAATCTGATAATTGTTTATTAACGTCGTACTGAAGAGCAATACACGAACTTTCGGCCTCAAAAACTAAATTATAAAAATTCAGTTTAAACATGTATTTCCTATTTAGGATACCCTGATGGAAGACACACACGCAGCGAACCCAGCTATTGGCAATTGACCTCTCGCTCTTGAACATCGATCAAGTAACGAGGACAACATCGGAGTTTATACTTCACTCTACAAACTTCCACACCACGCAATAGAGACTTCGACCAGATTTTACATGCATGAGCCTCACTACACGGCAACCACTAGGCTCGCATGGACCACACATTTTTTTTATTGAAAATGGTCACTAAGCACTTTCAATCAAATACTTTGATCAGCCTTTTTTGATCACTCTCTTTCTAATTTTACCAATTAATAGTACAGTACAATTGTGCTATTGAATCAGGTTCAAAATTAGTGGGTTTTTTTTTTCTATTTTCCAATCGGTGTTACCAACTGCTTAGATTAAGCAAATAATTTTCTACGTTTGCAATGTATTTGTGACATCAGACTATATTAATCATATTAATCTTTCTTATTGAAAATTCAATATTCTTAATATTGTTAACTAGCAGGTGTGTAAAATGAAATCGGTCCATTTTTGTTGACCAGTTCTTCTCTTTTTTAAGGGCCTTCACAACCGTTGCAAGTCACGAAGCGAAGGCACATAAATTCCATGTAACAATGTGAAATTTTGATGAAATAACTCAGATATTCATGTTAGAACAATGAATATATATATAGGCAAATTTACAATATTCTTTTGTATACAAGTATCAAAATTTCTTCAAATTAGAAAAGTTTAATTCGACAAATAAGTACTCTTATTTCTTCTCTATTGATGAATACAACATATATGCTTTAATTCATATTACAAAATGAGTAAATTATACGGGTAAGATTGTTTATAATAGGAAATCAAATTATTATATACAGGGAATTTTTTTCCTTCATATTTTTCATTAAAGACAGCCTGAAATCTGTAAAATAATATGTTATCAAAATTAAAAAAAAGAATTTCATTGATTCGCATTACAATTACCCTTCTCATTACTTTGTATTTCACTAAAGAAAAGAAAAATAAAGGGAAAAACTGATTTCATAATGCATTTACGTTTCATTAAATTATATGAATTTTAGTTTGTACAACTACATACATAACACGGAAATCTAAACTTATTTAATTCAGTCATACATTTTAAATTCAGAGCATGAAATAAAAATTATTGCACGAAGTATCTCTAACAGCATAAGCGGCTTGTTTTAATTTCATTAACTGTAAAATGTTGTCAACATGTAATCCTCGAATTCAACCTTCCAAAAGAAGTGATGTCCTCCACGGTCATTAAAATTCTTAGAATTGTAGCAAATGCTGTAAAGACTTATTCATTTTTCAACAGATCTTTCTTTGAATTGTGCAAGAAATAATGGAGAAAGCGGAACGGGGGAGGGGGGAACTACTACAATGCTATTTAAAGTAAGTGATTAATTCCCTCTTTTCTAATCAGCATATTCCCCAGAACTTGTGAATTACGAGTGCAGAATACAGATCATTTCATTGTCAAAAAATATTCAACTTCACAGAACTTTTTTTTTTTTTTTGAAAGACACCAGTATGCGAATAAAATTAAAATGATAATTCCAACGAGGTATTACGGCCAAGTATCACAAAAGCTGATCAACAATATCCACAATAGCAAGACTCGGAACAAATCACTACAAATGCGTGAACATTCATCTTGAAAAAACAAGAAACTATATCAATTGCAGAAATAGCCTGGATATTTGGGAAGTTCAATGAGAAGACACAGGAGGGGGAGGGAGAGGCTGATAGTAAATACATTCCTTATGGAGGGCTATTCTTTTTTTTATTATTCTTTTTGTTTGTTTTATTCCCATTGAGGACGATATGCACAGTCTCAGATATTTGAACTAAAAAAAAATCAAAAGCTTAAATAAAGTCACATTCCGAAGTCACGGAAAATATTGGAAGTTAAAGCAAAAAACGGAAGAATAATTAGTATTTTTTATGATAGAAATATTTACATTATTTTCGCTTAAATTTTTCGAATGTTTAGGGTTATCCTACTTCTTACCAATTCAATGGTGGAAATATAATAGAAAATCATAATTTTTTGAAAATTCGTTAATCTTTTATTTAAGTTGATATTGAAATTATTAATGATGTACGATAATATAGTAATAATATCACTGAAAAATAAATAATTTCGACTTTCCTTTATTAGATCGTTAATTTTTACTAAGTACAAATTTCATTAAAAGAAAAATTTTATATAAATTAAATCCGCTTATTTTACTCTGATCTGATCTTCTGATATATACATACACAAATATTTAAAAAAAAAAAAATGAAGCAAATAACAGAAAATTATTATTTTTTTCTCTTCAGATTATAAACTCTCAGCTATGAAGGATTTCTATTAATTGAGAACTTTTCAGTAAGAAAGATTCAATGATTGGATTTTAGAAGAAGATTCTCAAGAATTAAAGAACAAATTCTAATGTTCCATCTTCAAGGTAAGATAAAAACTTTATCACCCTTTCTTGACGCAGATGTTTTAATTAGACTGGATGGTAGTTTGACAAACTCTTCTATAAGTTATAACAGCAATCATCTAATTTTGTTGCTATCTAAAGGCAAGTTATCTCATTTAAAAATATTGCATGAACATGAAAAATACCTGACTTCTGGTCCCTTTACTTTGCTTCATCAAATAAGGCAGATATACTGGCCTTTGAATAATCAAAATTTATATAGAAAAATAGTGTATGACTGTATCAAATATTTTAACGCAAAACCCTGGATGTATTACCAGAAAATGGGAGTTTTAGTAATGCTAAATTTAAGTTCTCTAATTCTCTTTTCTTCTGAGCTTGAAGACTTAGAAATTTTAACTCCGGCTCATCTTCATGCAAGTGAATCTCACATTTCAATCGCAGAACTTTCTGTTGTAGACATTCAAGGCAGCAAGCAACATCTGTGGCAAAAGAAAAAAAAAAACCTAAAAAGCAATACAAAAAACATGGGGAAATGGAGCATTGGTTATTTAAATAATCCACAATACTGAGAATTTACAAAATGCATGTATGAGAAGAAAATGTAAGAATTGGGGGAATATGGTTTTAATTAAAGACAATTATTTTTACCAACGTGTAAATAGATAGCCATTCGTATAAGATAGATTTACATGAGGAAAGATAAAAATGTTCGTATTGCAGAATAATAATACAAATTTCGGTGGGTTTAAAACAGCTGTCTCCAAATTGCGTGCGCTACATTTAAAAACTTAAGAAACAATCATATTGCTTTTGAATCTAATTTTATTTTCATTCTCATGTCTAAGAGTGTGAGGAGACGTTCCCGGGCTCTAGTGGTCATGAGATTTAACTGTGAACTTCAGGATTGGCAGTATATGTTTGTATCTTTCTTGAAAGAGGTTATACCTTCAATAACATTTTCTCTAATAAATAAGGTATAACATGATCCATTCCTTCATCGTATTGTGTATGTGTGTTTATTGTTTTGTCTAAATAAACAGTTAAAAGACAACTAATCCGTTACTTTATGAAACTTCTTAAAGTTTGGATAATATTTCCAAACAGCGGCTGTTTCTTTTGTTTAAAAGTGGTACACAGAGTTACACAGTTAAGTTGAATCCACATTGGTTTGATCTTCTCGAAATGAAACTGAGCTCTTGGGTATCCTGAATAGATTGTAAACTGGTAGAAGAATCAAGGCAAAATAAATTGTGACAAGAAAAGGATGTAAACCAGTGAATATACTAAATCTTTACATATTCGTGTCAGAAGTCGAGAATTCTCATTTTAAAAAAATATTATCGTTGGAAAACGAGAGTTCTCTTTTTGGGAGAGATATGTGTTTTCCTGATAATTCTTAGATAGATAGGATGAGATATGTCGTTTCTTTAGAAATATTTATCGTTAGTGCATATATGTAGGATTTTCCGGCTAATTACCAAAGAATTAATTTTATTTTCCAATGTACTGTAAAACCAGTTCCTCAGATACTCGATAGATGGCCCCACGAATCAGCGTCATGTGATAGCTCATGCAGCGCCACCTATTCCAGAACAAAACTGAGTGACCTTTCATTCTCGCTCTCTTTCCTCCACTTTCCGCTTCTCTTCTCTTTTGCATTACCCGCGTCGGAAGTAAATTCTGAACACCAGAGCGCGTTCCAGCGCCCTTCGCCGATATGGGTAAAATCAGGCAGCCATCTATTTTGCTCCGATGGACTGGTCAATTCATCATCTCCTATTGTAAATATTTTCACTCTTCATCATCTCTTCTAATAAACGAACAAGTTGAGCCTCATCATTGAATTCCTACAAAATCACCATGGAATCCGGTAATGCAATTACCCCCTAGACAACCAGCCCTTCGCGTAAGAGCTAACTATCGTAGATTCGGGATGTACAATGTCATCACCCCACCGTCTACATATATTTTCATTATTTATGAGTGTTTCCTCTCAATTATTTGCATAGCAGTGGTCAGCAGGTAAGTTTGCGTTTTGTTTCTTATCATAATGGATAAATTTGAAGAATTTGAAAACAAAATTTATGATGAATTATTAGACTTACCAAGTGACTGTGATGACGATTGTGATATTGTACCTATCAAAAAAGGTACAAACCTTTTTTTTTTTTTCTTCTTCATATGAAACGGACAGTGATAGTATTTATACCATCAGTATTTTCATCCTCCTCTGATTTAAATAAATAACTGATATTAGTAATGTGTGAAATGATACTAATACACCACCACAGTAACCATCATTTGAAGAAAACACAGGTATGGCATTAATTCAAGAATTTTGTGACAATATCGTTAATACAGCTTAGTTGTTTTTAATGACGACCTCTTCTTATATGTATTTTTAGTAACAAATAGATATAATGATGAACCAATAACTGAGTATAAAGCTCTCAAAAATGCATTACATTAGACTAATTTTGTCCCATTAGGAATGAAGCGATTTCTTGAACTTGATGTGTGCAGTTTCTGTCAAGTACGTTACGCAAAGGAAGCTGTTTCACCGGCTATCATACAAAAGAATAATACTATTACTACATATGTACAATTCTTGAAAATTTCAATAAAATCTATTAATTTCAAAAATAATTATCGCAGTTTTAATACACGTATATTGAAATATTTTAATATCACTAAAATACCCGATTTATATGAAACATTTTGGGGGAAATAGCCTGTTACTAATGTGTTAATTCGTTTTCTCTTTGAAGACATTGTGTAGCGTACCTCCCTTCAGCTATTCTTTTGGGCATTTCCTGGACATTTCTTGATTCAAACAACACAATTTCTAAGTATACAAAACAAAGATTTAATATAAATTCAAGTGTAGGGAGAAAGAAGAAGAATGTAAGAAGAGGGGAGATGTGTGTGTAACGATAGATGAGAACATTAATAAAGGTTATGGTAATAAGAAGAATATTATTGTGCACACAGAAGTATTCTGGCACGTATAAAAGATTTTATGAGATTAGGACTCAAAGCTGTCGGAGAAATTGTAGAAGGCACTCGCAACGTATTCCGGTAAGAGCATTATTTAGTAAATCAAAGAAGTTGTTGATACTCACGGAAAGGATATCAACTACGCAGAGCATCCCCTTTAAATGAGGACTAAATAAAGATATTTTGAATATAATTGACAATGTTAATAAATTAGTTAATTACTGAACTTACAGTGCAATTTAGATCTTATAATAAGAATAATATTTAAGAGGACGGATGAGGTGGGTCACAGGAGACCATCACAGTTACTTCAGGTAAAGATATTCATAACTACTATGAAGTGAGCATTAGTCGTCTCAAGAGCAATTTTTCCTGTATCCTGTATAATTTTTGAAGCAGTCAAAAAATTCCATAGTTTTAGACAACTGTTGTCTATTCAAGAAGCAAGAATAAAAAACATGACAAATTCAAATGTCTTCAAGTAAAATCAGAATCGAGTTTTTAAAGAAATCTACTATTACTAGGCTAGAATTACTAGCTCGCTGCATTGGAACTGGGTTAGCTGCCGTTAAGACAAAACTTGAAACCACTCTTTTAGGAATTACTGTATAGGCTTTTCAACTGTCCTTTGCTGAAAGAGGTAAATGAGCCAGGGACAAAACTCATCAAAAGTAAAAATATTCGAAGTCGTGTGAAAGTCAAGGATTAGCCTTTGTTCTATGTTTCACGTCCCGTTTGTTCTATGTTTTCCACCAAGAGGCTGTTAAATTTGTTAAAAAATTGATTGAATCAAAATGTAGGGAAGGTCCATTATGGCTGATAAACGATTGGTTTCAATCCAGCTCCATCGAAAATGATACTGAAGTAACTGCTGAATTGAGGAAAATTATTATACTTTCACTGGACTATAGTGACAATATATATCCACGGATTACATGCTATTTTTCAAAATATATAAAGGTATTAAGAATGGTAGCATAAATGATTAAGTTTATTCGTAGAAATCAAAGAGCTGCAATCAAAAGAGAAGTGAGTGAATTAAAGGTGTTTGTGCAGCATAGAGAATTCTCGAAAGATTCGTACAACAAAAAGCATTCAATTCAGAACATCTTCATTAAAATCAGTTTGTGTGTTGAATGACGAAGAAGCCAAATTACGATTTAGGATCTATCTAATTGCTATACAAGATGAAAATTATTTTATTGTTCTACATTAACTCCAAACATTCATATTTATAATCAGTAAAACATATTTAAAAATACCTAATACTGAATTACACGTTTCGATGTCTCAAAGCTAAAAGAAACGTTCCGGATACTTAAAAGAAGAAAGATAACAAAAAAAAAAAAAAAGTACTCTGTATCTCGTTATCCAGTATAAAATATATGAATTAAATGAGCAGAGAACCGGCTCACCATCCAAACCAGGAATGAAAGAACATTAAAAATTCATTCAAAGTTCCTATTCTCCATTGGTGTTATATAATACTGCATTTAGAATTAATAGTACAGTATTAATAGCTTAGTTTTTATTAACGTCGCGCTAGAAGCAACACGAGGGCCATTGGCGAAGCACCTCGTAATTTTGAACCACGGTCAAGTGACAAGGACAACATCTGAGCTGGCACCTCAGTAGTTAAAATATACCGGTTCTGGGCCAGAGGAGCGGAGGAGCTATGAGGAGCGCGCGAGAAAGGGGGTGGAAATTTCACCCCCTACTTACCGATAACGGGTAGAATCCCTCGACTTCGTTGGAACCCCCCCTCCTCCAACCCCTTCTTTGGGACTCCCCCTTTACCTTGTTTATTTATTGATATCTCTTTCGATAAGAAAAGGATTGTGGGTATGTATGTTTTTACTATAAGCGGGTCGTATTCAAGCATAAACTTTAAATTAAATGAGTTAATTGGATGGAATTAATATGATCTGAACGAATCGATTATGTTTTTTAAGAAATAATTTTTTAACTCTGATTACTCGGACGGACTTTTTGGAATTCTCCATTCAATATTGTTTAATGTGTTTTATTTAATACTGCTATTATTTTTTTAATTATTTAAAACTAAAATAAGACAACAAACTGTTATTTTCCTGTGGTACCATCTGTTAATCATTCGAATTTTTAAGTGCAGAATTATACTTATACTTTAGTTTCGAACCCCAAAAGTCTTCGTACTTGAATGTTAAAGGATTGGACCCTTAACCATTCAACCACGAAGACCTATTACTTAATATTTATTTTATATTCATAATATCTAAGATCAGATAGAAATACTCAGTATAAAGTTGAGTTGTAAGACCCCTATTGCTTAAAAGTTAATATTCTTTGTTTGTTATTAATATATTATTCTAATCTAAGAATTTCTCATTTTATATACCAGTAGATTTATTTCGAAAATGCATATAGAATACGTGATTGGACCTGACAAAATCACACTAGAATTATTTAGAATTGATAAGGGAAAAGAATGCGTAAACATGCTATGAACATGTTGTTGCATGAATATTGAAAACAAGACCAAATTACTCCCAATGTAACATTCCGCGGTGTAAGAATACATTATTCTGTTTAACCAATCAGCTTATTTAAGTTTTGTGATAACACCCAGACAAACCAATCGCAGTTCAGTATTGGTGTAAAGTTCTAATCATAGACTTGGGTTATATTTAGTTCAAAGTCATTTCTAGCTCTTTCTCTGTCATAGACTGTAGTTTTTAAGTTTTGTTCAATTTTAAACGGACACGTACAGAATTGGGAAAATGAAAAGAATGGCTAATCCCTCAAATATGTCAGCTAAGCGTGTGTGTCTCAATAAAGATGCCAAACTAGATTCTTCCTTCTCGGACAGTGCTGTACCACCACATCATTTCCATTTGGGGCAAGACATCTATGCTGTGGTAACATATTTTGCTACCTCCGTGCAAGTTCATCTACGACAATATACAAGAGATGAAAACAATCGACTTTACCCAACTAAAAAAGGTGTCTGTATGTCGCCTGTGCTCTGGCAATACCTTGCAAATCGAATCGAGCTAATCAACGTGCCTTCCTCAACCGAAGAGACTATTGTTCTGAAAGACGCTTTGATGATTTCGACTGTGTTCAGCGAGGACATTTCACATATTACCTGCCAGCGATACTTCAAACAGAAGGACTTTTCTAGAAAGTTTATCCCAGGAACTTGTGTTATGAATGAAAACAGTTGGTTAGAATTAGCACAAATTCGCAAAAGAATTACGGAGAGTGCCATGTCCATGATCTTTGATTGTATTTTTCGAAAATTGCTGTTAAATGAAGTTTCGAAAATCACACCAAATGTTGTTGTGGATACAGACATTTCGGAAGTGGAATCAGTACTAACTACTTCATTAATAGAACTTTTTTGTGAATACTTAGGGAATTCTATTACCGACATGTTTGAATGCTATGGGTGTGCCCAACAATACGGTAATCAACTCGGACATGAATGCATTACAATGGATCATGAAACTCGCTTCCAACTCTATGGTGATCTAGCCTTTTTTGCAATGAACTTTGAGCAACTAATTCAAGACTTTATTCAACGAAACCTACAAATGTTAAATTATATAAGTCCTATGTTTGTAAATAATTGGGATATGACTTCTGTTATAAACAATGCCAAAAGTATGTATATTGCTTCTGATGTTCATCGCTTGCATTAAATAAAATAATTTTTATGTATATTGATGTGTTATTACTGTTCAATCTTTAGTTTACATATTTATATTTGTGATAATATTTTTTTTTCAGTTAATTTAACGGTATAAATACTTTGAGTATTCTGCTTTTAATATTATTCATACATGTGATATTATTCAATAAGCACGTCATTCCTTAGTTAAGAATGGACCTTGAAAGGGCTTATCAAGAACCTGAACATCCGAGTAGTTTTGGTGGTGTTGAGGCTTTATTTAGAGCAACAAACGGAAAATTTTCTAGAAAGAATATTAAAAATTGGTTAAGTGCGAAAGATTCATATACTTTACATAAACCTATTATAAAGAAATTTAAGAAAAATAGAGTATTTGTAAATCGAATAAATCAACAATTTCAAGCTGATTTAGTGGATATGCAGTCCCTTGCTAAGTTTAATGATGGGTATAGATTTTTACTGACTTGTATATGTGTTTTATCTAAATATGCTTGGGCTATTCCATTACATGATAAGAATGCGAAAACAATAGTATCCGCCTTTGAACGAATCTATTCTGAACGTATTCCTCTTAAACTTCAAACTGATGCTGGTAAAGAATTTACAAACAAACTTTTTCAGAATTATCTCAAAAAGAAGAAAATAGTATTTTTTATGACGAATAATAATACGAAAGCCTCTGTTGTAGAACGATTTAACAGAACGTTAAAGACAAAAATGTGGAAGTATTTTACAGAAATGAATACAAAGCGTTATATCGATGTTATTGATAAATTAGTCCATAGTTATAATAATACTTGGCACAGAAGTATTCAGATGTCACCCTCTTCTGTAACCAATGAAAATGAAAAAGAGGTATGGAAAAATTTATTTGGAAATCAAAATAAAACATTATCTAAACCTAGATTTCAAATAGGGGATACAGTTCGAATTAGCAGAGAGAAATTAATATTCGAAAAAGGATATGAACAAAATTGGACGAGAGAGATTTTTACCATTTATCACATTCTTCGTAGGGAGCCCACTGTTTATAAAGTAAAAGACTTAACAGGAGAAGTAATTAAGGGTACATTTTATGAACAAGAACTTCAAAAGGTAACGGATTCAGGCTATTATCCTGTCGAAAAAATTTTGAAAACACGAAAAAAGAATGGCAAGATTGAATATTTTGTACAATTTTTGGGGTATCCAGAAAAATTTAACATGTGGGTACATGACGTGAAACATCTATAAAGAACGATCAATATCTACTTAATCGTCAGTCGTAAAAATGTCTTTCTACGTAACACTTGTGAGTGATAGCTCCAAGGATTTTTTTCCAGAAAATAAAATTTCACATTTTATTACACAACTTCCGACTCCTATTACTCTAAAGGGAGAGTGGGAAATGGGATTAGTTGACTTTATTTATCCTCATACATGGTACAATATAAGAGAGGGTAATAATTTATTCGGTTTTGATCTGGGTGATGGGAAGTTGATAGCTAGAAAAATTCCTCAAGGATGTTATGAGTCTATACCCGACATTTTAGAGGGGATGTACTTAGAAGATTTTAAGAACAAAATAGAATTTCATTATCATCCTGTTGTCAAAAGAGTGAAAATCAAGACAAAAGGACACGCTAAAATTTTTTTAAATGAAGGTGTTTCTGAACTCCTTGGTTTCGAACCAGGTGAAATTAAAGGGAAAGTAGAAAGTCCTTATATTGCCGATCCTAATGCTTCGTTTCCCCTTATATATGTTTATTGTGATTTGGTAGAACCTCAAATTGTGGGTGATATTCAAGCTTCCCTTTTAAAAATTGTAAAAGTTGAAGGAAAAGATGGAGAAGTGGTGAATTCACACTATACAAGACCTCATTATGTTCCCGTAATACGCCAGCAATTTCAAACAATCGAATTGGCTCTTAGATTGCATTCAGGTGATTTAGTACCCTTTGAAAGGGGTAGAGTTATAGCGGTGGTCCATTTTCGCATGAGACAAATAGTATAAATTAAAAATAATGGAGGTATAAAGCTCATTCGGGGATCAAACTTGATGGAATAAAGATGCTCGTTCCATATACGTGTTGTTTAAAACAATATGAAGACTATTTCATCGACCAAGCTGGCAAAGGACTTTCTTATTATCAAGGTCAATCATTTCAAAAAGGATACGGCATCGGAGGATGGTTTAAAAGACTATTCCGTTCTGCTCTACCCTTTTTATCTCGAGGAGCCAAATCTGTTGGAAAAGAAGTTTTAAGAACAGGGACTCAAATAGCGAATGATGTATTAGAAGGACGAAATCTTCAAGAATCAGCTGAAGAGAGGGCAAAGGCAGCAGGAAGAATATTAGCAAAGAAGGCAATTAAAAAAGCAGATGATATGCTCGGTAAAGGGAAAGCCTATAAAAGAAAGAAGAAACTTCCAAACTATCTCATTCAATCGAAAGTAAGGAAGAAGAAAAGACGTGATATTTTTGATACGCAATAAAAATGGCATTTCTTTTGAAGGATTCTCCAGAATGTGCAAAATCCGAACTTAATTTATTTGCACTTCCACCTACCCAAACGGTGATTGAAAGAGGTCATTGGGTTCAGTTTCATCCAATAGCAAACGTATCTGATGGAGGACCTATTGAATTTATCATTTCAGGAAGCGGTGAAGAGTACCTTGATTTATCTCAAACTCAACTTTATGTTAGAGCAAAAATTTTAAAAAGTGATGGAAAAGTAATAACAAAAGAAAATAAAGTTGGTCCCGTTAATCTTTTCCTTCACTCTTTATTTTCTCAAGTGGATATTAGTTTAAATGAGAGAATCATCTCATCTAGTAGCAATACTTACGCTTATAGAGCTATCATAGAAACTCTTTTAAACCATGGATATGACAGCAAGATTTCACAGCTTACATCTGAAGTTTATTATAAAGATACAGCGGGTCGAATGAATATATATGATGAAGATGATAAGGACCCAAATGAAGGATTCAACAAACGAATTTCATTATTCAAAAACAGCGCGACTGTTGATATGATGGGGCGACTTCATGTAGATTTGCTTAATCAAGATAGACTTTTACTTAACCTAGTGGATTTAAAGATTAAACTCATTAGAAGTAAAACAGAATTTTGCTTAATGGGAGATGGAGATTATAAGGTTGTTTTTGATCACATCTCTCTCTTTGTAAGAAAAGTACGTGTAAATCCAGGAGTTCTCATAGGACATGCGAAAGCTTTAGAGAAAGCAACAGCTAAATACCCCATTGACAGAGTTGTATGTAAAGTATTTTCTATACCTCAATCCAGCTATTCATTCATTCAGGATAACGTTTTTTCGGGGCAGATGCCCAAACGACTGGTATTGGCTTGCGTGGATAATGATGCATTTAACGGAAACTATAAGAAGTCTCCCTTCGAATTCAAACATTATTATATGAACTTTTTAGGGGTTTATGTAGATGGTCAACCTATGCCTCACCAACCATTAGAACTAGATTTTGAAAAAGATAACTACATTAGAGCATACCAGAATCTATTCTTACAGTCTGAAGGTCTTTATTTATCGAGAACTGAATTTCCTAAAGGATATGCATTATATCTGTTTGATTTATCACCTGATTTATGTGACGCGGAACATTTCAATTTGATCAAGCACAGTAACTTAAGAATAGAATTAAAATTTAATAAAGCCCTAGAACAGACGGTTTCATTAATAGTCTTTGCCGAATTTGAGTCCCTGATTGAAATCAACAAAACAAGAAACGTGCTCTTCGATTTTGGAAGCTAATGTATGCATCACAGATTCATCGAATTTTATCTAGAGATAGAGATGCGTCAAGATATTTCATTGGAGTTTTCCCATCAGACGAAATACCTCCTCCAAAAGAATGTACTACTCTAGTTATAAATACGGATACACATGACCAAGAAGGATCACACTGGTTGGCAATGCATATTAAAGACAAGAACACTTTAGAATTTTTTGATTCTTATGGATTCCCACCCGAAATGTATGGGGATCATATTTCCAAGTATGCTGAACAGTTTACGAATGTGAAGTGGAATAAGAAATCCATCCAAAGTCTCACATCGAATGTTTGTGGACTTTATTGCGTGTATTTTCTTTTAAAAATAAGCCAAGGTTATTCTATGGATTATGTGTTATATGAATTCTTTCGTAGTAAACTCAATGATTTTCGATTGTATCAATATTTTAAAAAATATTGATAATGTAAGATTAAATTTTAGATGGTGAATAAAAAAAAAAATATTTCTTATAATTTGTGTTTGTGTTATTATTTTTTGTAAGAGAACTAGAATTTAATTTTTATTACAAATTTAAAATATTTTTGATGTTTAATGATTAACATAAATAAAATACTATATTATTTTATTTTGTGAAATAAATAAGAATTAAACAAGTATAAATTGAATAGAAAAATGAATTTATTTAGAAACAAAAAAAATTACACTTAATATTCTATCCATGATAAAGGTTTTGCATACAATATTTTTGTTTTCAAATATTTATTCTTAATATAACTTGATGGAAAGTTTTTTCTTTTTAAAACTTCGTTAAAAAATTCAAATCCTAAAGGTTTTTTTTTCCTATCCCTTACTAGATGAGTAATCAAATTTATAATATTTGTATTGCGTATAATTTTTCCATCCACTATTAGCTCTTTATCAGGTGTCCAGTATATTTCTCCATGATTCTGCTGGATAAAGTTTAAAATTTTCTTTGGGATATTTTTGTATTTCCCTGGTGCTATATTTCCTATCTCTTCTTCAATTCCTTCAGCATTTGCTCCATCTTTGGGGCGGGTTTCAACATGCTCTTTTGGTGATATACTTGTAATCGTATTTGTCTTATCAACCTTGTCTGTAGACTGATTTTGATAATTTTCTTGTTTTGTATCCACTGTCTCCATGATATCAGGATTTTTACTAGGATAGGGAAAGTTTACAAACTTCTGAAGAATTTGTAGGTAAAGAGTTGCTTTTTCTTCATCCGTGATATGTTACCTTTGAAGAATGGCATGCATCTGTTTATCTAGTGTAGACAATCGGTCTTCAGCAAATTTTCGAAGTCTCTCTTCCGGTACAAGCATAAATTTCTTAGTATGCTCCATTAAACAGAGAAGATAAAACCGAAAGGGCAGCTGGAATTAAGAAACTAAGGAATCCTTCTCCCTTTTGAACTAACAAATGCCTCTTCTTATACAAAGGAACGGATCTATCCCCTAACTTTCGAACGACCGTTTTAAAAGGAGCCAGATTTGATTTCTGACGTTTGGTCAATGGAACATTGCCTTTTAAAGTATTAATTGCACATTCACATACGGCCTTTATCAAAGAGTTCGGACACTTCCGCAAAATTTTTTTCTTAATTTTACTCTTCGCTAAAAATTTTAAATGCTTAACATGTTGTTTAGTCGACATATTTAGAGCAAATGTTGTATATCATACATTACAATCCTTTAAATACTACGTTTTGTTACAAAGAAATGATTAACGCAAAATTAATTATTTCTGGAAGCAATTATTATCGAGGTACATAAACAATATTTTTATCCTCAGGAAAGATATTCGTACGCACGCGTAATTTTTCATCAGTTTCAGGTTTCAAATCGGTAAATAAATATCCATATGGACGAGTTGTTGCATCGTTATAACTTTCAAGAAAAAATTTTGATTTTAATGGATACATTTGTCTAGCTAAACAGGAAATTTGTTGTTTGTCTCTAACGCTTTTGAAGCAACATAAATAAGAAGCATTTAAAGAAACATTCCTCATTTCTCTACCTTTATGAAAAATGTTCTGAACAATAAAGATAACAGATATATTCTTATTATGACTTCCCTTTGTAAACAAATTAGATAATTTTTTATCATCACCCAATTCACTCATTAAATCATCTAGTATTATAAGAACATCTCTCATATTTTCTATATCTTGGGGTATACCTTCATGAAATTCAACATCAAGTATTTCATTAAAAAGTTCTTGATAAGCTCCATAACACCAAATGACTTTTGGAGGGAAAGGCTTGATTATTTTTTTATCTAATAAACGTTTTACAAAAAAAGTTTTACCAGAATTTGAGGGGCCACATATTAGCATAGAAAAAGGATGTATCATGTAGGGGAACTCCATTGCAAATGAGAAGACATTTTTTAGGACATTTACTTTATATGTTCATAATATCATTATAAAATTATCCTAAAAGTAAATTATAAAAAAGTACAAGTAAAACCAATATACAAAAATAAACATTTTATTTACACACACACACACACACACACAAAATATTATAAAATTAATCCGTAATAATTC
>BMAW01115057.1:0-26678 GCA_019974015.1 Nephila pilipes | reverse complement strand
TTTTTTGGCCGCTACCGCTGGCTGCTTGCTGTAAAGCTTTGTTGTAAAACGCAGCGGCGCACTTGGCACGCTGGCCGTAGTTATAGAATTCATATAGATTTAAACTTCAAACTGTTGATTTTCTAAAGCATTTTATTTAACCTTTTTAAATGTCTTTTGGCATGAAAAAATATTATCAAACATTTGAAAATCTCAGGAAAGCTGATTACAAAACATAATGTAAATATAGGGTTTAATTAATTTTTTCTCAATTTATGATTATTTTCTATAGATCGCACGTCTTAGAATAATTTCAAATTTGCTTCAGTAAGTGATAATTTAATTCCCCTCTTTCATAAAAAAAAATATTTTAATTACATTCGATACATTTTCAATCTTAAAACGACAATAGTGGTTTATACTTACTTGATTTATTTTTATCTTCTTAACAATAAATACTAGTTAATACTTTAATCAGAATGTAGTATATTTTGAATACATAGAAAGTCATTATTGATCTTGGGCAATCTTAATTCTTTTTCTCTCTTTTAATCAAACAATTCCATTTTCATTTATCAGACTATGAAGTATAAGAATATTAAAGAAGATGTTTTGCAAAAAAAAAAAATATCACTATGTGAACCTTATTTTTTAGAAATTATTCATTTCAAATTAAAATATATTTTGTGATCAAACAAATGCGAGCATTCATGTATGCATTAATAAAAATATATAATTTGGCCAAAACATCTGATCAAATCTTTGATATTGCGCTGCTGTTTATCAACTAGGACAGCGGCTGGGTGCGGAACGACACAGTTCATATTTTCTAAAGTTTTATTATATTGATTAATTTGAAATGAAAATAATAATATTTTGGTATCCATTGTTGTATTCTGTTGTACATTTACAATTAAATAACATCTGAATTCATCTACCAGATTCTATATAACACATCTTCTGCTCTTTCAGGAATATGATATTCCCCAATTTTCTTTTCGGAAAATGTTCTGAAATAAATTACGATATTTCGTACTGAGTTCGTCTAAAATCTCAATTACTAGGGACTTCTTAATTTTGGATCGTTTAGATTTTGTTGGGATTAAATTAAAGCCGAACAACGAAAGACAATTATTTTGCTGGAAATAGTTTGTGATAAGTGTTAATTTTGAGACCAATATTACGATCATAGAGTATCAAAATGACATTTCTTGCACCGTCGGGTGACTTTTGGTTTTTTCGGATACCGCCTTATTATATAACTTACAGCAAAACATTCTACCAGGACATTACAAATTATGATCTCATAATATCGTACACTTTGTCAAACCCTAGAAATGACTCTCATTTATAAGACACTAAAGTGACTCTTTACTCTTCAAAAATTTAGCACTATAATATTGATTGTAATTTCATATGAAAAGATTTTTTTCTTTCATGGGGTTTGCTATTAAGCTTTGTTAAACACAGGACCACGCCCCCCAGGTTACCCTATGATCCGTCTCTGTTTTCTGACCTTCTTCTTTTCCTGGTTTTGTGTCTTTTTTGTTTCTTTGCTTCTACACCACAGTTAAATCTTGTTTGCTAAGCCGCATCTTGCTCTTATAATAAACTTCGTTCCTCACACTCTAAAAAGTCCAGTTTAAGTGGAGATGCTCGGAGTTCCTGAATCAAACTAACCAAAACTTAACACTCACTGTCAGAGTTTATTTGAGATTGTCGAAATTCAAGAGACTACATTAACATTACAGATAAGATGTACTTTTCGTCCTTTGGTAACGATAGGAATATTGTCTATTTCATCTAGCATGAGTACATTATTTTGGTTCTTGAGATCATGCTGGAGGCGGTGCATAGCATCCGCAAGCAACTTTAGATGGTCGGCCATGGCTGACGCTCATTAATGATCATTTTTAATGATGATGATTGATTGTTGGAACATAAACACTGCAATAAAACAGCATACGAAGGCTGTTGGCGATGGACCTCATTATTTTTGAACCTCTCTGTCCAGTGACGAGGATGACACTTGAACTGGAATTCACTCCCAAACTTCCACAAGAAACATGATTACGAAGACTTAGAGCCTCGTCAGATTTGAGTACTGTCCCTTAACAGTATTCAAAAAACTTTTAGAAATCAGAGCTAGAACTACTGATTGAGAAGTAACACTTCAGGTCACGAGTTAACGATCATGACCACTCGGCTACCATATGCAATTTTAACAGTAATCTAGGTTTATGATTACATCAAAAATTCTACTTAATAACACTGGAGTCTGCTTCATATTAAATTTGATTCATGTTTGAATCTACGTGGTAGATGCTTATTGGTACAAATAATAGATTATTTGGAAATAATTTAAGTGATACTCTGAGCCTATTAAGTCAAAAGATAAACTGTTATTTGTGAAAAATCCAAAAAATCGCGGATAAAATGACTTTGGTTTTGCCGTTAATTCAGCTCTGTGAATGAAAACGC
Source organism: Nephila pilipes (assembly GCA_019974015.1). NCBI lineage: Eukaryota > Metazoa > Arthropoda > Arachnida > Araneae > Nephilidae > Nephila > Nephila pilipes. The sequence continues at coordinate 24,218 of BMAW01115057.1, read as the reverse complement.
GTTTTAAAATTCAGGTTTCGCTCCTGTATGTTCGTTTTGGTTCTTTTTTTTTAATCATTTTTTAATAATAATTAACAGTTGAAATATGACTGTGAGCATTTTGCCTCATAGGTCGCTACACCAAATATAATAGGCAAAACAGAAACTTTGTTAAGTATTATACCGTACTTGCTGAAATTCGATTTATAAACCGTTCTTAACAACATCATGCCCCGGCATCATTTAATATAAACAATAGGATAAAGGCCAAATAAAAAATTTATTCCGTATTCTTACCATTAGGTTATAGCATTTAGCAAAACTGACATCATTGAATAAGATATAACATAAGCTTTTGAACTTCTTTTTTTTGTATCACAAACTACCCACCATTACATCTTTGATTAGCAACAAATTAAAATAAATACTTGGTAGGTACGTAATATTGTAATTCCAAAATTGTATTTGTTTATTTACATATATTCATCTAACTATTTATGCAAAATTTTTAATCAAATATTTTAACCATTGGAAAGAACAATAGCATTCTTCTCACAAAAATAATGTATATTAACTGTTTTCACAGGATTCAAAGATGGAATTAATGTTAATAACCTTCCATCAACTAATTTTTGAAAAAGACTTTTCTCGTGTTGTGAATGAAATACTTTCAGAAAGAAAATTAAAATATTAGCAAAACCCTGGAGTAAAACTTAACAAATAAAGGTTAAAAAAATGAATTATTTGAAGAAGGAAGAGAAAAAGTCAATACTATAAAATTCGTCTTTATAATTTACAAATTGATATTAGACTTGGTATATGTTTTACAAATGAATTGAAATATGATTATCAGGACCATTTAAATATTTGTTCAAAATGCTTTTTTATGTTGAGGAATATCCTATTCAGTAAAGAGGTTAAATACTTTCTTCAGCAATGCTATTCATTGCAGTTTCTTGAAGAATAGAAAATGTTTGCCTTTATTTTACTCTAAATTTTTCCTCTATAAAATAATTAAATAATAGATGTGGTTTAAAAGTATATATGATTTCCTCTCTCTATTTTTCAGAAAAATTATACTTTTCCTTAAATAATGATCTGCGAGAAGGTGCAGAGAGTTTTAATCGATTATAAAAAAGTTTTTAAAAAAATCGGGACTCAGAAAGTATTTGAATCCTAAACACAGCTGGGCAAAACCAGAAGCACGTTTGAGGGAGTTTTGTAGAAAGCAGTATATGAAAATTTAAAAAGTTTAATATAAGCATTATAAAAAACAAGAAATTTCATTCGTGTGGTTTGTGTATTAATGCAAGCCTTATTCAATGCAATAACGTAGTAAACAAAATTTTTCATGAGAGATTCTTCAATTTGTGTCCTTTAAAGAAGAACTTCATTTTGAGTTACAGTGAAGATGTTTTCATTGATTATATCGTAAACAACGACAGGAGTTGGTAAGTACTTGAAAAATATGTCTTTTTCATTGCATGAAAAAAATATTTATATTAATTCTTAGTGTGTTACAAATTAATATGCGGTTAAAGGAATATTTTTAATAGTATATAAATACATGTTACCTGAATTTTTTCATCATTTAGTGACTAGAGTATTTAGCTTTTTTTAAATATGCATATTACAATTGCTTTGTGGTAGCCTTATTAATGTAAATATTAAATCACATTATTTATTGCAAATTTAAATTTTGAATGGAAGATATTTAATATGGTTGTTCATATTTTTTACTACCACAATTTATGTCAATTATCATGGCAGAGGGTTGATATACGCTAAATCTGTTGTGGTTCTTGCTCCATCAATTGGCTTGATGTGGAAGTTTGGAAAGGGTGCCAACTCAGGTGACGTCCACGCCACTTGACGAGATTTCCAAAATTACGGTTCCGTCATAAATAGCCCTCGTGTTGCTTCTGAGTGACGTTAATAAAAGAATCACACCATGTTATATCACTCCATTTGGTAGAATTATTTCACGAGTGATTAACAAAAATTAGTAATAATCTAAATAACGAATTTTACATTATTCTTTAAATTTTATATATCAGTTATTTTAAATGTTCAATTAGTTTTCTGTTGAAAATATAAGCATCAGCTCTTAATCCGGGGGGGGGGGGGTTAGCTATCTTGGCGAGAGAAATTTTTTTTTTTATAGTTAATACGAAAAAAACAGCGTAGGTATTTTTTGCTGTGGCTATAACATATAGCCTCCGTACACTAGCAGGCTGTATACATATAACATACCGTTTGGCTTTAGCACGCTTCCGGCAATTCGCGCCGCCGTTAGTAAATATGGCTACCTTTCGCCTTTGTAAACATTTTCCACCATTTCACTTGGTAGCCTTCGCCAAATTTTCCCGTCATTGTTGCTGCTTCCCATCGCTGGCTGAAATGTTATTTTCACCTGCTGTACCAAACGGCTGGCAAGTTTACTTGCCTTTTGCTATGCAGGTTGCTTCCACCACATTTAAAGTAGCACCAAGCATTTTTTTAGCTCAGCATTGCATCGCCAAAGCAGAACAGAAACACATTGCCATACCGCCAAGCAAACTGCGCTGGTTCAAGGCTGTTAAATTTGCTTAGGCTATTTGCAGGATGGAATCAATTAGTACAGTTAGTTTTAGCGTTTTTATGTATTTCTCTTGGTGTGTGTCTGTCGTATTGTGTATCAGTGTGTCATCAAATTTTCTATCGATTAATTTAACCAACCCATCAAGCTAGTGCTCTGAAATCCTTATGAACCGTTCTTACCCACTTCTTCAATGCAATATTTAGATATTTGAAAAGCTGACCAATTTTAACTAATATTTCAATAATTTTTTGTAATACACTTTGCCACCATATAAAAACGTTGTTTTTAAAGCGTTATTTTTTTTAATATCGAATTGTTAAAGTATGTACGGTATTCCTTTAGCTGGTTTCAGTGTATGTATTCCAAACACAACATCATAAATTTAATTTTATTTGCATTATTGCTAAAATAATCTGGTTTAAAAAGAAAAAAAAGAAAAAGAAATTGTTTCATCCGGTAGCTGTATTTAGGTCATTCAATGAAGATGGGAGTACATTGCATGTGATTTTTTCTCAATAATTGTCGTAGATACAAAGAGAGATAAATAAAAAAAATCAATACATTGTTATTCGTTAGTTGTTAAAATCGAAAATGGAATGTGCCAGACCCATTCTCTTGTTTGTATTAAGCACTGTCTCTTGCCAAAATAAAGAAATAGTTCTGAGTAAAATCTTTTTTATTACAACTGATTAAAAGGTACACCACGTTAAGTTAATTACTTACAAAAATAATGAAAGCACAGAATAAGTCTCTCTCTCTCTCTTTTTTTTTTTTTTTTTGTCAATAAATCATTTCTGTTTAAATGTTTAGCCACCAAGGGGCTATTGTTTTTTAGGTAGGCTTTAAATTGGTGTACCAGATCACATTTCAAATTTTTAATACATAAATTCGATTTCTTATAACCATGTTCTACGTTCTTATTTTGTATGGTTCTGTCCATAGATTTGTATTAAATTCTTATATGTTATTTTACATTCAATTCAACAGATTTGCCTTTCATTTCATTTTTAAGTACATTTGGCTTAAATATATTCTTTAATAATTTATCATTTGCTTTTAATTTAATGTCGGAAGAGTATATTATTGTCTATTTCAATATTTCATCATTTTCCTGTAATTCTAATATTTAAAGTAGGTAAATTTAATAACTACGGTGTGTCCCAAAAATAAGATGAATAAAGAGTTAAAAAGCAGAACACCTTGGGTGTGTAAATTTGTTCTTTGCAAAACTTTGCATCGAACATTTTTTTTTTTTTCTTTTTGCTTAAAAAAATTTTTTAATGTCATTCATGTACAACAATTTTTTTTTTGAAACATTCAAAGATCTATTTTAAGTTCTCCATTCATTAAAAAGAAAGTACAAACATTATTGGCAGTTCATTTGGGTCACAATGGCAATACTAATTTTCGTTTTCATAGCCTATAACATTTTTAAACTTGTATGAGTAAAATGTTGAAATTATCGAACTACATTTAATAAACAAATATTTTCAGGAGACACCGGAGGTTTTATTCGTAGATCGATGGGAAGAATAATTCACCAGAGAAGTTCTTTCCTAATTATTGACCTACCATGCGTTACTACGAATTTTATTTCGATTGGTAGAATCTGAATCGCTCTACAACTTATGTGAGAATCCATTTCCGATGCGTTTGTCACTAGAGATGGGAAATGATTGGTTCTTTGTGGAGATTCAACCAAACAACATTTTCATGAATAAAAGAATTAAATGATTTTTGATAATGAGATCTGATCATTCAGAGATTACTGACCCAGTCCCCAAAGATTGTTGCAGCATCTATGTCGATGTTCCTTGCGACAAGGTTAACGAACAACCATCAACTACCAGAGGTGCTCAGAAGTCTAGGTTTACCTAAGGTTTGAAAGAGTATATCGACTTGGAAACACTACTATTAACATTTAGAATGCTGTTATGAATCTTGCTGCGTGTGCATTCAATTTCTCAAGAAACCTTGTAATTCTGCGAATTTCTCAGTCATGTGAAATTGAATATGAATATGAGGATTTTAAAGATGTAATTGTTTTAAGAGTTAATAAATATTATGAAGCATGTTTTTATTTGATGAAATGTAATCACAATATATGTACAGATGTATGGCGAGCGACACACACTGAAAACACTTTTGATAAAACAAATGGGTTGATTTATCTTGCATTAATTGTTACAACAAAGTCAGTTTGTTTCAATACTCCTCTGTTATTATTACTTAAATTTACAAATTAGGTACATAATTACCTGCTTATTTAGAAGCAGCAATGCATTTTACAATATAAGGGCAGAAACGCATACAGTACCTTTCATACTGTATGCCGGCTGTAGCCTTTTTGTGCCGCTACGCGCCGCCATCGCTTTGCTTATTCAGAACAATAATAAATAAGCTAATTCTGCTTATACCTTTTAATTATTTAAATAACCAGTATTTTTCATTTTAATGAATATTTTTGTCAATATATCGGAAATTTCAGGTAAAAAATATCCTTCATATTAAATTTACAAAAGTAAGTCTGCAGCAGAGTATCAACATTCAATCTTGATTTCTCACTTGTCAAAAATCATTAATAATAGAAACAGAAATCTTTCCTTTGGCGCATTAGTAGCACAACGTAATTTCAACAGAATAATTAAATTTTCAGATGGAATGTGTTTATTTTTGAAATGGTTAAATATTTCCACCCATCTTTCATCAATTTCAATATGTTGATTTTCCCATTGATCCTAATTTATCATAATTGCACTATGTTATCCCAAATTTCTGTAAGCCTTTGTTATAAATCAGGGTTTTTCAACCTGGATTCCACCGGAACCTGAGTTCCTAGGAACTTTAACAGGGATTCCGTAAGAATGACTATTTGTAATCAAAGCTCCAAATTTTAATTAAGTGCAATTTTTTGTAAAGATCAAGAAATCTTAAAGGCAGTTTGCTTGGCAAAAAATAAATATTTTTTTTTGGATAAAACAAAATTTTAAGAATTTCATAAAAGTCATGTGCCAAAAATATGATAATCGAAACACATTAGGTTACATATTTGTCTGCATTCTTTGGCTTAGTCGATATATCTCAAATTGATATATTGACCGGCACTCAAGTGAAACATATATGATAAAATGATAAGTATATGTAGAAGTTTTTCCATCAATTGTGTGTACGAAGATTAATTTTTTATTTTTCAATCTACTGTAAAAACCAGTTCCTCGATACTCAATAGATGTCGCCACGAATCAGAGTCATGTGATAAGCTCATGCAGCGCCACCTATCCGAGAATAAAACTATGTGACGCTCGTTTCGCTCTCTTCTCTCTTTCGCCGCCACTTTCTCCACTTCTCTTCTCCTTCGCTACCGCGTCGAAACTTCAACGCCCGAGCGCGTTTCCAACGTCCATCTATTATAGGTTAATGAGGCAGTCATCTAACTTTATCTGACGAACTGGTTAACTTACTAATACTTTTCATTGTGTAAAATGTCTTATCATTCTTCTCATCATCTCTCTAATAGGCAGGTAAAACTACTGCAGCTTCATCCTTGAATATCATCGGTAACGTACATGGAATCCAGAGTACCCCCTAGACAACCCAGACCCATCGCATAAGAGCAAACCAGCGTAGATTCAGGGATAGAAATCTCCATCAACCATTCTACAAATTTATGGAGTTTCGTCGGGATTACTTCAAAATTTATAGCAGCTCAGCAGTAGTTCCTTCAAAATGTATGAGTGATCGGACCGAGATTGCGTCCAAATTAATGGGAGAGAATTACATGAAGAAAAGTGATACTCGCCCTGAGATCAACAAAAAAAATAGCCAGTGTCAGTGACAACGTATGCCTCTACAACAAGAGGAGCGCAGTGTCCAGTGACAACGTGGCTACTACAAAAGAGAAAATGTGTGCCTCACATCCATTTCCACGATTAGTTTCCTACTACGACAGTGTGTCCCGCCTACAAAGTAGAACCTCAGTTTTTCTATCATCAAATGCTTCTTCGCATCCAAGTTATTTATTTGTGCTAGTGATAATCTAAATGTGTGTTTCGTTTAAGCTCTTTGTAAATGCCGTCGATTGCTGTCGACCGCCAAGCTTTTGTACCGCCGCTTTTAGCCGCCGCGCGTAGCCGCCGCATGCCAGCCATGCGGCTACCGCAGCAACCGCCTGCATGGCAGCTGGCCACGTACGCCGCCGCGCAGCGCAAACTGGCACCGCGTACGCGCCGCGCATAGGCGCGTTGCCGTAGAGTGTATTCTCAAAATAGATGATTTTGTTATTTTTATTCTATGATTATTTCACTGTATGTCTGAATGTTTTTTTGAACCAATTGAATTACTATATTCTTTTCACAATGTTTAGTTTTAGTTCTGTGGAGAAGAAATTTTAACTAAGAATTTCAGATTGATATGAAAAATAATTCTTTTTTTTTGAAAAAAAGGTATTACTTCAACAAATTATATTGCAATATTATTTTCACAATTTATTTCAAAATATCCTTGCATTAATTGTGTTCGATATATATTTTGATACACGTACGACATTTAAAAGTGAATTAAACGATATTCACCATAATCGTTTCATTTAAAATCACTTTTGTTGTTATTACATAAAAACGATTAGAGTATAAATTTTTCAATTTTATTGATTCTATTTAACTATTCTCATATTAATTTTAAAAATGTCATTACCTCACTAAAAGGACGTCGGGAAGATATATTTATCTAGCGGAAGAATTAGATCTAAGCCTGATTCTTCAATGGCAGTTAGAAATTAAAGGGACTTAATCACTAAAGATACTGAATATGATGAAATTCACAAAAAAATTTGTTTACAGTATAATAGAAGACAGCGAAAAACGAAAGAAATTGAAGAAAAGTTGCGCCATGAAACCTTGCCGAAACACAACGAAAACAAGAATTTGAAGAAAAGTTGCGTCCTAGAAACCCTTGCTATAGAAAGAAACGACGACAAGATCAACACATTAAGAAATTGAATAGAGCGATTAAAATTAAAGAGAATCAACTCAAATTATACTCAACGGTTGACAGAAACCGACCGATTTCGAAATTACTAAAATAAGGAAATGTCGAATTTCTCCATAAATATGAAGTTAAGAAGATATTGAAAAACATATTTAGTCTTATTCGAACGTCAAGTGCAACGATTGACAATTTCAAAGAACATTGGGTTTCATATCTTTTAGGACTCTTACCGTCGAAATTTCTCACATCATCGCACGTGAACCAGAGGAGATGAAACGACTACGACCATGTAAAGAACTTCTGCTTAAAAAGATTTAAATTAACGCCAGAAGTTTCATATTTGATTATTTACCACGCATCAAAAGTTTATAGCCACCTTGGACCGATTTTATCACAGACTTGCAACATTTTGATGGATGGACATCAGGTTAAAAATCGAATCTTTTGAAAAGAATTAAGGAAACTGATCATCTCAGATCAAATGAAACGGCGTAAGAGCTCCTACAGATTTTAAGCAACATTTTCTAGACGAATGGACAACGATAAAATTCTTCCAGCCAGTGTAGAAAAAAGTTCGAAGAGTATGAAGACGTCAGGAGAACATTAAGTCAAAAGCCAGTTAATACGCATTTGAGGAAACAAAGATTTCCAGAGCTTCCAGAGTGAATTTCGTCAGTTTGAATCGCCCGAAAGTTCGAGCCGTGGATAGATCAGAGATTTAAGAAGAATTTGCAGCAATCACTAATTACAATCGACATCACGGTCAATCAGCCAGTCACGGAAGTTATGAAGGAAATCACGTAAACTCAAATCGACGGATCCGAAAATCGAGCTCACGGCAGAGAAAGTATTTGAATTAAAATGTTTCTAATCACGCTCAAACAATTACTCCGGTTAGAAGATTCAACGATTCAACGAAAAGGCTAAATACAAGCCAGCTGAAGGAACTACTACAGACTACGGAAGAAACAAGCATACCTACGGCAACATGTGCCACTATCAGTCAAAGAAAGTCTACGCACCAAAGAAATAATGTTTGGAAACAAAGAAAATTACTGCGCTTATCGACACCGGAAGTACCGTCAGTCTACTACCGAGAAAATACCAGCAGAAGAATCATCGATCCAGCAAGAAACGAAAGAACAAAATTCTCTTAACAGGCATAGGTGATGCTCAAATCACAACGATAGGATCTTTCGAACAAGAATTTCAGATGGATGAAGAAAACTATTCACTAACTTGGCATGTAGTGCCTACAGCGAACTTAAGTTCAGAAGCAGTCATAGGTTTAGATATTTTTTTAGAACTGATGCATCAGTCAACTTCACGGAGGAGATGGTGTAAATTTGTTAAATATGAAAATCAAGCATTCTCAATGCAGATACAAGCAGAGAAAACGTCAGAAAAGTAAACTGAATCACATAAAGTCCGAGATCAAAAAAGAACTTACAGAAGGAAATGATGAAAGCTACAAGCCTGAAAAGACGGCAAACACCGATATTTACCATACGAATTATTTTAAAAGACCATTGAACCAGTTTGTCGCCACGCATGATTAGCATTCACGAAAAAAGAAAAAGTAAACAAAGCAGATAGAAGGATGGCTCAAAAGAGAGCATCATATACCCAAGCTTTCGTCAAGAATACACTTGATCCAAGGCTTACATATTTCATGCATAGAAGAACAGAGTTACAAAGCAAAGATTTACGAAAGAATACGGAAGAGTACAATCTGAAATTGGAAAGATTTACAAGAAGAAGAAAAAAAAAAAAATCTGCGGAGATGATATGGCTCACAATGCAACGAAAACAGATATAAACTTTTTTCTATCAACACCATTTGAATAGCATCAAACATAGTTATTGGTAGTTTTGTTTGATTTAATTTCATACTATATTGTTTTCCTTTTATGTAATAGATATTATCTTGTGTTGGTAAGTTATTTTGAAAATTCCAGTATAGCTGGAGGCCAGCTCTATTTGGAGGGTCCGACTCTGTAGGATTTTCCATCCAATTATTATTATGCAATTAATTTTATTTTTTCAATCTACTGTAAAACCAGTTCCTCCGATACTCAATAGATATCGCCACGAATCAGAGGTCATGTGATAAGCTCATGGCGCCACCTATCAGAATAAACTATGTGACGCTCGTTTTTCGCGCTCTCTTCTCTCTTTCGCCGCCACACTTTCTCCGCTTCTCTTCTCTTCCTTTACCCGCGTCGGAAAAAAACTTCAACCTTGACGTTCCAACGTCATCGCAATATATGGGTTAAATGGGGCAGTCATCTAACTTTATCGACAAAGACTGGTTAACTTACTAATACTTTCATTGTGTAAATGCTATGTTCTTCATCATCTCTCTAATAAGCAGGTAAAACGCAGCTTCATCCTTGAATATCATCGACAACGTACATGGAATCCGAAATTACCTAGACAATAGCCCATCGCATAAGAGCAAACCAGCGTAGATTCGGGATGAACAATCTCCATCAACCCCCATTCTACATATATATGATAAAATGTAATCAAGTTTGATATTATACATTTTGGATTGACATCAGAAAAGAATATCCAAAATTGACAAAAGAACTATGAAACATCTAATCTGTGTTTCAGCCTATGTATGCTAAAACGTTTTCTCTTTGTACGCTGCGACAGCAAAATGCAGAAACAGATTAGTTGCTAGCAGATTTCATCAATTATTCCAGGAGTTAAAACACTTTGAAATAAAAAACAATCACAGCCAAGTCATTAAAAAATTTCTTTATGAATTTGTTTTAATTTAAAATATTGTTGTTTTTATTTATTGATGGAATACATTTTAGAAAAACATAAAAAATGCCATTAGCTACCTTTCCTTTTATTATCTTATTAAGAAGTTTGTGTTGAGATAAAAAAAAAAAAGATACAGTAATAATTTTGTTAATTTGAGTAGGATAAAGCTTTGATATCCTATTTTTTCTGCACTTTGATCAAGAGGTTCCTTCAAGAAAACGGTAAACTCAAAGGGTTCCCAAAATGTAAAAGGTTGAATAGCCCTGTTATAGATATTGTTTCACTATAAACAAAAATTGTGTTAAGATAATGATCTTAAAACTTTTTTTTTTCAGTATGATAGTAATCCAAATAAAATCTTGTAAAAAAAGTAAACGAGAAATGTATGTATGTATATATATATATATATATATATATATATATATATATATATATAGAGAGAGAGAGAGAGAGAGAGAGAGAGAGAGAGAGAGAGAGAAATTTAAAATAAATATATATTATAATCTGTGTCTTTTCGTTATAATAATTAAACTCTTAATAAAAGCAAGTGCCTTGATATAAATTTTCTTTCCTATTGGGGAATTTGAGTTGGGTGCAAAATTCTAATAATTATACATTACAGCAATTTGTTTTGACCAGATATCAGCTTTATAGCCACTCAAAGGGAATTTATTTTAGTTGAATCAATTTTGGCGAACAAGATCACTTTTCAATTTTTAATCGTTTGCTTCAAATTTAACTACATTTAGCTTAAATATATTCAATTTAATAATTTAAAGTTTCCTTTAATTCTAATATCGGAATTGCTTATTGTTTTCCATTTCTCAATATTTCTTCGTTTTCTTTAATTCTTATATTTAATTGAGTAATTGAATAATAATTACAAAAAAAAAAAAAAAAAAAAGAAAGAAAGAAAGCGCATCTTGGGCGGCTAAATCGTGCTTTGCAAAACTTTGCATTGAACTTTTTACTATATAAAAATTTATTTTTGTATAATTAATCAGTGTGCACAAAATTTGGAATATTTCCTATTCAGTATAAGATGAAGATATTTCTCTAGCATTGTGTCGATCTTTTATAAATCTAGTGATACGACTTTTAAAAACGTGAAATAGTAGAAACTGATATTTTGAAATTAGAAGGTGTGAAAAAAGGAATAAAAAAAAGGCCATTAGTCACTCGAGGGAAAGAAATCCGAGGGCGAGGAGTAATCATAAGCAGGATTCCTTACCCTCCCCCCTTTCAACTGGGGACGTAAAAGGACGGTACAGATCAAATTACTCTAGTTTTGAAAGGGGTGGGAGATAGAGGAAGATTCATGCTTCAACTGAAGGTGGCGAAACAAGTCGCAAATATTATCACTAAACAATTATTTTATTACAAGGACAACATATTTATAATTTACATACATAGTAGAAACAAAGAGATATTGAGCCGAGTATGCGCCGAGGGATTTCCCCGTTAATGCGCATAATTGTTTTAGTGCACCGAACACCTTGAGTTCATATGCTGAACTGAATGCGTGACGCAGTTATTGCAGAGGGCATTGCAGGATTGAGGGGAGAGGAAATACTTTGGTTACATCCTCCCCCTCTGGTTCCACAGTCGTCCCGACAAGGAACCAGCAGTCACAGTTTTCCTAGGTCTACCTCTCTTTCTTAGTGGCAGAATTGGGGCATTGGAGTGTCGTTGCTCAAACGCTTTCTAGGCAGAGGTGTGATACACTCCAAGAGGTGTAGTTGGATTTTCCAAGCTGGAAATTTCATATGTAGTTGGAGACCTTCGAGACATAATCACATAAGGTCCATCTCTGCGTGGGAGGGACTTGGAAGTTTTTCCTTTTTCAGCACTACTCATGAGGTGACATAGACTTTATCACCTGGATGAAACAAAGTTGCTTCACGTCTTCTCTTGTCAGCATAATGCTTTTTTTTATCTTGTTGTTCAGCAACATCTTTAGCTTCAGCTAAGAATTGGGAAAACTTCTTGAAGTATGGAGTAATTTCTGCAACGAAAGTATCGTTTTCGATGACAGCACGAAGATTATGCGTGACATCGTCGGTCGTCCGCAGTTCTCTTCCAAAATGCAGAAAAGCTGCAGTTTGACCAATGGTCTGGCATTTGGCTGTATTCAAGGCAAATCTAATTGATGGCAACTTTTCTGACCAATAATTTTGCTTGTCGTAAACCAGGATGTCAAGACGAGGCTTTAGGTCTCTGTTCTTTCGTTCCACGGGGTTTGCTTGTGGATGGTAGACAGGAATCAAAGATTGTTTGATGTTTAGAGGGTAACAAAGCTGTTGCATTACAGCTGACACAAACTGTGTACCATTATCACTTATGATATGACGAGGGATTCCGTATCTTAGAAGGACTTCTTCAAGGAGTGTTGTAGCACACTCTTTGGCAGTTGCATATGGCAGGGCAAAAAGTTCCACCCATTTTGTGGTGTAATCTTCGACTATAAAGATCCACTTTTTACCATCTTTACTTTCCGGCAGGGGGCCAAAAAGATCAATAGCTAATGTTTCAAAACGTTGGAATGAAACTGGAGTTTGCAGAAGACCAGCAGGTTTCTGGTTGCTAGCTTTGAATTTATTACATTCAGGACAGTTTTTAACGTAATCTGTGATGAATTTCCGCATGCCAGTCCAATAATATCTTTTCGATATTCTGTTGAACGTTCCTTCAGCACCATAATGACCAGCTGTGGGAGCATCAGGGTGATCTTTAAGAATATGTTCTCGTTCCTGTATAGGAACAACTAATTGAGAGTCTTCACTCTCAGAATCTGGAGAGTATCTGTACAGCACTCCACGATTCATTAGATAGCCACGATCGGTCCAGTTGGAATAATCAGTTCCTTTTTCTGGTGATTCAAAAGTGTCGATGATTTTCTTCAATTCATCATCTTTCATCTGTTCACTTCTTATGTCTTTCGAGGATCGAGCTGGGATATCGATAGTTATCGTGCAAATTTCACAATTTGGCTTCTTGTGAGTACAACTAGGGCGTGATAACATGTCAGCTAACACATTTGCTTTTCCAGGAATGTACTCAATTTTTAAGTTCAAACTTTGAAGTTGCAAAGCCCAACGGGCTAACCGTCCAGAAGGCGATTTCAAACCCATTAACCATTTCAGTGGTTGATGATCGGAAACAATTGTGACTTCAGATCCTTCAACATAACAGCTGAATTTATTGAGGGCCCAAACTACGGCGAGTGCTTCTCGTTCAGTGGTTGAATAATTTCGCTCCGCTGAAGTAAGCAAACGGCTTGCATATTCAATGGTGTGTTCTTCTTCACCTGAGCCCTGGAGCAGGACTGCTCCGATTGCGTAATTAGATGCATCAGTTCGTATGACAAAGGGTTTTGTATCATCCACTTGTCTGAGAATAGGAGCAGTTGTCAGACACTGTTTGAGCGTGTCAAAAGTTTTCTGCTCTTCTTCTCCCGATTTCCAAGGAGCATTCTTTTTAGTGAGATTGCTCAATGGTCTTGATTTCTCAGAGAAATTAGAGATGAATCTTCTATACCAAGAACAACTTTGCAGGAAGGATTGCACTTGTTTAACATTTTTCGGAGGAAGTATATCTCTGATAGCAGTTGTTTTGTCAGGATCTACTTGGACTCCGGAATTAGTAATATAGTGTCCGAGGTACTTTACTTTTTCACATGCAAAGTTGCATTTACTGCGATTTGCTTGCAGTTTAAACAACAAAAGTCTTTCAAAGACTGTTTTGAGGTCATCAAGATGTTTTTCAAATGTTTCTGATAAGATAATTATGTCATCTAAGTATGATAATACGTGCATGTCTTTAAGACCACTGCGAAATTTGTCAATTAATCTTTGAAATGTGGCAGGAGCCGTTTTCAGTCCAAATGGCATTCGCCGGAAACGAAAAGTTCCAAATGGGCAGACAAATGCTGTTTTATCTCTGTCTGAAGAACATACACTGATTTGGTGGTAACCCGATTTTAAATCAATTGTAGTCATGAAAGGTGTATGCTTCGCTGCATTAAGCAAATCGTCCATTCGAGGTAAAGGATAAGAATCAGAAACTGTCGTTGCATTAAGTTTTCTGTAATCAATGCATAGGCGCATTTTTCAATCTGGTTTGGGAACGAGCACAACAGGTGCTGCATATGGTGATTCACATTCTTCTATAATGTTTCCTTCTAATAGTGTATCAAGTTCTTTCTTTAGGAGTACTTTTTTCACAGGTGACATTCTATAAGGCAGGACGGAGACAGGTAGACTATCTCCTGTATTGATTCGGTGTTCAATGTAGGGAGTAGGCTCTCCCCCTGGTTCAAAGACAGATGCGTACTTCTTTAAGACTGCAACTAGTTTTTCTTTCTGCGTAGTATTTAAACATCGACCTTCTTCTTCACGAAGAGTACATAAATTGACATCCAAGTTGTCAACTGGATGTTGGTTATTGGCATGTTCACCAAAGGCCAACTGCTTCTGAGGCATGTCAGCAAGAAACCATTGTTGATTCCTTAAATCCAACATGATTCCTGATTTCTTTAGAAAGTCAATACCTAGCAGAGTTCTGTTTCTTTTTGCATTGGGTAATGCGATAAGCTCTTGGTCAAACTTCCGTCCTTCAATTTCAAGGGTTACTGTAGTGATGAGGACATCTTCTGTCGAGCGCTGTCCATCAGCAAGTGAGATACACATTGTTCCCTTCCGGAACTTAGCACCTTCATCCTTCAGCAATGTATACAAAGTTTCACCAGCAATAGAGTGACTGGATCCAGTATCCGCACAAACCTTTCCAAAAATTCCATTTATACGTAGGTATACGGTTGATACCGAAGCTGTAGTAACAAAACAGGAACTTGCTTCCAAAAATTCGAATCGGGACGATTCAGTCTTAGGCTCTGCTGTGCAATTGGGACACTTTGCTCGGATGAAACCAGAAGTTCCACAACCATAACACTTTACAGGAGGGCGATTTTCCTGATGCTTTGTAGCATAACCTCTATTATTTATTCTCGGAAAAGGCTTCCTAGAGAATTGCTGGTTTCTGGATGAAACGGTGTTTTCATGTTCTGCAGTCGATGAGGCTGACTTAACCCAAATTTTATTTCGATTTTCCAGAAGTTGAGACTTCTTCTGCAATCCCACCTTCATGTTGTCAAAGCTATCCAGTTTGTCAACTAGATCACATGGTGAAATGATTTCAGACCATGTATCGATGAAATGGTTTCTGTAATCTGGAGGACATTTCTTTTTAATTTGATCTGTGATGATCAGATCCTTAAGTTTTTCGAAAGTCTCAATCTGCAGTTCAGTTAACCATCCTTCTAGATATGTTCGAACTTCGAAGTAAAAGTCTTTCCACGTACTGTTGGTGGCTTTTCTATGTTGAGAAAATAATAACCTGAATTTTTCTGCACTGAGTATAAAGCGTTTTAGTAACATACTTTTAATATGGTCATAATCTTGAGACAATGTGTCTGGTTCTCTGGCGATCAATTTTGCGATATCGCTTGGTAGTGCACTTATGAGATAAATGACAAAATTTTCTTTGGGAACTTTAAGGAAAGAAAGTTGTCGTTCAAATAAAGTCAAGAAGAGACCAATGTCATCATCTTGTGCTTTGAATTTAGGGAGTAACTTTTGAACGTCAAGAGTAGGTTTCTCCACACCCAACCCATGAGTAGTAGCTGATTGTTGTGGCTGTGACAGTCGTAACTTTTCGAGTTCGAATGCCCTCTCGCTTTCGATCTCTCTAAGTTTCTGTTCATAATCTCTTTTACGATGTTGAATAATACCTTTTAAATGTTCACGGGTGAACTCTTCATCATATTTAGTGTCATTAATTATTAAGTTTTTTAGGTTTAACACAGACATTTTAGAGGTAATAGTTAGTCCGAGATCGTCACAAAGAGATCGTAAGTCCTCTTTCTTAACTCGTGCGAGGTAAGACATTTTAATTGTTTTTGTGAAAAGTTTTAAAGCTCAAAAAGTTTCTAATACCTAATTATTATGCTAAAACTATAATTAATACACTATGCTGAAATATTCTGTAGTAAAATAAAAATTTATACACGAAAAATTCAATGTCCATTAAATTAATATACTAACAATTATAACCTGGGGAAAAATTACAATATATGTCACACTAAAAACACTAATAAAACAAAAAATATGCAATATACATAAATTGCAGATCTATAACGAATATGTGGAATAATATGCTTCAGGAAAAAACAACAAAATAAAATATGAAAAATTCTTTGTTTGTTTTATTAATTACCTAACTATATCAAATTAGGTACGAGAAGAAAAAACTTTTTCCAAATGCACTTCAAAGAATAAAAGAAAATATTTAATTAAACATTGAGAACATAAGAGTATCAAGAATCTTCTCTTCACCAGAATTTATATTTAGACTAAAAAGAATATACAACGAACATTCTGAAATAAAATTATGTCTACTTCATTTCCGGTAATTTTCAGAACCGTTCCTGTGGCGGGAAAACATACCTTTTACTTTTATTATTATTCATTACTTTTCAAATTAGACTCAATTTAATATCTTTTCATAAAAAAACTTAAATAATAATCTAACAAACTCAGGCTAGAATAATTTAAATAAGATACTCTGAAATAGGCATAAATATGTTTTTAGATTAATAACATAAACGATTAATTATTTAATTAAAATCAACTTCTTTTCAACAAATGAATAAGAAATAGACTATAAATCTGTCTTTCTGGAAAACCACAGAATGTTAAATATTCCTAATAAATTTCATCAGTTACTTAAAACAGTATTCAATGAAAAGAAACTCATAAATTACAACTAAGCATTTTCTCCTAATACATATATATAAACAGAAATCAACTTTACGCTGACAGGCTGAAATAATTTGAGTTCAAGGTCACATGCGCAAAGCGAAATTCGCAGTTGCATTCTTACATACATATACGTGAATCATATTTACTTCCGTTACGAAATAAACATCTGAAATCAATTTTACACTTTGGAATACAAAATTTTTAAAACATTTATACAAATATACACAATTCTAAATACTCGATTTCAAAAGGAATAAAATATTAAATGGAAACACTCTAATTTCTAAATTCCTACAATATTCTTATACAAGCTAGAAAAGATATATCTTAAGATAATTATGCAATGACTGTATTATTATTCATAAAACAAATATATTGAAATATAATTCCATTTACACTTAAAATATAAGCATTTTACTACCATAGAGACGGGAAACATTGGATTAAAATACTACAATGGTCAGGATGACCTAAGTTTCTCGTTTTGTTCAGACGAGAAATTTTACTTTTCCATAGACAATAAAATTATACCATGGTCAGGATGACCAACAGATTCGTTTTAAAGTTAAGAATCTAAAACATGTTCAGTTAGGAAAGAGTATACTTATCAATGGATGTGCTGGCTGCAACTGAAGACACCAAGTGTGGGCTGAACTGTATCCAAAATTCAATAAGAGCAACTGTTGCTCTGTTAATATAACTCCAGATCTCACCAGCAATCAGAACCAAGGGGTTGCAGGACTGTACAAACTACTTCAATATAGCATTACCGTTGGCTACAGTCATAAACACAGGAGTGCAGGATTGCACAAATATCAAAATTACTAAAATAATTTTTCGCGTTGAGCGCCATTATAACTACTTTTCGTAGTTACAGAAGAAAAGGGCCCATATCACTAAACAATTATTTTATTACAAGGACAACACATTTATAATTTACATACATAGTAGAAACGGGTGGATCTTAAATTAGCGTACTTTTGGCGACTGAGAAAAATTCAAATTGGCGATAAATCGCCAATTTGGTAACCCAGCCAGAAAAGTTCCAGAAAGTCGCAAATCGAAAGAATCGTATTTTTGTGGTAACCCTACTATGAAAGGGGATCTCGTTTCTATTGTGATTTATTCTAATTCTCGATTGTGATTTATTCTAATTCTTATTTATATTATACTATATATATTTTAATTCTTATTTATTTTATATATTATTTAATTTTTAGCCTAGGCTATATTATATATAATTTAATTCTTATTTATATTATACTATATATATTTCAATTTTATATCTTATTTATATTATACTATATATATTTCAATTTTATTTCTTATTTATATTATATTATACTATATATATTTGAATTTTAATTCTCAATTATATAATATTATACTATTTATTTTTGATTTATTTTAATTGTTATTAATATTATACTATTTTTATTTGATTTAATTTAATTCTAATTAATTTTTATTTTATTATTAATTATTATTTTTATTATATTATACTATTTATATTTGATTTATTCTAATTCTATATTATCTATATATATTATATTTCTTATTAATATTATATTATTTATTAGTTATACTACTTAATTATATTACTTTTAAATTTATTTAGTTCTATTACTTAATTATTTTACTTTTTAATTTATTACTAATTTAATTACTGTCGAAGAAAGCATTGTGAATGATGATACGTTTAGAGATTTCCTTCACGCGATTGTCATAATTTACCCACCTGATCACAGACATCCCTCCATCATAAGGTTAGTGCTTTTTTTCACGTTTTTTAAAATTATTTTCATGTCTTCCACAAATGCTGATTTACTGCGTTTTTTTTTGTCTTTCGGTCATAATTTAACCGTATTTTCTTACCTTTTTTCAACATTTCGTAATTATAAGTATATTTATTAAAAAAAAAAATCTTATTTATTTTATACAATCTTAAATATATTTATCAAAGTTTTATTGTTTTAAGTAAAATTAAGATCTACCCTATTTCTTATTTTAATGTTTGCCACAAAACGCTGATTTAATACATTTTTTGTCAATCGGATAAAATTTCGCCGTTTCTTTAACATTTGTACCGCTTCGGCTCATGTTTTTCTATATTTCACAGTTAACGTGTTTTTTGTCCAACGGTCCAAACTCGCATCTCGATTCCGACTTAAGACTGAGAATTCCGCATTTGGCGCCACTTTGGCGCGATTTTAAAAACGCGCCAAGAAGTACGCTAAATTAGGAATTTACCGTAGAAACATACATAGTACATAGAATAGCCGAGTATGCGCCGAGGGATTTCCCCGTTAATGCGCATAATTGTTTTTGTCAAGAAACAAAACAAATAATATTAAATTAAGTTTCTCATTTTTTCAGATTAGGTATGTCAATAATTACTCATTAAGAATATCAAAATTTGACATACCTTTTCTGTCGTTCCGGGAAGCTGGTGTTTTATTTTTGTAGCTGCGAACAAATAAACTCATCATCTATTCAAAATGAAAACTCTGCACTTGTAAATAAAAATATGTATTGACATTAATTACTACAGTTACACATCACTACAAGACACAACACAGACAACATAATAGAACAAAAAGCATTCTCTCTCGTTCTTAGTTCAAGTAAGTGTTCTGTTTTGACGCTGCTCACTCCAAACAACAGCGTCCTCTGGCGGGAGTCACGTGGTTTCAGTTGGGAAAGTATTCAGTTCAGAACACTCCCCCCTTTGAGTTTCGGGGCACATAGAAACAAAACTCAACACTTTATGGACTGAATCTGGATGGTGGTCGAACTATCCGTCCAGCTCTGGCAGTAGCAGGAGCAGAGTCAGGATTGTCCAGTCCCTCTGGATCATTCTCAGGAGTATATGGAATCTTGTCCTTGTTGTTGACGTTTTCTCCATACAGTTCCAATGGGCACAGTTTTCGTATTTCTTTAACTCGGTTGGTCACAAAAGTCATCCAAGGGATTTCTTTCTTGATCCAATACAGAGCTTCCATAGAGTCACTCCAGAAAATTGACTCATCTTTCCATTTATGGAATACTTTAATGACATCTTCAGGTAATTTTGAATCCCAAGAGATTCCCAATTTCCAGCATTCCTGAAGAAGCAATTTATGGATTAATTTTATGGTGTAAGTGAACCTTGTGGGATAAAATAGCCAGTGTCCCAAAGACAGAATTTTCCTTTTGGTTATTGGTTCACCCTCGTTTTCTGTTTTGATCAGCTCATAAGACATAGTCTCGTCTTTCAAATTCCATGCAAAACCTAAAACCGGTACTTCTCTTTCGTAATCTGAGCTTCCTTGTACAAATTCGTTTAACTCAGAAATGTAATTATTGTTCCATCCACGTAATTCAAATTTAGATGGCTTCAGAATACTTTGAGATTCTGATCTAAAATGCTCGAACTCCAAAACAGAGTCTAAGTTTGAAACACAATTATTGACAGGCATCGAGTCTTGGCGTTTCATTGTAAGTTCTTTTAAAGACTCTTCTACCTTAGTTGTTGAGGTGTCTTTAAATACTGCTCTGTGTGGCAGATAATGTACACCCATGCCTTTAGAAATGTCATTGTTCTGATTAATTTGTTCAATGACACCGTCTCTTTCCCACTGATTAAAAACTTCTTGATAATCATTTAACCGATTTATTGATTTCAGGGATCGATCTGTATTTCTTAGCCTTTTTTGGGCCATCTCTTTATTATCATGTAAAGGAGGATGTCCATCTAACCAGGGTAGATTCACCTTATATCTGCCAGTATTGTCTCTGCTAACGGGTTTTCTGAAATGTTTCAAAGCAAGTTGTTGGGTCTCGGATTTAGAGCGTGTTTCGCTACTAACGTGAATACCCAAAGTGTCTAACTTCCAGAGATCAGTAATTTTAGCGCATCATTTACGTGTAATGACAATACTAACAGTGAGCTATTTGTGGATGGGCCCTTTATATTAGATTTACCCATTACAGTCCACCCTAGGAGTGTGTGTACGGCAACCAAACCTCCTGAAAGATGTTTTACATTCCCCGTTAACAATTTCCCTGCGTAATCGGCTCCAATCAGCAAATTAATCTCGCCTGAATTTTTCTCATAAAGACAGGACATTTATCATTGCATCACTCATTAAAATACCTAGATCTTTTAATTGTTTCAAACAATTATCATCATTCATTCTAGGTAAGGAAGCACAAATTTTCTTTTCATCTAAAACTTCTAACTCACAGTTATAGCTTCCGTCGACATTTGAAAGATTAATATTGTATCTATGATGCTTTTCGGCGTGTTCAATTCCACCGAATAAACCATGATTTACAGTTTCCTCTCCTAACCCCTTTAAGTTCATCTTCCCTGCGATAAATTTTGTAATATAAGATCTCTGGCTACCAATATCTATAATAACCCTAATCAAATGTTTCAAACTATTTTCTTTAATATAAACTATTAAAGTCTGAAGATAAACTTCCCTAGAACAACTATTATTCGAAAGCGTAGTGTTTTCAATAACTTCCTTTAATTCGGGATTCTCTTTTTTAAAATGTTTATTTTCTTCGTAACACATAATATTAGCATGTCTTTTCCCGCAAATCGTACATTTTACTTTTGTTTTACAAAAAGAACTTATGTGTCCCGGTTTGATACAGCGAAAACAAAAACCTTTTTTAATCAACATCGATTTGCGCTGTTCGAGTGGTAAGATTTTCCCCAATTCGCAACTTATACTCGCATGAGATGCGTCTCCACAGAACAGACACTCAGATTTCGTGGCGGAATTATATACAAACAACAGACTAGCAGTTACTTCGTTCCCCCTTAATGTTCGTTCCCTCTTTTCGAAAATGGGTTTGGCTTTTTGCCAACTCACGGTATTAACACTTCGTGGGATATGAGAGTGCGTATTCTGAATTCCTTTTTTTAAATATAACTCCAAGACGGAGGGTTTGTTTGGAGGGACGCTTGTTTAAAAATTCTATTAAATCATTTACGGAATATTCTTCTCCGAATTCTTTATGAAATTCAAATACTAAATCATTTGGCAGTGCTTTTAGAATTACTGGGGATAATAAAGTACTAAAAGTATCTGATGCGATGCCTAATGATTCTAAGCTTCTAATATGAATCTGAATTTTATCAAATAGTTGCCGCAAACTTTTTACGTCATTTGAACGCTTAAGTGGGGAGATTTATAATAACTGACTCATATGGGTGTTTATTAAAGTTTCTTTTCTACCGAATCTCTGTTCTAACAAATAAATAGCTTTAGCATAATTTTTGTGAGAAATAGAGAAACTGCCGATAGTTTCCAAAGCTGTTCCAGTTAAATGGGCTTTTAAATAATTAAATTTACTAATGTCGTCTAAAGATGTATTATTATATATCGACGTTTCGTAAGAGTTCCAAAATGTAAGCCATTCACTTATATTACCAGAAAATTTTGGGATCATTATTTTCGGTGGTTTGACTTTGATTATTGATATTCTTCAGCTGATTCTAATTCTTTATCCAGATCCTCTGGTTTCAATAACTTTTCTATATCAGAATCAAGTAATTTGAGAGAATCTATTTTATCATTTAATTGTTCTATATAAAGTTCAATTTCGCTCTCTTCAGCAGTTACTTCGGTTTTTTGAATTTCTAATTCAATTTTAGAAATAAGTTTAGTAACTGACGTTCTTAGTGTTCTGCACTTCTTTTTGCATAACTGAATGAATTCAGAGTTTTCGGTGGCCATTTTATTGCAACTATCAAATATGATAATCAAAATATATTCAAATATATCACTTCAATATCTTTATATTTGTATATTCAAATTTTAAAACACAAGCTCTAATCCCGGCAGGGATGCCATTTCAAGAAACAAAACAAATAATATTAAATTAAGTTTCTCGTTTTTTCAGATTAGGTATGTCAATAATTACTCATTAAGAATATCAAAATTTGATATACCTTTTCTGTCGTTCCGGGAAGCTGGTGTTTTATTTTTGTAGCTGCGAACAAATAAACTCATCATCTATTCAAAATGAAAACTCTGCACTTGTAAATAAAAATATGTATTGACATTAATTACTACAGTTACACATCACTACAAGACACAACACAGACAACATAATAGAACAAAAAGCGTTCTCTCTCGTTCTTAGTTCAAGTAAGTGTTCTGTTTTGACGCTGCTCACTCCAAACAACAGCGTCCTCTGGCGGGAGTCCCGTGGTTTCAGTTGGGAAAGTATTCAGTTCGGAACAGTTTTAGTGCTCCGAACACCTTGAGTTCATATGCTGAACTGAATGCGTGACGCAGTTATTGCAGAGGGCGTTGCAGGATTGAGGGGAGAGGAAATACATTGGTTACAAAGCCCGTTACTCAGTTCGCTGAGCAAAGCATATGAATGTGTTATTTTGAATCGCCTGGACCAGTTCTGCAATTCCAGGAATATTGTTATTCCACAGCAGCATGGTTTTGTTCCCAAGTGCTCTACAGTAACACAGTTACTTAGAGTTACTGATACGGTCCAGCAAGGCTTTTCCAATAACAAAGCCACGGGTATGCTTTTTATCGATATTGCCAAAGCTTTTGATAAAATTTGGCATGATGGGCTCATTTCCAAGATGATGCGACTTGGAATTTCGGACCAACTTATCAAAATTATACACTCGTTCCTTGACTCTCGCAGTTTCAGAGTTCGAATCGAAAACGCAGTCTCCTCCCCCCGTCCAATCCTTAGTGGAGTCCCCCAGGGATCGATTTTAAGTCCAAGAATTTTTTCTTTGTACGTAAATGACATCCCGAAGGCTGCCAACATTCACTTAGCAATGTATGCTGATGACACTGCTATTATGTCCCAAGACATCTGCAATCGAAAAATTATTGAAAGATTGCAGACATACATTTCTCGTTTACAGCTCTGGCTCATTGACGGGAAAATTAAAGTTAATGCATCTAAAAGCGCTTGCCTCCTCTTTACGAAACAACGGTGTATTGGCAATTTGCCAATTGTCACCATTTTTGATCAACCGGTCCCCTGAGTCACTGAATATAAGTACCTAGGGTTAATTTTAGACGCCAAATTAAATTTTGCCC
>BMAW01115054.1:0-27775 GCA_019974015.1 Nephila pilipes | reverse complement strand
ATATATATATATATATATATATATATATATATATATATATATATATACACAACAAATTTTATAAATAATTACACGCATAACAACCTAAATAGATATAATTATGACTCCATAACTGTATTCAAATATTGACTCGTCACTTGTAAATTCTTAAACGAGGTTTTCAATTTACTAAATTGCTTGGAAAATTTAATTTTCGTTAAAGTTAAAATATAAGTCCTTCACACAGATTACTTAAATATATTACATTTGCATTTTCTTACTATACATGCAGTATAAAAAATATAAACTTATAAAAAAATATGTGCTTAATAATATTTGTACATGAACGTTAAATATTTAACTGGTATTAATTAATGTACATAAAAATACGCAAACTTCCACAGTGAACACTATCTTTCTTTTAGATGCTGAAGAAAGGAAGCCTTCTCAGTAATATAAATACTATCCCAGACGTATTAAATTTATTGATTTGGAAGATCATTTACATAAATAAATAACGGATATTGCATGAATGATAATTAATGTAAACACACACATATATATAATTTTTTTAAAAGAATGCAGAAAAAACTATAATTATTTACGTAAGTGTATTAATTAGCTAACATACATAAAAATAATGATTCAAAAGAGATATGTTTGCACAGAAAGCTTTAAAAAATAAAACATGTGAGGGGAGTGTTTGGAAAAGGTATGATCCAATAGTAAAAAGACAACTCCTCGAAACCCACGAGACATGTGCCGCCACAAATGCAAACTTTTCAACACCGATGCATAGATTTCCATGTATTATGATTACATATTCGACAATTTTCTAATAGGAATTGTTCCTTATCCTTAATATCTTTAAGCACTGTGTTCAGCCACAATCACGTAAATATCTGTTAATAATCATATCACATGAATATATGTTAACTCCGAATTCATATATAGAGTCGGTCTTCTCTATAGAGGCGCCTGGGAGCAAGAAATCATTTGGGGCCTTAAATATTCTGTAAGGTTAAAGAAAATACAAATACGAACATATATTACTGATGCATGTTTATTTAATGCGGGATTTTTTTTTTTTTTTTTTTTTTTTTTTTTGGTTAAAAAATTATTTAATTCAGGAGGGGTTTTTTTTCCCCCAATTTCTTTTTCGATGCTTTACATAGCAAGTGTATTCAAGCGTTCTGCACACATACTTGACAAAAAATGCTCAGTTTAGGTGGGGACACTCGGGAATTCCCGGAATCAAATAACAATAACTAACCATTCGGCTCTTGAAGATTGTTGATATTCATAGATGCAGTGTAATAATGTTTACAATAAAATGAGCTTAATGTCATACTGACAACGATATTGTCAAGTTTCTATGTGCAGGAGTACATTAATTTAGTTATTAGTCGTGTTTGAGCCCCCTCAATCGCAGGGCCCTGGTGCATAGCATCCGCCGTATCCCCCAGATGTAGACTCTGTTCAATACACAGTGTGGCATATTAGTGGAAAATATTTCGAGGCATCTATTTCATATCCAAAATCGTTTATTAACATGTTCATATCGCACTCATACAAATACACCAGAATGATTCTTACAGACCTCTGATCTCGCCAAGGACAACGTCTCGTCTGCGAAACTGTCTGGGCGGGCAGGGTATCAATTTCCGCTTTAGCAAGAGAAGTGGCGTCAATCAAGTACAAAGTATATACATTCAAAGAATAAAGTATCACAAAAAAAAAAAACATACGAGCCATGACGTCACAACCGTGTTACAATTCTGTGAAGGAAAGGATATATTTGACTATTGCAAGCTCTTAATTAACCTAATCAAATTTCTTTTTACTAAACATGACTTTTCCAAATGCATATTCTTGGCAAAATATATAGATGGTCCCCTCTTCTATCCTTTACAATGTTCTTGGATATTTTCTAATTACATTCTGCTGAATTCTAACTACTTAATTATAGTAATGGTCATCAAAAATGATTGCACATACAAAACTATGTAACTCTCTATAAGTACGAGGTGTTACTAATAAATATTGAGATTGACGCTGAAAACATTTTATTTTGATGTCATATATATTTATTTATTATCACCTACAATATATACCCCTCCTCTATCCCTACAACACTCCATGCGAATCTTCCATCGTTTCGAAACAGTGCTTGAAGTCTTCTTCTGTCAACTCCTTCAAGACGCGTGCCACTTTCTCTTTCACAGCTTTAATGGACAAAATTCGTATTCCTTTTAATGCAAATTTTAACTTAGGAAACAGATAGGAGTTGCATTTCTTGAGATCCGTCAAATAAGGTGGATGGTCTAACACTGGGATGCTGTACTTGGCTAGAAACTTCTTGACAGACAAAGAGGAATGAGCCGGCGCATTGTCTAGGTTGATAAATTTGCCGTGTGGATTCTTTATCAATTTCTAGTCTCAGCGTGAATACTTAACCAATGATCAGATCGAATCAGATTATCTATTATATTTTATATTGTCATTCTTTTTTGGCATAGAAGGGAGACCTGCGTGTGAATCGTCTTTAGCGTTTTTTATTGCCATCTTGAAAACGATTAAACCACTCAAAAACACGTGCACGCAACAAACATCCCTTGCCATACACTTTTTTTTAATAAATTATAAGTTTCAGTAGCAAATTTTCCAAGTTTCATATGAAATTTTACAACAATTTGTCGCTCTACTAGCACACGTGTCAGTTTTCCTAAGGAACAAAACAATAAATCTGATGTTAATGAAGACTACGGCTACACGGGTTTATATTTACAGAAACGACAGGCACTGTATTTGAAAGAGAAGGCTTTCACGCTAAACAGCGGTAGCTGGTGTTTGGCTCTCGCTTACTTCTTCTGTGGCAGTGTCAATCTCGTTCTTTAAGAGCCACACCTAGCACTTCCTTCTCTGCCTTTACTAAGCATGTGACATATTTCCTTCATTATTTAACACTACAGACATCTTAAAAGTTTAATTAAATAGTCATTAATGCAGTTGAAGAGACTTCGAGAAATGACAATGCAATTTATTAGCTCTTAACGTAGAAAACGCAAGATCTTCCACTCTCTTCCTCTTAACTCAGTTAATCCTAGTTTGTATTTTAATAATAAAGTCTTAGCTTACCAAATAACTCTCTCCGATTCAAAGATGTCTTGTTTGTAACAGATTCCAATCTTATTACTCCAACTAGGAGTCGCTTCAGTCCAAACGATTATTACGGTGATTCAATTCAATTTACCGTTATCTATCATTGTTTATCATTATCATATATCTCTCTTACCTTTCATTTCAATTCTATTTGGTTTATACGTCACTCTCCCTAATTCAATTCACTACACTTATTATACTTAGATAATTTACCAAATCAAGTTTTATTTTGGGTGGTAGGTATTGTAATTGTATGCAATTCAAATTACCAAAAGGTCCCCAAGGATAGTGAAGAGAAAATTGTAAATAACCTAAAGAGACAAACTTCACAAAGAACCACAAGAAAATCACAAAGTTACGCAGTTAAATAAATAGAGCCTTTCACGGATGAAAACCAATTTGTATTTATTCAAATTTCGAATACTTATATTTCGTTCCATATTCTACTCTATCAGTGGAAAACTTGCATAAACGCACCTGATCTAACGTTTAAAATACTAATTAATTAATTATCTGATAGAACCAATCGGGTTTCAGCCCTTAAGCCTTTGTAGCTCCCAAAGCTGTTTACTCTATTCTGACACCAGTCTCCTCTTGATAACTTCAGCTCGCTGTACTTACTACCGTCTTCTAACTTTCTCACTAACCTCTGTATTGAATTCTCCTCTGCTTATAAATTCAGTTCGTCGAACCTATATATAAGATTCGATGAATCAGACTAAGCAACAACAAAAAAAAACTATACAGGTGGCGCTGCCATCGATATAAGGAAAGACAGAACTGATCAACAATGGAGGGAGGAGAATGGCGGCTACGACCTGTAGCATGACGAACAAAAATGGCATGAAACAACTGTTAAATGCTTAGAGTTAGTGAGTTTTAAATATTGTATTAATTGTGTGCGTTGTGTGGCTGTTAAAAATAAATAAAATCTTTAGCCACTAAAGGTTGACCGATTGATTGTGTATCGGATAATGAATGAAATCTTCAGAGATGAAACTAAGAACCTACAGCGGATAAACAAAACATTACTCTATACATTAGACTTCAGTAATTTAAATCTAATCTGCTCAAGTCACGTGTCATCCATTAGGAGAGATTTTCACCTGAAGCAACTCAAACCAAAAAGTCCCCAAGTGTTTGTTAGGAGAAGGGAACAGCTCAAGTTTCTCATAGTCACTTGACAGAGGTTCAAATTTCCGAGATCTGTCGCCAACAGCTCTCGTGTTGATTCTAGTGCGTCGTTAATAAAACCCCAACCAAATCCTAAGCTCTATAACGTTGACTCTATAGCCTAAATGGAAAATCGCTATAGAGCCAAATCTATAACAATAGATAACACAATAAATATTAAAAAAACGCATAACTAAAACGTTATTATATATTTTCCTAGTTATTACAAATATATATTCGAACAATACTGACACAAAAATATATATGTACATGATAAACTAGATTATGTATATAAAATACTAAATGCATAATTAGAGTGCATGTCTGCAGTATCCTAGCATGATGCGGGAGGAAAAAGCCTTTCAAAACGATAATCGATGCATTATCTAAAGTGTATTATATTTGTTGAAATTTCCTTAGTGGAACATTATGTACATAAATAAATAACAAATGCGACGTTTTTTCCGAAATGCATAATGCATTATGATATCTCATTCGAAGAGAAAACAATCGAGCGTCGTGCCGTAGCTGTATTTTACGCACTTCACTTCCAAATATTGTTTGCAGATAAAGTAGGAGAGGAGCCTTGTAGCAGAGAGCTCCCACTGTGGTAAATGGATGAACAAGATGGAAGTCTAATGCACTTCAGTGTCCGTGAAATATCGTCTTTGGGTGATGTAGCAATCGATTCATTCCGGATGGAATACTTGTTTACCATTAATCTGGAGTGCATTTTTGGAAATGTTCCTGCAAGATGAATAATATATTTATGCCAATTTGCTTTTCATTTAATGTTGAGTTAAATTTTGACTTAGTGTAAATGCGATTAAGTATTTATATTTGTGCTGGAATTTGAATTAGTATTGTTGTGACTGTTCTTTCATACTCGCTGGTTTATTTAACAAAGAAATAAAAAGTTTTATTGTAAACAATCTATTTTTTATTCAAATATAAAGTCAAAATTATTAATTCACTTGCTTAAATGCGGCTGTGTGGGAACGTAAAAGCCTTTGACATCAATAATCAATGACTCATTAGTTATTTAGGTCAACTTAAAGTACTTTAATTACACACAATTATTTTTACTATCCAAGTAAAATATATCCTTAAATCTCTGATTTAATATAAATCACATAATGTACCCTAATATATTATTTCTGATGAAACCTCTCTAAAGCTATTGAATCGATGTAACAAAAAATATATAAATGTAGTATTTTAGTATTCACTACAACAATGGCAAAATACTTCCTTCTACGTGACTTAATCAATCATTGTAGAAGCATTTCTTGCAATAATCTTTCGACTTAATATTCGTGCAGTTAATACAACGGCCTGTTTTTCAGGGAAAGATTTTGGTAAATCAAATTTTTCTGGTTAGTATTTCGCTTATTTTTGCACTAGTAATCGTATCTCCTTAAACAAATGTTGACAATTTGAATCAGTTCTTTAGTGAACAGTGTTAATTAACATAAGCTAGAATGTCATATTCCAATTTCTTACTGCTCCGGTTGAGCACCGTCAATTTCTTGTTCGGAATCTGTATTATGTATACAGAATAGTGCAAAAGATGTTGCCACGTTGATGCAGTGAATAGCAAATCTGGACGCAAGCACTCCTGATCCAAGTTCGATTCTCGGTGACTTTGACTCGGTCGTGCGTCATGGGTCATCTTAGCTGTTCCTCTCTCTGGGGTCATTAAATGAAAATCAATTTTTCTTGGGAAGTAAACTGGGAGCCAAGCGTTGCGCCAGCCACTGGGCCTGGGAACTAGGTAGTAACTAGCGCGCCAGGTCTAAAAGCTACAGGAATGGAATAGATTCCACCTGATGGAACTTCGTGGTTCCAGGCAGATTTTAACTCTAGCTAAACTGATAGACATCCATTATCATCATAATTTTACAACCTTTCGTTATTGCATAAAAGTCAACATCTTTCATATAAGATAAAGCACAATTTCTAGACCATATTTCAAAAATGTCAAGGAACCAGGAATGATGGTTCTATTTGTGCCCATAGATCCTCTTAAGTGAAAATATAATACCCCTTTTCGTGCTAAACTCAAACTAATGTATATCAGCTATTCAACTAATTCAATATGAAGGTAGACTGGTGTATAAATGTAATATCTTTAGTTATTAGAATTATTCATTAGATCGTTGTTTATTTAGTAAATCTAACCATAACTCTTCATAAAATATTCCTGTTTGAGATAGACCCAACGTTTCCACAGCTGAGATATACCAACTAAACGTCAAAGTTTAATAACCATCGCCAAATTTTGGGAGAAACTGAACGAATATTATTTTCCCAAAGCATTAATAAGTTTCGAATTGTTAATGAACACTGTAATAATACCTTTTGTGTTTAGTTGAATTCAGATTTGCACAAAAAAACAGTTTAGATATGTAATTAGTGTTTATTCTTTTGTCGTTTAAATTAGCATTATTCTGATTTCCTTTCTTGTTTCCGCGAAAACTATATGAGAAAATAGTAACGTACTGGGAATACTTCCTCTGCTTAATTGAATCATTATTAACCAGGATTTAAAGCAGTCACAAATCATTACAATCACAAAAATAAATGACCAATCTAAGTAATCAGGCAAAATAATCAAGAACTCTAACTTGGTTTAGCTGAATCTTAGAATAATCCCAGCACAAAGTGCTTATTATCACCAATTTTATTTCTATTGAACGAACATATATGATAGAACTGTGTGTTCTATTAATCGTAATTGTTTCATGAAGTGATTTTGGTAGCCTGGTGGTCACTGTATCGCAACCGACGTTGTTTCAACTGTTTCTCGGGTCCGGGACCTGACACCAACCAAGTCTTCCCTTTTGTAGTGTGGAAGTTTGTAGAAATAGGTGCCAACTTAGGTGTCATTCTCACCACTTGATCGAGATTCACAATTACAAAATCGCTCGTCAATATTCCTCGTGTTGTTTCTAAGTGCGAAGGCAATAAACAATCAATGAGTTAATCACCAAGAAAGAAGTCATACCAAACTGGCGGTACATCGCTCCTATAAAATTCGCCAAGATAAGAAAAGTTCAAAGTGGTATATTTATAACCGATATTTATTAACGTCACATGAATTGTAGAGTTTCAAATCCCTGTGAGATTTTTTTTACTTGACCATCCCATTATTAACCAACATTTAAAACAGGCATAAATCATTTCTGTTACGAAAATAGTCAGGGCAGATAACAAAGCCTTTGAACTAAAACTTTGTTTATTCGAATCTTGGAATAATCACGACTCAAAATGCTTATTATCTCGCCTGAGAATTAATCCTTTCATTCGCCCGAGTCTAAAGATTAATATTACGAACTTTGGTGCTACTAACTAATCAGCACTAGTAAGTAGAATAACTTGTTTGGAGAACTCGACTCTCTATCTGTATTCAGATGTTCACTTCTCACTAACTTTGAGTCGCACATCTCTCTACTCTTATCAACTTCGACACATTTCTAACTCTTTCGTTGTAAAGTTCTTCTAACTCTCTCTACCACTGAAACACTCGCAATTAATTTCTCCACAGTTTTATGAAAGCTATCTCATATCAACTCTATTCATTCCCCTTCACCTAAATATTTTCCATTTAATTTATGTAGGTCATGACTCATTTGCTTCCTATGAAAGCTCACAGTGTTAATTGAAATGAAAATACGTGAGATAACACTTGTTATTACATGTATACAAAATAAAATAAATTGCATTTAAAAATACTATAGTATTTTTATTTAGTTAATCTTTACATTAAAGAGATATGAAACACGTTTTTTTTAAAAAAAAATAACAAGTACTTAAACGTCAAATTGGTACAAAATGTAGCGAGTGTAATTTTTAAGGATATAAAAGTTTCGAGCTACCAATAAAAATTGAAATAATATCATAAAATTTTACTATTTATATAGTTAAATTCTGATACAGAAAATACCATATATATATTTATTAATATTATTTTCTTTGATATGTAATTCAATAAAAATAAATATATATATTTTTTTTATTAGTTCTATTAAATTATTAATCATACCTTCGGGAATTTTCTATTCTGAATCTTTTAACTTTTGAGATATGTCAATAAAATAACATTATATATGATTTTTCAACTATTACTGAAATTTTAAAAAAATTGTTATCAACTCTTTTGGTAAGGTTGTTGCGAAAATGTTAGAACAGGTCAAATCCAAGACACAATAGGTAACAGACAATGGGACTTATAAATAAACTATGAGCAGAAACTCTTGGCTGAGAAAAAATACATGCCTTTATATGTCACCATGGAATAATCGAGAACAATGCTACGTATAAAATATCCCGGAATATTTTAGAAAGGATATTGAAATTTAATGGAACTTTTAACATCGCTGTGATCGGGTTTTGAACCTAGGAACTCCTGATCTGTAGATGAGCGTCGTACCTGTGCGCAATCGTTGCATGGAAACTAAGTCCCCATATTTACCGTAAGAATATACATATACGAGTTATTATACGAGATATTACTTCAAAATTCATTTTATTGTAATGCGAATGGAAAAGCTTCACATTCGTATTTGACTTCCACTTCTACATGGAGGGGGAAAGGAATTCAAAAATGTCTAATCTAATGAACCTAAATGTAAATTTTTTAAAAAATATTGCTTTTTTTAATTATGTTTAATTGAAAGGGGATGGAAAGCAATATATATAAATTTATTAAATTTTATCAGACCGTAAATAAAGATAATTCGATATAAAAACCAACGTTTTTAAAAATAACGTTTTTATATGGTAGCAAAGTTTATTAAAGAAAATTATTGAAATATTAGTTAAAACTGTTTGTTATTTTTAACTTTAAAATTTACTTAAAAAGATACATTTGTGAGCATATTAAGAAATTCATAATACTCATAAAATCAAAACATGCATTTGAAAGTTTGTAAGTTATTCTATTAAAAAAAAATGGGAACCAGAATTCAGAAAAGATTTACCCTTGGCGACAAGAATTATTTGGCAGTATTTTGCCAAATGTGGCAACCCTGTTCCGTTTCACGGATTTAAGGCTCAGCCAAAAAAAAAAAAAAAATCGCCAAGTTTGGTGCTAATTTTTGAAATCGCGCCAAGTGTTTGGGCTAAACTGCATTATTAAAGAAAATATTAGCTAAGACTTGTCGCAAATGTCTAAATATTGCATTGTTAGGCGAGTACGAACGATTCCCAAAATTTCAAAGCTCTAGCTTGATGGGAAGTTGGTTAAATTAACGATCGAAAATTTGATGACACACACACACTCACACTCACCAAGTGAAATTCAGAAAAACGTCTTAAAATACCGTCGTTTTACACTGTTTCTTCCACTATGGTATG
This sequence comes from Nephila pilipes, assembly GCA_019974015.1. NCBI lineage: Eukaryota > Metazoa > Arthropoda > Arachnida > Araneae > Nephilidae > Nephila > Nephila pilipes. The sequence continues at coordinate 18,103 of BMAW01115054.1, read as the reverse complement.
TGAGATAGAAGAATAAAGCAATAAGAATGTTAACAAAAATACATTTTATAAAAAGTAGAAATCCTGCTTAAAATAATAAATTCTGCGCGTTTCAATTCCCTTAGTAATGATTATTTCCATAAAGAATACTTCAAGGCTTTTTTTTTTTAAGAATTATGCCAAATTTCTGAATATTTCTTTTCGAAAATCACTACATCCCAAGTTTTGAAGTGCTAAAATGGTATAGAGACGTTTGGATGGGATATTACTTCATTCCGAATCAAATAAAAAATACCTTAATTATTTTAATAAGCTAAAACAAATAAATTCAAATTTGTGATTTCGCAAAATTTCAATGAGATTAATAGGCAGATAAATTGTATTATTAATAAATCGATTTAATCCTGTTTTTTTTTTTTCCCTAAATTTTTTTTTTTAAAGATAAAAAAAAAAACATCAATTTTATTTTACTTATAAAAATAAAAATAAATGAACTTGTTTGTTTTATTAAATCCGACTTTAATTTAAATTATTAAGCTAATTTTTTTCTATTATTTTTCTTTTTAATCCTCCACATTGACAATATATTTCATTTTCATATTTCGACAATTCAATTAATAATAAGTGCAAAATTGACAATTCAACAATAAATTATTGTTTCGCCTTATTTCAAGGATACCAGGACACGCGGGGGGAAATAAAATAGCGAATTTAAGACTCCTTCTTTTTTATGACATTTATATTTTAAAATCATTCGCAGAGCTTAAGTCTTTTGTGTGCCCAATAACAATATTTGGTGTTTTTCCATTTCGTGGGCGCAAGTGATAAAGTCACCAATAAAGATATTTGACGCCAAATGTGTCGCCATACAGTCTGTTTATACGAGATTTGAGTCGGCGAAATGGAAAAGTATCCAATATTTTAATCATTTCATTAAACTATAAAAGTATATTTTAGTCAAAAAGTTTTTCTTTCCCTTTCAGTTGAATTAGAAAGAGATTTTTTAGATATATTTCTATTTAGATACTGTGTAAATTAACACAAGAAATTCACAATTTAGAATAATTGAAATTTCGCTTACCTGTCATACCGTTGGCTTTCAAAAATTGGTTGAAAAAAAAGAACCTCAGAAAACAGACTTGCTTGACATCATTAAATCAATTTATAATGAAGATGTCATGACACATTTAAACGGATAATAATGTTCGCTACTAAATTTTAAGCCTTTATACCTGGGTCATTCTTCGCGGAAGGCAGTTACAACTCTCCTAGAGAGCCTCTCGTATGGCGCACAGTGTCCTCAATTCTTTAATTTCATCGAGTACCATTTTTGGAAGATAATATTCCACAAATATACAAAATATAGATACATAAAAAATGCACAAAAAATAGTGAAACAACTTTTTAATGATATTGCTGTACGTTTTCTTTGTAAAAATTATAGAACTTTGTAATTTTGGAAATTTTAATTTTTTTATATAATAAATTATTTCTTAAAATTTAGGTATTTCTCAGAGAAAAAAAAATATTTTTGATTCACTGCATGCATTAGGCCACCTTCATAGAAGCGTAAAAAATTTGGAACTATATTGTGTAATAGTTTTCTTTAAAATAGTACCTAAATACAAATTGTATTTACAGTTCTATAGAATGGTTAAAATATCGTTATTAGGCAAGCACAAAACATTTAAACTCTACCAATAATACGAAGAAGTATCTTGCACCAAAAAAAGCAGTCTTAGGTGTGGTATTCCACAATTTCTTGTATGCTCTGGTACTCTTAGTTCTAAAAATGTTAAATAATTTTTAAAACTTATAAATATTCAGTAATGAGTTAAAAATTCAACACAATATGAAATTTCTGACGTAAGAATAACATCTCGCCATGAAAGGACTAAAAATTACATAAAAAAGACGTAATTTCTACATGTCTTTAATATAGTAGTTATGACAACGGGTATTGTGATGTTTTTATTACCATGAAACAACCGAGATATCTAGATAAAATTTATTCTACATGTTAATTGATCCTAAAGTACTTAATATTCTAAATTATAGTTATTATAAAATTCTGATTTTTTCGGTTTCAGAAGGCCGTAGAATAAAGAGACCCACAGAATGGAGAAGATAGAATTCATTTGGCTAAGTTCTACAATAACGATCTACGAAAGGTCAAGAAACACTGAGAAAGATGTACAACTCTGGATAGTGATTATGTAGAGAACTCTTAAGAATAGCAAATTGAAGTTAAAATTCTATCTCGATTGCTTTAGTAGCAATTAAGACATCACGCTGTTCTGGGATAACAATTAAAAATTTACGAAACCACAAGTTGCTTCAATATACGGTTTTCTGAAGAAGTCAACAATAGTGGCTGTAATTTACAACATAATATACAATAAGATCAATTAATACGCCGAATAAAATTTAGCCAGAAATCTCGGTTTTATTTCGTATTAATAATTAAAATGTAACGATATCCGCTCGTAAATATAAATTATCAACTTCTAAAAAGTTAAAAGTGACATATCGTACATATTCGGGTTCTGGTTAGTACAGTGAATCTATATATATCCGATTAAATAGTATATATAGTCATATTCCATACAAACAAAAGGCATATACTGACTGATAAACACTTGACTACATACCCTATCTTAATAAATAAGTATAAATAGCATACCTAACTCTCAATTCCGTTGAAATATGTTCTATATCAGAAACAAAAAATGAGGAACCATAAATATTTGTTTCTTTCTCTTAGATCCTCCTCGACCGCCCTCTCTGGAAGTCCTAGGCATGACGTCATCATCAGTCACTTTGAAATGGAAAAAGGATACAGCTGATACCAGCCCAGCGAACGGTGAGTTTTGGTAGAAATAAACACCAAACCGAAATACGCGTCATATTTCCTCATTTTTACGGTCCATGAGACACTCTAGGAATTGGTAGAGTTTTTTTTCTGGATGCGAAGTGTGGAAAATATATTGGTACAATGTGGCAGTGCTCGAAGAAAACTGACAGTTGCGAGAATTTTATAGGTGACGTTATGGAACTTTATCCAGCACGTTTTGGTATTCGTTTAGATGCTGCTTCTAATAAAGACTGAAATTCACAGATGTGTATTTTGTTACTAACCATGATCTATGATTTAAGTCACACTTCTTCTGCTTTGCTGCGAAATATATTCTTTTATTAGTTGAGATGATTTTTCAGTGGTATCGAATATGCACTAGTTATGATGGGTGATAACTTTATGGCTTATGTGAATTTTAGATTAATGTTTCGTAATATATGTAAAGATAACCGAGAGCTTTTGTTGATTGCAATCCTAATAAGCTTATAACTCTAAAGCAATTTGATTTCTTGGATAATTAAACGGATTATCAAACAACTTATCAAAATCTGAAAGTATTATATAGGGTTATATTTCAAATGATTCAACCAATCTCAAAATTCCATAATTTCAAAATAAAATGACACAAAAAAATGAAAAGTAATACATGATTACAAGGGGGAAAAACAGAATTTTTTTCTTTTTACAAGTGTTCGATATAACTTCTTTTAGTTACATGTACAATGTCAATTCGATATGAAAATTCCAGCTAAACACGTTGTAAAGTGTCAGCAGTAATTGATTGTACAGCAGTAGAAATTCGTTGTTTAATTCAGCTAAATTTGTGGATAATGGAAGTGTAAATACTTTATATTTTACAAACCCCCAAAGGAAGAAATCACATGGGGCCATATCAGGTGATTTAGGCGGACATCTGTGTAACGTTAAGTCATCTAGTCCAATGCGACCTATCTAACTAAGAAGTAACACACTGAAAGCTTCAAAGACAGCTTTCGTAAATTATCTTCACGAAGAACACACGAGAATCATCTATTTTTTTATAAAATAAAACTTATAAAGTTTTTTTTTTTTTTGTATTTATGTATTACTTATCATTTTGTGTCGTTTATTTTTGAAAATACGGAGTTTTGAAACTAGAGGAATCATTTGAATAACCCTGTGTAATAATTTAAAAGGATATCTCTTATAAAATAAGAATAAAAAGTTATTACAATTTTATTATTAGCAAATATCTTTCGAATGTAACTTTATACGTTTGACTCTTTATATGGTTGTTTTTCTGGTACAAGTATATTAAAAGAAACCAAAATTCGTTTCTCGATTTGATTCAGAATTGTTATGTAATTATTCATTAAGAATATAAAAATTTAGCAAACCTTTTCTGTCGTGCCGGGGAGCTGGTGCATTTAAATTTCCTATTAGCTGTAACAAAACTGTTCGATTAATTATCCACACAAATAAAGTTTTCACCCTTTTGTATAAAATATAGTGTATTAACATCAATTTAAATACAACATTTAAGTTACACATCACACTACAAGACACAATACAGGTTATACAGGAGAGTGAAAAACGTTCTCCAATTAAAGTTCGTTTTGCTTTTTGCTCTGCTCACTCCAATCAACAGCGTCCTCTGGTGAAGGTCACGGGGTATCAGCTGGAAAAGGGTCCATTTCTGAACAAGCCACGTGGTCATGGCATTGAGCTAGTCACCATCAAAACTTCATTTGAGAAGCATGTTCCGAGTCCTTATACCCCCTAAAAATCCGTCGTTTATAGAGGTTGTCACACGTTTAATGTTGCCGAGACTCAAAGCTTTCACATATGTCGTGAAAAGCCCTGGTGTTGCTTTTAAATATGCGACGTTAATAAACAACTGCAATCATATTTCTTTACACATATCTTGATCTTTTGTTCAACGCTTGTTGTTCTTTTAACCTTTATTGTTTAAAATTTGATGAACTTGGTGATAAGTGCGTTTCCCATGGCCTTCAGTAAAGGTAAACAGGTTGAAATGTACTAGTGAATCGTATCTTTATCGTGAATTTTAAGTTAAGTATCTCAATTAAGATATTCGCAACCATTGCATAAAAATGGTTGCGAATTTTTTAATAAAAATGTTCCTTATTTTTATAACTCAATGGCAATTTCCTTATTTAAAATATTAAACCCGAGATTAAAAAGTCGGTAATATAGAAAATTGTAATTTTTCTCCTTCTTTAACCCCTTGCCAGTGTCGCCCGAATCCAGTTCGGGCAACTACTACGTGCAGAATTTGTGATACCTGAACTGACTTCGGGCAGGAGAAAAATTAACGTTTCTATTGTGTGAAGCCCGATCTGAGTTCATTTCCACTTTAGGATACTTAATTCACTATTTTCTTAATAGATGGCATTAATGGTCCTAGTTTTTCACCGATTACGACTTCGGTCGAGGGAGAGAAAATGTGGGTGCTGTCAGATAAACAAAGACACACTTGGATTGATAAACAAAAACAGAGTTTCGCTTTTTCGTTTAGTTTTGGTTGCTTTTCAGTGAATTTTTTTGCAAATAACTTTCTTTTTTCGCAATGTCTGATTCAGACACCGATTCGGAGTATAGTTTAGGTATTTTTATTTAATTAGGTATTGATTTTAATTAATTAATTAATCTTTAATTAATAGGTATTTTTAAAATTTTATTTTTTTAATAAAAAACCATTTTCTAACTTTTATAATAATATAAAGAACAAAATTAAACAGTCAAAAAACAATTCCATTTTTGGTCCATTTTTCTGAAACATATGTCACAGTTAAGGGGTTAATAAAGAGTCCAATAATTATTTCGAATATACATATATTTACATGTACCACAAGGAATCAAAACTCTCAATATGCGTGGTACATAGCGCTCAAAATCATAGACATATTTCCCCATTACCTTCTTCCTCGAATTCCAATGCCCATCTCCCTCTTTACGGTAACCCTTGTTTTACTCAAAAGAATTGAGCCAATTGCAGTAACTCATCGCCAACAGTTGCTAGCCACTACAAAAATAATGCTGAAGCCGTCAATGAATCAAAAAGGGGCGTCATTCACGGATTGTACACAAGCAATGATGGAGTTTTCCGGTATGATGATGCCCCATGTCATCAGGCCAATATCATTTGCGAATGGCTTTATTAACGATCTGGACTAGTTCCAGAGAATATTATTGCCATCTAAATCGCCAGTCCTGAATTCCAACAAAAATATATTAAATATAATTTAAATGTCAGTTCGTGCACAAATCTTGCACTCGCAATGCTTTCTCAATTATGGACAAGATAGGTGAATATTTCTTGTGAAGACTTTCAATAATCTATTGAGTCAATGCCATATAGAGTTGTTGCACTTCTCTGAACGAAAAAAGGTACCACTTAATAATAGGTAGTGCTTCTTGAATTTTGGTATTTCAATTTATATTTATATGTATGAATCAGCAATATACCTATCAGTTATGTAATATATAAGTATTAGTAATTTATGTTAATAATAATGTGCATTGTAATTATAGCCAACTAATAATTCATATTTAATGCATTATTGTATTATAGTTTAATAAATACTTGACAGTTACAGTTCTTAGACATCAGATTTTAATAGTAATGGAATATCTCAATTTATCGTAAATATTTCCATTTAAGTATCTCAGTTCAGAAGTTTTAGTTTTAAAACGTGTGTCCTGCTCAAGAGGAAGAAGAAAAATAAGATTCAAAATTATGTACAGATTGTTCACTGTATATTTTTCACTAATATTCTAAATATGCATATATATAACATTAGAAAAAGTAAATAAATAGACACTTAAAGTCTTAGAATTTGAATGAAATCATAATAAACAAAAAGAAATATGGATAAAATTCAATTAACTGCCTTCACAGGTAACAGGTTGTGATGCATATCTATTCCAGAATTATGGAGCTAACTGTCCCACTAAGAAATTACTTTGTGAAATACTAGTAAAAACCAAAAATCAAATTGAAAATTTAAAAAAGGCAAATTTTTGATCAATAAAAATTTAGTATCAGAAAGGATAAGGATAATTATAAAAGTATAGCACAAAAACATTAAACTCAATTATTTAAAAAAAACTGAAGGAAAATATAAAAAGTTAGAAAAAATTAAATTAAAATCTTACTCTAAAAATCATCGAATCACGAAGACTATTAACGGTATTCTAGAAATGAGAAATTCGCACTTTTTAGAAAAAGTTTTAAAAAATTCATAACGCCCTCTATATTCAAAAAGTAGAATTAAATATTCGTAGGAAATAGATTATTATAAGTAAAGGTTACTAATATAAATAATTCGAGATAAAAAAAAAAACAATGATTTTTAAAACAACGTTTTTAAATGGTTGCAAAGTTTAATAATAAAAAATATTGAAATATTAGTTAAAACTTTGTAAAAACCTCATATCTCTCGTATTTAAGATCACTCTCTCTGTGTAATTCAATATATCTTCCATAGATGGCGCCAGGTTACTACACAAACTACATTATTAAGAAAAAATATTGAAATATTAGTCAAAACTTGCCGCTAATGTCTAAATATGGCATTGTTAGGAGAGTAAGAACGATTCCCAAAATTTCAGAACTCTAGTTTAACGGGAAGTTGGTTAAATTAACGATCGAAAATTTGATGACACATTGATACAAACACACACATACCAAGTGAAATACAGAAAAATGTTTTAAAAAACAAATCCAGAAATAAAAATTAAAATTTAAGACTTTATTAGGAAAAATATAGCAAATATAAGGAATAAAATTAACTATAAATTTGAAATATTTTTAATAATTTTCTATAATACGAACATAAATTATTTATTCTTTTTTAAAAATTATTATTATTATTATTTTCTTTTTACAAAAAATTAATTAAATCGATAGGATATTGTCAGATATTGTGAAATTTATTTAAATTTTCATGAATATTTGAGCTATCAACAAATACTTTGTGACGTCAAATACAATTGTACATGTATGTGAGGTTTAAAAATTAAAGCCAGCTATCATCTTTCGTAAACATAAAAATACAAATAATTGCTCAGTGTTCTTGTCCGATATTTTTTTTTTATTTTAACTAGTACCACTTGACAAAAAAAATTGCAGCATCAATTTAAATTTTATCCAGTAGGAGAGTCATTTAATTTTGAAAATAAATAATAAATACAATGAGAGTATAAAATACATGTATAACTTGATACCCGTATAAACCTCAACAGAATCCATACAAATACGACTCCATAGGGACAGTTAAAAGCTCTCGTAATAGTATATTCCCATGAAAGCTCATTTCTAGACAATGTAAGCTTTAAATGATAGCCCTTGAGGGAATTTATACCAAGTACATCTTCATCTGATACGAGTAAGAAAGTAGAGGAACATTCCTATCTAATGGTGTGTTGGTCTAAATGTACTGAAAAAGTAAAGCTAATATATATTTTTCTACAAAATGCCTGTTTTTTCGTGTTAAAATTTGTATAGAGGTTGGGAAAAAAGAACTAAATCACTCAGGTTTCTGTTAACTCTGGTTTCTTTTCAAGCAATTTGAAAAAAATCATTTAATAAATGTAAACAAGATTAGCACGGATGAAAAGTAAATATCATGAAATGAATTAAAATTCAAATATATTTAATTTTGTTTTCCTGCTATCGCAATAGAGTTACACAGATAATAACTCTTAGTCGAGGATCTTTTAACCCAAATTATATGCCGATCTTGGTATCTTTGCTAGTATAGTAAGTGTGAACCATGGGCGCCATGTTGTGCATTCTGTTAGGGTTAACAGAGATAAGTAAGTGAAAACTATCAAAATAACGAATACATTCTTAGATTTAAGGATACAACAGCTCAATGACAAACAATTAAGTTTTGACATGATAATGCAGATCCACATAAGTCTCGCGGCAAAACACCATGTTTACTACATAACTCCTCCGCTTGGACTGCTGGGTATTGGAGCTCCAGTAGTCCTCACTCCTCCGGCGACCGCAAGGTAAAGCGCTTGAAAGCAACATTACAAGTTCCCTTTTTATTAGTATCGGCTTCACCTACTATTTAGACGCTTTATGCATCAGTAAATTGATCAAATACAATATAATTATGCCTATGTCTGTTAGTATGTGTATGTGTTTGTAAGCACAATCGTGTGTGTGGAATCATTTTACACAGTTAACACTATTTTCTTACTATATTATATTTACTTCTAAATTATTATTTATTTTTCTTTTTTCTACTTTCACTTTCACTTCTGAGTTGTGCAAATCTTTGTTTTACTCTGCAATTTATAAGGGTTGCTCAAATGAAACGCGAACAATTTGAAAAAAGTAATACTTTTGTTAGAAATTTAAAAGGAATAGTCATAATTGTAAGCACTTGTCCCATCGCTTCGGTACCAGATCAATGTCTTTGGTGTGGAATGAGCGAGGATGTTTTTTGAAGAAATCCTGCAGCATTTCCTTCACTTTTTAGTGCTAATGAAAACGTTTATGTAAAAAAAAAATTTTAAATGGTCCGAAAATGTGAAAATGACACGGTGATAAATCTGGGCTGTATGTTATGTTTTCCAAAATTTCCCTACAGAATTTGTGTATGATCGTCTAGGCTTCACTGCAGACATATGATAGGCTATAATCACGAAAGATCTTTTGGTGTGAGAGACCAGGCCTGGGTTTTATTTTTGATTGATCTACAAAGTTCCTTGAGAGTACTGCAGTTTGTGCAGAATTTAAAATGTAATGTTGTGACAGGAATTCCGTCAAAAGTGGACAATGGTAATAGAAAAAAATGTTTTCACCACTTTCCTTGAAGTTTCCTTTTTCGGTGGAATAGATGAAGAGTGTTTCCTATGCATATTCGGTGTATTTGATTTGGTTGTGTAATGGTGACACCACCATTCGTCGTACGCAACGATGCGTTTCATAAATGCGGGATCTTTGTTAAAATGAATCAAATGTTACGTCTTGTGAAAACTGAGTAAGATGTTTCGGTTTCCATTGCACACAAACCTTACAGTACTTCAGATGTAGAGGACGATTGATTGTGTCGTTCCTTTATTCAGGGCTGTATAGGAGTTACGAGTCTTCAATTATCTCAAACCATTTCATCAACAGCTGCAATGGATTAAATGCCAATCGCTGTGATTGCTTGCCCTTGTCTTTCAGATCCGATATTCATGTCCATCTTTCAACCTTTTGCACCATACTTTTATAGCTTTACGACCTAAACAGTGTTCACCATAAACATCTACCATTAAAAGATAAATATCCATATTAAGTCCACCTTCTGCAAATTATATCCATGCTATTGTTATGGAAGCATTAATTTTAACAAGAGTTAAGACATTAACTTAAAATGCCAGCACATGAATAGATACGCAAAATGTGATACACTTCTCGAACGTTCTCTTATAACCTTAAATGGTGATGCTGCTATCTCCCTTTTACTTCACGTGCGCCCAAATTTCATTCGGACAGCTCAAATACTATTTTACCTGTCAGCATTTCGAAGCTCAAAGAAATACTGAATTAGTAAAATATCGAGAAATTTTTTTTCTGAAATATAAAAACTTTCTGCTGTTGCTTCCTACAGTCTCTTTTCTATAAACAATACTCACTTGTCGCGTAAGACGGGCAAATGTGAGCGCTATACATCATCGTGGCCTGGACAATTTATAATATACCTGGAAACTTAAAGAAAATATGACTATATATATAAACGCAGATTTCCATTGGTTTTGTGTCAGAAACGATTATCTTTTTCTTTTCAACGAGGTGGTTGTAAAACAATATTTTTAATTTAAACTGTTTCCACAATGAGCTAGATAGTTTTATTACTCTGCCTAAAATCATTATTAGAACTGAATTAGTGTTCGTGTTATTTAAATAACATAACTTATCACAATCTATATCTTGTAAGGCTCATACTGATATATAAACCTGCTGCAGATTACATGTTATTTATTAAAACATTTTTTTTTAATGCTCGGATCTATCAAACAATATAATTAAAGTTTCCGTTTTCCATTGTAATGATGAAATTATTTAAATTATAACAACGCAAAATATTGTATTTGTTGTTCCTATAAATACTGAAGAAATACTGTGATAAAACTGTATCGCATTTTAAGAACAAAAGTATGAAATGTAATAAGTATCATGCAATTACACTGTGGCTAAGTGCGTTCTCTTTAATATTCGTAATGAAATATAATTTTGTTAAATTAATTAGCAAATATTTTTTCCATCTGATCGATCAAGATTCCTCACAAATTAGAAATTTGGGCAAATAGGAATTAATATAAATAAGTAATAGTTACTACATTTTTTTTTTCTTTAAAAAGTTTAGTGCGAGCAAAAAAAAATCAATTAGAAACAGAAAATTTACAGAAAAAGACTTTTAGCTAATTAGTTTTTAAATCATGGAAAGTTTGAAAAAAAGTCATTTGATTAAAAGCAGAAAATTTAAAATCCAATTTTATGTGAGAACTGTACCATTACACTAATTAAATAAAAAAATTTAAAAATGGTAATTTATTTCATGCCAAAAAAGTAATTCTTTTTGCTTCATTTTTCATTCAAAGAGTTTTTTTTCCTCTGAGTAATTTTTATATACTTTTTTAACCTAAAAAAAAAGCGATAAGTTTTTTTTTTTTTTTTAGAAACATACGTAGTATCACTAAACACTTTCTTTACTGGAATTATTTTTCACACTTCATTCGAGCAAAAAGTCACAGTTTCATTTTGTTAGTTCATTAATACTTAAGTGTACTTTTAAATATTTAAAATTTAAACTTTTTTCGCTCTTCTCTAAAATAGTAAGTGCATAGTTAAAAATTTATAAATCACTGATATACATGCATATCTCCCTGAACACTGACTAAAAATTTATTTTCTAAATAAAAAAGACTAATACATCTGTATTCAAAAGGATTATTTTTCCTTTCTGAGCTGTATAGAGTATTGTTTCATAAAATAAAAAAAAAATACAAATTTTAAGTGTTATACTATGCCTGATTGTTGAAGGAAAATATATTTTGATTACAAACGAATTTTTTAAGAAAATTGTGAGAGATGTCTTTCCTTTTAAAATGCTTAACCATTAATTACAGGAAGTGACCTAAAACAGTACAAATAAAGTTCACTAGTAACTAAATTTCTTTATTGATTAATATTACAATTTCGAATAATTTACGATGAAGTAAAAATCTTGTGAATTAAGTGTTTAGTTGCAAATTATTATACTAGATGGCAGCACAAACAAATTCAAATTGGTTTTATTAATATGTTTTGTATCTATTATGAGTGTAAGTTTATTTTTTCAAATATCTTGACTTAATTTTCCAAATTAAAAAAAAAAAGAAGAACACAAAGTGAAAAATGTAAAATAGTCTTTAAGAAACACAAGAGTACTTGAAGAATTTGTAATAATAATTTTGAACAAAAAAAGTATTCTAAATTGGAATGGCTTTGATCTCAAAATTGTATGCATAATTTGATTTCTAAGCTATAACAGCAAATTATATGTATAACTTTCTTAATAATACTTAACTTCATTTAATATCGATAAAAAAATTATTTATCAAAATATCAGATTATATGTATTCTTAATACTATACAGAAAAGCAACCATATTGATATTATTAATTATGTTTATTAGTGTACTATATTTTAATTTTGATGCTAATTTGTCATTCTAATGATTTTGTTTTGAAATGTCACGAATGTCAATGTTCTGTATAATATGTTACGATTTTGTCTATTAATAGTAACTTTAACTAATAGATGGCAGCACGAACGTTTATATCATGCTTTTTTTTTTTTTTTTTACTGTAAATATCATGCCTTCAACTTTTTTGTAATAGTACATACTTCTGGCATACACCAAAGTTTTTATACATTTTATTTTAAAAATGCAATTATCAATCAAATTTCAATTTTCAGAGATATAATTTACTCAGAAAATATTCAAATAATTAAATCATTCTTGTTAAATGGACATTCGATATCAGATGTTATACAGCATCGTTGAAAAGATTTTCAACAATCATTTGAAGACTCTATTAATACTTGAAAATTCAATTTTCAACATAAATAAATGTAAAAAAATATTTACTTTAGCATCCATTAAAAATTGTAAACATCTATTAAACTGTATGTTAAAAACGTTTTTATGTATTTGTTGGGGGAGTGGGGCTTGTAAAATTTGATTAAATAAACACCACACGAAAACTTTGTAATATATTTTCAAGTCATGCAATTACAGAAAAGTAAAATGCTTTTATAGAATTATCTGCTGTACTATTACTGTCCATTGATTCTAGCTTTGTTTTCGACACATCCTCTTCTAAATCAAATCAGATGTCATTTAAATACACGACTCCCCGATATATTTATTTTTGCCTCAAATAGTTATTATGTCGAAAAAATCATGAGAAAAAATACAAATTTAAATATATCTTATAAAGTTACAGCACATTTGGGAAATGATTAGAGAGTTCATCTTCTAATTTGACCCCCAAAATTAGAATTTCAAAAGGGTGAATTTGAAAGCGCCCAGCACAGGTGTAACTGTCATCCCATAGTAGCATAGAAATTTTTAAATTATTTTTTGTGGATGTAAATATAAAGCAGCCATCTTTGAAAAGATCTTCAACAAAATCTTTTAACCTTTTGTGGGGGGGGGGGTCCTGGTAGCTTAGTAGTCATAGTCTAGGACTCTCAACCTGCGTTGTTTCCGTTGAGTCGTGGGTTCGAATCTTGAAGCCACAAAACACCTGTCGGAGTTGATGCACAATGCATCTATCGAGGCTCAAAGTCCTCCCATAGGTGTGTTGTGGATGTTAGGAGAGGGAGGTATCAGCTCAGGTTTTGACCTCGTTACTTGACCAAAGTTCTTAGTTGCGTGGTCCGTTGCCAGTAGCCTTCTGTTGCTTCTAGTGGGAGGTTAATAAACTAATCAATCAATACCTTATTTTTATTTCAGTAACCAACAAACACATACACATGGGAAAACGAATATGCTATGAATAAGATAAATTAGACTTACTTTTTGAATATAAAATCAAAAGCAATTTAATCTGATTTAATTATTCTTAAATTTTTAATAGGTGATTAATTTTTTATTCATTAAGAATTATCGCATTTATCTGAAAGAGTTTCACATACATTCATTTTTAAATGTAAGCTTATGTTAAAAATTCTTTTCTTGTTTCCAAATCGCACATTAATATTTTGTATATTAAAAATGATTTGAATAAAAGCTCTGATGATTGATTTTAATGCGTATGGCTGTTTTAGGTCCAAATCTTAAAGGAAGGCAAAATAAACGTGCAATGGCTCGAAAATATTTGTTTCACTTTCCACTATAAATCATATTTATATAGTCACTAATTAATAGTTTAATGAATAGAAAGCTATTCAGTTATGATAACCAAATTAATTTATTTTGATCTCTGAGTAATCAACAATTAATCATTAACTAACTGTATTTGCAGGTACATATTATATACGACAGAATCCAACATTTAATACACAGGGTGATCAATTTAAAAGAACACCCTTTGTCTTTTGTGTTATCCACATCTGTAATATATGTAGCAAGACTTTCAACGTCATCATTAGTTTAATATATCTATTATCAATATGTGGGTATCGAGGGTTTTTTTTTTTTTTTTTTTTCACTTTCTAAATGCGAAAACTCGTTTTTAAAACGTTTTTCTGAACTTTACTTGGTGTGTGTGTGTCATCAAATTTTCGATCGTTAATTTGACCAACTTCCCATTAAGCTAGAGCTCTGGAACTTTGGGAATCTTTCTTATTCGCCTAACAATGCAATAGTTAGACATTTGCGACAAGTTTTAACTAATATTTCAATGATTTATTTTTAAAACAGTAATTTGTGTAGTAACCTGGCGCCATCTGTGGGAGATATATGGAATTTCGCAGAGAGAGTGATCTTAAAGACAAGAGAGATATGAGGGTTTTTACAAAGTTTTAACTAATACTTACATATTTTTTAATAAACTTTACTACCATATAAAAACGTTGTTTTTTTATCTTGCTTAAACATAAATTCGCTTGAACATCATTAGTAATTCTTAATCCGATTCAGCGGAAATGATATAAATTAATCGTCGGCTTCTTTCAACATTTTTTTATTATTTTTCTTATTTTTAAAGTTCATTTTGTAAGATTATGAATGATAATAATAATAAGCATCTGCATGACCTAATTCTTTGATTTTAATGAGTTTCGAAGCTCATCTGGACATGATTCAAACTCTTATTGCTTTACTTGAGATGCAGAACAGTTACTGCTGTTTTCGGCAAGGCGGAGCCACTGTTCAAACGTCAAACCTAACAATGAAAGAGCCTTAGGAATTCTTGAATGACCGCTTAATTTCAGTAGGACTCTGACCACCAAGGTCACCAGACCTCACTCCGTTAGATTTTTTTGTGGGGTTATCTCAAAAAAATGGTTTTCCAGAGAAGTCCTGCAAACATCGATGAATTAAAACAAATCATAACTGAAGAAATCTCGTCAATAACACTAACAATGTTGCGAAGTGTGTCGAAAAACTTGGCTCGAAGTGTTCGAGTTTGCATTCGAAATGGTGGCAAACATTTTCAACACGTGCTGTAAAGAATGATCATGTAAAAATTTTTGAATCAAATTATGTTTATCAAAAAAATCACAGGATTAAGTAACTTTGTGCGTTTCCATTTCTGTTTTCCTTCTCAAATAAAATTGTAACAGTCCAACAGTGTTGGAAATTATCTCCCACGCTTAAGCAAGGTTCAGACAATGGTACTTCAGTGTTAGAATAGTTGCCACTTCCTTTAAAGTTTAGGGTAATAAGAAAAACCAAAGGGTGCTCTTTTAAATTTATCACCCTTTTTAATAACTTTTAGTTATCTGATAGGAACCAATCAGGGTCTAAAAGTTACAGGACTTTGAGATAAGAGTCCGTCACTGACACTATGTCATTTCTTCTCGGAAATATATCACTCCTACATTTGTCAATGCATTCAATATTCCTTCGTTTATAGCTTCCATTGTCTCTCTCTCTCTCTCTCCACATACTCTAACTAAACTATCATATTAAAGTCATCATTGCTTATATATGTGTATATCAACAATTCTATTAACTGCACTTCATTAATTCCCGTCTACATAAGTCCTGCTTCGACCATTTAGAGATATATACAATTCAATCAAATTCATTTAAATTTTCCAATTTAATGAATTACTTATTATTAATTTCACATACAGTAAGAATCAGGTATACTGTTAAATAATAAGAAAAGTTAAATATTATCTCAAATCTAAATAACCATGCTCCGAGTTAAATTTGTGTGTGGCCACTGTTGCCTAGTAATTATGGTCGCAAACTTGCAGCTAGGGTTGTCGTGATTCCACATGAGACTCGTCATGTAATGGGAATGATGCACGTTAAATCTGTTGAGTTCCGTGTCCTCCGGTCGGTGTGGTGTGCAGGATCGGAAATGGAGGTGTCAGTTCATTTGTCGGCCTCGTCACTTGACTGAGGTTCAGAATTACGATATCCTTCCCCAAAAGCCTTCGTGTTGCTTCTCAGTGCGACGTTAATTTACAATCATTCAATCAATCAAGTTAAATCAGCGTAACGACAGCAAAAACCGTGTGGTCATGGCACTGAACCCTTGTGGCCTGCAATACTTCAACAGAGCAGCATGTCCGAGCGGGACTCCTGATTCCCCTAAAGACCCATAGCCTATAGGAAGTTGTTGCATGTTCAATGTGTCGGGATTAAAAGCTTGCCCGCTGGCCTGGATGTAGAGCATGGGTGTCAGCTGAGGTGTCGACATCATCATCTAACCGAGATTTACAACTGCGAGGCAGATATGAGATCTGAAAGAGCGATTCACATCCTAGTAAGGAAGAGAATGTCTCCTGGGAACAAAAATGATAGTAACTTCAATCCACGTGACGGGGTGGTTGGGTGATATTCTTCAAAAAGAAGTAATACAGCTTCATAGTATCAATCCCCCGTTTTCGATAGCATCCAAATTCACACAATTTAGACTTAATTCGAAAATGAAGTACACTTCGACCTTTTCGTATTTACATAAACAGACTTAGGAAATGGATAATGAGTTCACTGAATAAAGTATGAAACTAATGGTAAAATTCGAGTTTATGGGGACTGCTTGGCGCAATTTTCAAAATCACGCCAAAGAGATGCCAAATGCGGGATTTTCCAATCCGTTGCCCTTTCAAATGGAAACAAGCCGCCGTGTTGTTTGAACAACCATTTCGTTTGTTTTTCAATTGTAACGAAGACACGTAAAAATGCATTGCATAAAAGAAAACCCTAAGAAGGAATTGAAAAAAATCATTGATCTTATTCTAAAAGGACATTTGTATCCATGGGTAGGAAAAAGGTGCGGACCTCATTTACCAAACAAATCTCGCAATATTTAACTTACTGCTTTAAAACCGATATCATTCGAATAATAATACATTTTCATATTGATTTTCTTCTTCCTTTCAGGAAAATGGAATTTATCAAAATGACCCATTTCCAATGCTTTTAACATACTCTTGACTTCCGACCACGTTTCTTCTTAACGCACCGACCTTATTCTGAAGGAAAGTCTGAATCCTTCGGCGAGGAAACGTTGTCGACCACGTTTACGAAACAAATCACGTAATACTCCTTTCAAACGGAATTCATTCGAATTTTTAATATTTTTAATGCTTAATTTACTTCTTATTTTCACCAAAACCAAATCTCTCAAAGCAATTAAATTTCAAAATTCGCGGCACATAATGATAAGTCACAATCGTATCCAATCTAGCATGAAGAGACTATCTGAAATTCGGGAGTTTTAGGTTTGCCAGAAAATAGGTATCCCTGGAAAAAGTTAACATCATAGCGATTTATCGCCAAAAATTTTCACGTCGCCAAGTAACCCCCTAAAATAGGTTCCAACCGGATCAATAAAACAGAATAAAATCCTGCTTACGAAAAAAGTTACGAAAAATAAAAAAGGAGCCTCGCTCAGCAATTAACATATCATTCTAATTGCAAATTCGTTATTTTCAGGTTACATCATCTCCTACAAGAAAGAGTATGGTTCTTGGAAATCTGAAGAGGTATTTGGAGACATCAACACTTACACCATTGGTAATCTACAATGCGGATTGCGTTACGATTTTTACATTACAACCATTGACGGAAATGGTGAAAAAAGCGAAAT
>BMAW01115049.1:9270-35503 GCA_019974015.1 Nephila pilipes | reverse complement strand
ACATTTGTACTTCGTTCAGGAAATAATTAATATAGGCCAAATCGCTAAAGTTGAATTCAAACTCTTGCGCCATTGGCGAAAAACAGAGTATCACTGCATTCTCCTTCTTTGGTCAGAAGCAGCTCCCTCGCTGTAATCTGGTCTGACTCCTCATAACGGTTTCCTGAAAATTTATATATCTTCAATTTGATTGAATTGGAGACAGATACGTTTTTGACAAGGTCATAGATTCATCCTTTGCACTTCGTTGTCTTCGGTTTTCTTCTATACTTTCTACTTAATATATACATCAGATCAGATGCTTCGAAACAGTGTATGGTCCCAAATACTGTCTCAAAGAGTTTCTTGTAGATTCTCTTCGCCATTGGTGCTTGGACTCTTCTTGGCATTCCACTCCCCTCGGAAAAGTATCCCGTTTTTTTAATAGAATTCTTTGTGTTAGAATCTCATCTAGCAAGGCATGTCACAGGTTCACCGATACATGGCCGGTTACGATTTTCTTCAGCGGTTAAATGCTTTGTCTGCTATTAAGCTCGGCAGTAGCAGTAAAACATTTACCAAACCGGTTCTGTGCATTGGGGATCATGGCCAAGGGTTTCATTCCAAGAACGTGTACCATATCTGTGATGTCGCGAGTCACGAACTAGAATCAAAATCTTGGAGATGGCGATCTAAAGCGGCGTGTATAGGATCATCCTCGAAATGGACTAGGCGAAATTGGCTGTAGCAGCTACTTGTCTGTAGTCGACATCCTTTTATAAAATCTTTTCGTCGTTATGAATTTCTTGCCAGAACTTGATAATAGTCATCACCAATATCGCTCATGAGTTGGGACTCTAAAGCCCGCTCTCATCGGAAAAAGGATTTTTCTGTGGTGCCGGAAATATCAAATTGGACAGATAGTCAATAGAGTCGAATACTATTTTGGGATCAAAAGCCAAAGATTAATCCCAGTAGCAATTCAGAGAATACGCATCTGAAATAACAGAGAAACCACAATAACGCCTTCAGAAAATGAAAAAAATTTAGTTATGGTGCTCTCTTTTTAAAGAGGCGTCATGCGGGGGTTACCGTGTTTGTCCTTCTCATCTTCGAAAGAGATTCAGTCATCGGATCGCACTATTATAACGAGATTCTCCTTCAGTATGTGCGTCCTTTTAAAGTGCCTAAGGGTCCAGTTCCTTTATAGACTTCAATGCTTAGTTCATCACTGCTTAGCTCTCGAAGACCTGTTAGGATGTTGAACACATGAATAGGATGGCAAGGTGCTGAATCTAAATTACAATGAGCGAGTATGGGAATTTCTAGGAGGCACATGACAGCGTAACACCGCCAGTAATGATCAGATCTCAAAATATCTCTTTTATCACATTTCATAAAATTGGTTGCTGCAATAAAGATGTAGCTTCCTGGTATTTTGTTTCTCAAAAGTAAAGAAACAAAATGTATTCTAATTCCAAAAAAAAAAAATTCGCACAAGATGATCACAAAACGTAAAACTTCTTAAGTACGTAGATTTACTTGTTAATAAAAGTCGCTTAATTTGTTTTAAAGATAAAACTAATTTTAAAAATCGTACTTAGAAATCAAAATATATATATATATATATGTATATATCATATTATTATTATTGATGATGATGATGATATTGTGTGTGTGTGTATTGATATTGATATTATTGTGTGTGCGTGCGTGCGTGCGTGCGTGCGTGCGTGCGTGTGAAGAGAGAGATCCCCGTCATCACTTCTGATATACAGACCTCCCTACTCTCTTTCGATATATTTTATTTTAACACCGAATCTAATCCACCAATCAGTTTACATGCACTTATTTACTGTATCACTTTTCCTTTGCAAAGGTGTTCGTGTAATTGCAGGAATCCACACGCCTAACGTGGTGCAGCCGACCCTTAATTACGATGGGACTCCTTGTTTTACTTCTACATAAGCTGATCTCACTGGCCATTAGCCAGAATTGTTCCTCGTCAGTCACGTTAATCCACATAATCATCAGTTCTATTTTCCTTCTTTTTAAAGTTTTCACTTTACTTTTTTTACCGCTTGCCGCACGGCGCGGCGCTATATAAATTAATGTGACTTCAGTAAAAGAATTTGAAAATTTTCTCAAAATTTTTCTGTGTAGATAAAAAAATAAAGTAATAACTATTTGATTAAATATAACAAGAACCAAGCAGTTCTTGGTACTGAATTTTTTACTGCTTTGTACAATTCTATGGCAATGTATAAATGTACTTCGAAATCTGAATTAAGGATTAATGCAGGAGTGCTGAATGTTTTTTGTACGTCTTAATTTATATTGAAGATACTTTTAGTGTTTATAGACTAGATATAGAAATGGGAGTAATATCAGAACAATTGCAATCAACATTTAAAGAATCTCATAAAAATATTAATACGTGAGACTTACGTTTGGTAAATTTTTTGAAACTAAACCGCACGTCTTTGAAATAAGAGACGTTTTTCTTCTCAGTTAAGAGGACAAGCAGAAGATTCAACAAAACACCTTGAAAAGGAAAAAATTAATAATTCAAATTTGAAAAAATATTTTTTACTGTACTTTCTCCAAAATACTTCAGTATCACTTTATTGCTGAGTCTCACATATATCATAATCGACGGAAAAACTTAATATTCGAGTCAAATCCTTAATATTCACTAAACCATCATCTCTCAAGCACATGATAAATTATATTTTTTTTAAAGCAGATATTTATTACTAAAAGTAATTCGATATCAATAATAGTTTCTCTTTTTCATTTAACAATATATTCATTGCATGTTAAAATTCAAATTTTTCCAAGAATTATTCATTGAATTTTTTGAATGCTTCTATAGTATTCGTAACAAATTTCAACTGAATGCAACTAATGCATTATAAATACGATGCATGATATCGTTAATGGATAAAAGATGTTTATTTGGATGTTTGAACATTGCATTTTTCATTACAAGAAGCAATTTGGATGGAATCTACTTCACCACGGTATGATGCTGGCAATGCTTTGTTTATGCGCTTATTATTCAATAAGAGTTTGTTACCTCAAATAATGACTTTTTTTTTTTTTAACTCAATGCTCGCTTTTTTTACCGAAATAAAAGATTAATTTATCTATTCTTCAAACACATTGTATAAATGGCATTTCGTTATAAGCATTACACATTATGGGTTTGCGTGATAAAAGAAATCATTTTCTTTCAAACTTATTTTCATGTAATTAAAGTGGTGTGTGTGGTGTTGCGCCCTGTTTAAGCAATTTCGCATATAAAAAATAGATAGCTCAGATAGAATTTCAGCTAATGTTTAATACCACTGAATCTCGATGAAAGTAATAAATACAGAATAAGTTGCCCTTAATGACTATACAATTATCTTTGATTTACAACGGTTTCAAAATTAAATACATAACGAAGAGTTTGGTGGCATGGTTTTATTAACTGCTAGAAATGACATGTAAGGGTTATGGAGTGATGGAGCTTGTAATTTTGAGCATCAGTCAAGTGGCGAGGATAATACTTGAAGTGGCAACCCTCTCTAACTCCCACCACGCGGGTGGACGGACTTTGAGTCTCGACAGATTTCTTTCACATGTAAACTACTACAAGGCAGATCTTTAGTGGCATCACAGGCTCGAAACTTCGACTCAATGAAACCGTGGGCCACAGTCTGTGACCCATGAGCTCTAGGCTAACGCAGCAAACCGAAAACAAACATACCCAAAACATTTTGGCGGCAAAGTACCTGCACTACTTTTGCACACATTCGCAGAGCACATGCGCAGCCGTCGCGTAAACCTTTTTTTATAGCGGCTGCCGTTCTAGCTGTCGCCGAAATTGCCGCGCCTGCAATTGCCAGGGCCAGCAGAACGCCAGAATGTACTGCCTGGTACAAGCAGCATTTTTGGTACGTACCTGCAAACATAGCAGCCAACCTTCTTTCGGTAGTTAGTATAAAAGTTCCGTGCTAAATACTGCAAAGCTTTGCTTCATTACTTATTTGGTAATTTTAAGTACCATCATCAGCAAAGCCGTGAACTGCCATTCTGGCCAAAACGTACGCAGCTACTGGCAAAATCTGCAGCGTATGCTGCAGAGAAAGCGACGTATAGCCAAGTACGCCAGCTGCCCGGGTAAAATGGCAGCTTGCCGTAGCGTTTTGTGGTAGCTATGAACTATGTTTATGCAGAAAAAAATTCTTTAAGATATCCAACCTACCTTAAAAAGCGATTTTCGTGAAAAAGTCGATTTCTTTATTTATGGTCTATAGTACCCTGATTTCTAGCTTCTCGTAGAACAAGTCTCTAACTCATTTTCTATCCTCACATAGAACCTTGGAGTTATAGGCATTTTTAATAATAGTCGATATTGGACAACAGTTTCGACTTTGGACAACCAGACAATCGATCTCGAGAGACGAGGACTGCTACACTGGAAACGTGGAATTTAATGTTTGTTTTTCTTTGATATCTTTACGCCCCAAATATCTGAATCCCGCAAGATGAGATTCTAGACTAAAACCTGCAAATGAATATTTAATGGTGTAATATGGCAGAAAGCTACCAAAGGAATTTTGTTTGTTTTGTTTGAAAACCTGTAAATTGGGTGCATATGATAGAAATATACAATTTAACGAAGGACACATAAGGCATGTAGATCCTAAAAAGAAGCTCGAACACTTGAAATGATCCGGGCACTCTTCCTATAAAGGGATACAAAAGTCGATCTACAATCAACTATGGAATGGAAGGCTTATACAGAGTCTGTTAAATCGTGCTTTGAAAGTTTAAAGTCCACAGGAAGAAAAAAGATAATATCCTCAAAAACTATGCAAGTAATGTTTCATGCCTTGATGAAGAAACGTAACGAAAGTATGGCGAAATCAGATTCTGCACGACTTAAATAGGGAGTTCCGATGTAGGACCGAAGAACAATAAGTGGCACTTTGACTGAATCCTTGATATATGTATCTGCAGCAACTGGCTGGAGAACGATTTGATGCCAGATTAAATATCCACGGAACAAGAATAAGCGTATCTTGAAACGAAATGAGTCTCAAAGGCCAACACAAAAAATAATCAAACTGAAAAGACGCGATGGAGAAAACAAATATTAGCGAACTAACGAACGCTACAAACAACAATTAAGTTAGTGTGTGATCAGGAAATCGGTCGGAAAGGATCCTATTCACTGGCATAGATTTATCGCCGTGAATTTCCTCCATGATAACTTAGCTTAGGTCTGACGCGTGCAAAAACCAGTTAGAAACAACCCTAGTAAACCTTGCAGGAAAAAAATTAGCCACTTATTACCCCTACATACTACCCTTTGACTATCATTTATTTTGGTCGCGGCTCACATGCCTCGTTCCTAAATATTTAAAATAGTAGACGAGTATGAAAAAAAAAGGGGTGAGCAACCTCGGCTCGTCAAAAGGAAATGTTCACACTGTTGGCGTCCTGTCTCCAATGATGGAGATGGTTTCAAATTAGATGAGTATAATTTTGTCATAATAAAATATATAATTCCCCAGCTCTGAAATTACATATTCATTTCACGAAACACACTACACAATTGAAGAAATTTGTTATTTTTATATTTTTAATTATATAGTCGAAAAAATGTAAATATATATTAGATAAACTATCACATGCTAGTCCAAATTATGATGATACACCTTAAATTTGTCGATATTTTCTAAAGATTAGAAAAGACAAGATTAAGGTAATTAGAATAATAAAAAGTTATTTAATATAAAAATAAAGTATCATTGCGAGATCATCTATATCTATTAAATTAAACAGAATTTTCGAATGCATATAATTCATTGAAATTCATATTAATAAGGTGAAAAATCGTTCTTCGTGTAGGATAGTCCTTTTTCAGGTTCCATACTTTCTCGAAATGTGTCCTCCTTCCTGTCTTTCTTCTCGATATTTTAAAACTAATCTGTAAATCTCTATATTCGGAGATGCCGCGCTAAACTGTTACGCAAACGTTGAATAAAAAAAAACTTAAAGGATATTCAAAAGTACGATGTCTCACTCTAACTCTTGCTATATAGCGTGTTTTACAATTATTTGAGCCTCTCTGTTCGTTTTTTTAAGTTTAGACAAATGAAAATAAATTCCGGAGTCTTTATCAATCATGAATTATCAGAGTTATTAATGTATTTTGTACATCATCAGGCATTTATTTTTTACAAAACGATTCAAAAGATTGAAGATGAACATGTTTCAGCTACAGAAATTAGTCTTATTTTGAATGATTTTTCCTTCTATATAAATCACACTATTTGAAGACAAATTTTTTCCTTTAATAACAAAAAGAAAATTGTCAAACTTTGAGGAATAAAATCGATGCATAATGGAAAAATGTACCATAGAAGTGCAGAATATTTACCAAACATTTTCCCAATATATCGAAGAATGGTCAGAAACAAATATCATAGGAAATAACAGTTTTCAATGGTGCTTTTTGACTTCATTGCGGGTAAATTGGGCATATATTGAAAATAGTGTTGAATTTTTATCAATAGAAATGCTTGATATTAAATTCTATGACAATTGCCTGTTTTAAGAAATTAGAAGACAGAATGTATGTTTAAATTCTGATAAATTAGAACAATATGTGAAAATCAATATGTTGAAATTGATAAAAGACTGGGGAAATATTTTGAGCATTTCAAAAATAAACACATTCCATATGAAAATTTAGTTATTCTTGTTCAATTTAAGTTGTGATTCCATGGAACTAATGCAGCAGTTGAAAGCATTTTTTGAATTCGTAATAGTTTTTGTACAAGTGAGAAATCAAGATTAAATGTCGATACTCTAGTCGTAGCACTTACCGTAAAATTCACTATGTAGGATATTTATTGCTACGAAATTTCCAATATATTATTAGAAAATAATGTATTGACAAAAAATGTTCATTGTACAAATATTTGTTTAGTTAAATAGTTAAAAAGGATATAAGCATAATTATTGTACTTTTGTTTGAATTAATATAGTGTTTAATTTATTTATGCTGCACATCTTTCTTAAATTTTTTTTCGTCCTTTTTCCATTCTAACAATTTGACCCACTTAATATTAAATATTGTGATGTATTCACATTGTATTTTATTTTAATAGTATTATTTAACATTCTCATATAAAATTATACGCATCAAGATATTAATTTCACACAAGTCTTGAACACAGCAATTCAAATCATCATATGTCACTAACTCATATAGTTTGCAAACACTTTATATGCTCTCTCTATTTATACCCTTTCGGATGCGGTCAGTGGCTAACACCTATACTCTTCACAAAATGTGTTATTCTTCACTAGATTTGATTACAGCCGCCTAGTTTTATCTAAACAATTTGATGGTTAGGGAAGTTTGATGTCTAAATTTGTGGCAAAGTTCAATCCTAGGCTTCCAAATGCATTCTACCAGTGCCTGTAAAATAGTCCTTCCAACAATACCAGACACTGCTTAGAGAGGACAACAACATAAATACTTTCTGCTCAACAGTATATAAGTAAAAATGATGCGTATAACATTATAAAAATATCGCCATAATAGATATTTGCACAAACAAACAATAAATTACCTAACTGTAACACATATGAAAAAAAAATTAAATTGTCAGAAAACTAACCATTTCTAATAATTTCATTGAATGATTAACTTTGATTGATTGACTTAACAAAAATTATTAATGAAAAAAAAATTAAAATTAAGAATATTAGAAAAATAAAATAGTAGAACAAGAGGGGAATAAAGTCAATGAATATAATGTTCATGGATTATTACAGAAATTATGGCTGAACAAAATTGGAAAATTTAAACATTTCCTCTTAACAAATTAGTACATAATAAATTGGCAAAGTGCCACAAATTGAAAAATAAAATACAAACATTTCTAAGGTTCGAATGAAACATTAAAAAATAAAAAGAAGGTCAATCAGTTAAATTCCGTAACACACACAACTAACCGAGCTACACAATCTAAAAGTTTACCATTATAAATAATTTTTTTTAAATGTCATCTTTACATTTCAGAATTTTACATATCATTTTCAAAATTGTTTGCCTCCTAGTATATTGTTTATCAAAAAAATGTACACAATTCACATTTAATTTAAAACAATTTTTGCATTAAACATTATGAAACGAACAAAATTTAAGCATATTGCTGTAATTCATTAAAAACAGTTTAAATATTATTAGACTTACAGTCATATATATATATATATATATATATATATATATATATATATATTGTTACAAAATTTCATTGTCTCTACGTGTGACAAATGCCAATGACACTTTATTCAGAAATATTCTGAACATGATGACACATAATTTGCAACGCTTTGACGGAATAACAGGACGAATAGAAAACACAGTACTTGGATAGATTAGTGAAACAAACACAGGAAAAGAGCAGCAATTGTAATAACAGGCATATTAATATCAGAAATGTTGAGCTCAGCATCTTATTAATTCATACTATTGAAAATTCTCATCAGTAATATTTTTTGCTTTGCTCCATAGTATTATTTTTCCTTGATTGACTAATGAGATCTTTGTAAATGTTTGTTATTAATGTGAAATTTCAAAGTTTCCCTCTTGCCATAAATATGGCTAGTAGCTCTATTATCTAAGTTTTCAAAATTTATATTTGCATATTCTATTTCATATTTACGGATATTTGTTTGAATTATAATTAAATACATATGATAAAAAGTTAAATATGGTTCTTATCATCAAAAGGCTTATTGTAATTCATAACGAGTAGATCATTAATGTAATAAAATTATCTCTATCTTTATTATTAGGTTCATAATAGTAAAAGGTAGAAATTTACCAAGTCATTACGGGCAGGGTCTTCCTGTGGAAAGGCCCTTCTTTGTTCCACATTTTTATAATTTTTTATAGTTAATATAATTTTCTCTATGAACAACGTCATTTAAATACTTAAATTTATTTTAAGTAATATATTCATTCATATTATGATACTTATAAATAATTAACGATAATTTAATAGATCATCTGCGAATATCGTATTAAAAAGATCTTTAAAATCATTACTATGAATAGTAAATATGTTTATTAACCAAGTAATATTGCAGCCATACTTGCTTTGCGGCAATAACGCAAGAGCAGAATCGAGTTCTCGCGCCAAAAATCTATATACATTCACTAGGTGCATCCTATTAAACTACATAACGAAAGTTGCCTTCTACCATGGTTGAGAGAAGAAGTTTATTTGTGAACCATATTTATTCTCGATAATTTATGCAAGGAAGCATAAACAGATGTAAAATGTATTCTCTTCCTTATATATATATATAAGGAAGAGAATACACTTTACATCTGTTTTCGATTATTTCTGTTACTATGCCTTACATCTTACTGTTCCTATTTGTAATTGTTTAAATTAATTTAAAATAAAATTATACTTTTATTGTTTTAGAATTAAGTTACGGAATAAAATCTGCAATTGAGATTATTCGTGATTCTTAATTTCGTTTACGTGTAATTTCTACTCAACAATATTTAAACTACTTTTAATAATAGTTATATTTTTTGAAAACTATGAATAGTATCTTGTAATATTTTCAAGCGATATACTAGTTTTTGTATTATAAGTATTGCTGTCATTAGTGTCTATTATAAATTTAACAGGATCTATAAGAGAAATGTTAGTGCAACAAAGATAAGAGGAAACGGTATTTTTTAATTTTAAACACATATTGCTTATATTGAGCTGAAATTTTAATATTAATTTCAATGACGATAAAATTATTTTCTAGAAAATTCTGATTTTCTTCTGGTTGTTTATTATTGTAATATTTTCATACAATTGAATAAGTATTTGAGAATTCGTCATCATAACATATAATGAAATCTCTTTTTAAATCTAAGGTTTGGTTTTTAATAACTAGTATATTAGTCTTATCTTTTATTTCAGTATTTATGTAATTTATATAATTAATATTGTAGTATTTATACTCATTAAATGCTTCAACTGAGAAACTGTAGTCAATAGCAATATGACTAATAAAATTATTGACCGCATATGGAATATTCTTTTTAATGGAATAATTATTCTTTGAAATGTTCCTAAGCCCTGAACCTATATTCTAAATAAATCTCATTAATCTATGTTTTTCTATTTGTAAATCGCCAGTAATAACATGGTTATGCTCTTTATTAATAAACTCTGTATATTCTGTGTACAGTTCTGTTTTATTTCGTTCTTCATATAACTACTCTTATTATTACTTTAAGCATGTCTATCTATATTTTCGTTATATTCAAGAAGTTATTTAATTGCTATATTTTTAATTCGAAGTAATTTTGTATGTTAATAAAAATCATTATTATCACCAATGTGCTTTACATCTCATTAAAAGAATCATTTATAAAAAAAAACTTCAAAAATAATATTCTTTACTATTATCTTTTTTATAATCTTTGATTTTATACATAAATATTGGAAAATAATAGTTTTAATAATATGTAAGCAGTGGTTGTCTATTTTTTATCCTTATTTACGATTTTTTTAAGATAGCTATTTTCTTAATTTTATTTAAATAATGCAGTTAATATTTATAGGATTGTGAATAAGTGATTATTTAATTCGTAATGTTTTTCTACAATTTCAGTTTTATTAGGCATTTTATATTACATTGTGTATTTTCTTAAAATTTTTAACCTCTTTAATTTTACTATCAATAAGATATCTTTATTGTTTTTCTGCTTCATAAACACACTTAAATTAAATTCGAAAGTTACTCAAAATAAATCATTTTTTTCTCCCAATGAATGCTCAAAATAGAAACTGATAATTAATTAAATGACTCAAAGACCGACCTAATCAATTCCACACTGAATTTCTGATAATATTCTGCAGTAATTCAAATTATATTTTAAGAGTTTGGATGTATGAATTCTTGATTATTGCAAGAATTTAATGAGTTGTATATCTGAATTTTATTTTGAAACGGTTTTTAGAAAATTTATAGATTAAGCTTAAAATGGGGAAATATCACTCGGTAGTATTGATACTTAAGGAAACTTATTAAAAATTATAAATAGGTGACTTACTCTTTGATTGCGATCTTCAGAACCGAAACGATCACACATTGAGGTTAAAAGACGTCTTTTTCTTAACTTGAAAGGTAAGCTATGATAAGGCAAATTATCCGAAAAGAAGGTATACATAGAAGACCAAAATAAAAAAAATTTAATGTTTGAAAATTACTTTTATACTTATCACTTTAAACAAAAATACTGTAAAAGTCATTTAATCATAACTCGCATTTGCTGAACTCTCATAGATTTGATAATTGAATAAACTCTTTCTTCTTGTCAAATTATTAATACTAATGAATCCTATACCTCACGCACATGGTTTCATTTGAGAGTAGTTATTTATCTTTATTACAACCCAGATTTTGCATAATAATAGATGTAATTTCCCCCTTCTAGTTTATTTAATGTAAACGTGCTCTTTTCTTTCAACCACTATCATATGTTTCAAACAAATAAATGCAAAATTCAAAAGAAGAAAATTTATTAATGAGTTCTAAAACCGATTCTCGAAAAAAATTTAAAAAGGCCGAGTAACGTGTAAGAATAATACGATATGTTTTATTTACACAAAGCAGGAAGAAGATAAATCCATATAGAAAACAAAGATATCAAAATGTAACAAAAACGAAATTTAAAGTGATTTGAATATGAATAAAAATATAGAAAGAAATGTACTTTGCTATATTCATGGCAACGGGGTAGAAACTCTGAAACAAACAGTGGTGGTCACCATTAAATAGTCTATATAAATTACTATAACTATTTTGTTATCATCTTCTCTGCTTTAGAATTATGAAAAAAGATGTGGATGAAAGGCTGTGAACATTCGATATTATCGTATTCACAGATTTGATTAGTAAAAATTAAAATTATGTATGGGGATGATTGATGTTAAATCAGAATAGTAAGGATCATTTTATACAATTCCTAATAGCTTGTTGAATGTAACAACTTGTCAAAAGCCGTCTTGTAGCTTGATATCTTTCATTGATTAGTTAGCTGTTAGACTCGAGAACTTTTTTTTTTTATTTTATTGATCGTTTATTAAGCCATACTTTGAAGCAACACGAAAGCTATTGGCGACGCTTCACATAATTTTTAGCCTTGATTAAGAGACATTGATTATATATGAATTGATAACTCCTTCTCCAAACTGTCTCACCATGTCATCATAATTACTTGAATCATGATCTATTTAAAGTAGTTTTGTATCGAAAAACTATTAAGCTTGTGAAATGGAATAAATTGAGTTTGCAGGTCTAAACGTTCTATAAAGCAATCAATAAAAACGTGCAAACTTTAAAAATGAATAAAACGAAGCAAAAAGATTGATTGGAGACGAAACGCAAATTTACGATGTAAAAAACAAAGACAATTAGGAAATGAAGGGATTTATACTTTTAGCTAAGTACAAATATCAAAGTAAAACGATATTAATTTCCTTGAAACAGCCCGAGTACATTTCAATTCTAATCAATATCCTTCGGCAGCATATTCGAAGGTTTAATGCCGTTTAACTGATCGAAAATAATTGGTATCTAAGTATGGGTCGTATCCCTTTCAAAGTATGTATAATTTTTAAAGTGAGGTATATAATAGTGGTAGAATAAGTTTTTAAGATTGAAAATATTAGTTTATTCTTGAAATGTCCTACATTAAAATGTGACAATTTTTTATCTTGTGCAATTAATTATTATTTTTAAAAAAATATACTTGATATGAAAACACTTCTCTTATTCTCTTTGTAGAAAGCTTGCTAAATGATCCCCATTTGTTATTTGAATAAATTCTTATGTAATCTGACATTTAATATTTTAAGTTTATAGATAACATCTTCAGAAATAAGTGAAAGAGTTTATCCTGTATCAATAAGAACATTGGAAATGGGTACATATCCCAAATTGGCTAGACTTTAGGTGCCCAGGCGATAATAATTACCATTGTACTGGGCCATATGCCTGAGAAGGGGTGTTTTGACTTTCTATGAAATTTTGTTCAGAGCTAGTAGCATTTCCTAAGCACTGGAAAACGGAGTTAGTCATTGGTAAGTTACTCAAGAACTCGGGATGTCCCATAGGACATATTCATGTCCATCGATATGCATTTAATATGCCTTGTCTTGTACAAATTCTACAGGAGTAAGATAGTAATTCCTGCTGAAAAGGAGAGATATTATTTGGTCGAAATTCAGTATTGCTATATTTGGAAAAGTTTGATGCGATGGTTTGTAAAAGCATCGTGTAATTTTGGAAATTTGAACTGTAAAAATTTGGTGTTCAAAGTATGAATGTGAGTTGTTGCTTGTTTATAAAATATTGTATGTTATCTAATATTAATATTTTGTCTAGTTTTTACTATGCGTTCATTATTTCTTACCCATCTTGGTTCAGGAGCAGGTATTTGAGTTTCAAAAAGTTTTGTAACTACTGTAAGCCCGTTTGATGGAAAGTTACGTGGGTTGATGTTTACCATTGCTTTAAATGAGTAGGCAGTCCTTCTGTTAAACCTTTTATAATTAACTGAGGTGAAAACTCAAATTTCCTTCCACTGTTTAATTACTTTTAAAAGTAATCTGCTAGAGCCTCTCATTCGAGTTAAGTTTAGATTGAGAGAAATTGTGATACAGTTAATTACATTGGGCTGCAGCAAATTTTCAGTTAGAAATCAGCAAAGATAATTGAACTGAGAAATATAGAAACGTGAAATAAAATACTGAGTTAATGCAAAAAATTTGGAAATTTTTTAATGTTTTTTAACTTCCAATTCTTCATCACTATTATTCTGTAAAAATGCATGATTAAAGTAATTTAACCATAATTCTATTTCTCCCCCTCCCCTACCAAGATCACTAGGAATAATAAGAATTTAATTTAAATGACTTTGTATATCGTCTCCTGTCTGCGAACTAAAACTACTACTTTCTATTGAAGGATATTTGGGGTTATTTTCTCAATCCCATTTCTCTTTATTATATTCTACCATAAGTTACAGTTGTGTTAGTATTGATGATTACCCTTTTTCACCTTAATAAAATTAATTGACTCTTAACTACAGCATATATATATCATATTTGTATATTGATTTTTCATTTTAATTATACAAATATCAAGTTCGTTTAACTCCGGAAAATGGAAGAGTGGATTAGATTAAAATGATATTTAATTGTAATATTAAATTTCACAATATCAGTCACATTTTTAATTTCGTAATATAAACAAGATCACTTATCATAAAACAACATTTTTTTATTCATTAGATATTAGCTATATTTAATTATTTAATTGAAAAAATTAAGTGACAATACCTTATATTATGCCTAATTTTTCAACAGCTATAAAATATGTCAGGAATTTTCTGCAATTTTCCATAAAAGTCTCGAAATATAATTTCAATAATTCATAAAAATAACATACAAAACACAAAAACAATTTTATTTGAAAAATTATTAATTCAAATTGATTAATAATTATAATTTCATTAAAATATTGAAAATTAAGAGCTAATAATTAAAACTTATCTTGAAATCCTGTTAATCAAAGGAAAGGCGATATTACCACTTTTTTTTCTTAGAAATGGCTTGCACTGCTTTTGGATTTCCTATTTGAATCTTGTTGTAATTTAACCCTGTCTCTACTGGAGGGAGAAAAAAATGAAGTGCTTTTCTGGGCCCACGGCTTCTTACCGTGGAGTGTCACGCTGTGCCCAGACGATTTTAGATATTAAGTCTAACTCGTGAAAAAAAATTCTTCTAAAATCGGCTATTTATTAAAATATTTTAGTATTTACATATATTATTTAAAATGCATTAAACTTAATATATATATAAAAAAAAGATTTAATCGAAAATTGAAAGTTTTATACATAAAATTACATAAAAAATCATACTTTTAAGGAAATACAAAATATATTTACATATGTTACAAAAATTTCATGGTGTAATGATGTACTATTATATGGAATATACATTTATAAAAGATAATTTTTTTTTTGCTGTATGGTATATTTATATAAAAAAATTCAATGCATAGTACAACGTCACCCATAAAGGGCCATGAATTCTCCTTCGAACTTCTAAGAAGAAAACAAGAAAGAAAAAAGCAAATCGAAAGCAAGTGCTCTCTTTAAATCATGTCATTGCATTTAAAGAGCCACGCCGCAACACGTGCTTTTAACAATTACTTCCCTTCTGACAGCCAGAAGTGAAATCCAAGCTCATATCACTAAGGTCAACATTCCAAATAACCTATCTATATAGATTTCGTGGTATTGTAACGCCATATAGTAACATTAAAAAATAAAATAAAACATCCTCATCAAGCGGATCTCTATTGATACATTGGGCCGTAGAAGACACTCACGGAGCGTATCGCCCGTGACACGCTGGGAGCGAAAGGGTTAACAAGAACACATAAGTCGCTTGTATTATATTGCATAATCTGTCTGCTAAATTAACGTAAATTCAGGTTCAACAAAGGTTTAAAGCATTAAAAAACTAGTTTGGCATTAATATTGGTTAAATTGCAAAAAATAGAAACCGGAGAAATAGTTATGCTAACATTAACGTTCATTTTAGTCCAGTTATAAATGAAATACATGACAAGGAGAAATTCATATGGTAAATGAATATTCTTGAAGGTTGACGGTAATAGTCCATGTGTCTCTTAATCAATGTTGGCCTCTGCAGATGTCTTAATATCTCTTCCTCTCGTTTATGATGAAAAATATATTCTACTTACATAATTTTCCGGCCACAGAGGACACTCCAGCCAGCTTCTGGCTATAATATTTCAAGGGTTTACTTATTTACATTTTATTTAATATATCTTTTAATTCAGTTGTGCCTCCATGAGGAAACTTAAGTACGTGAATTAGGAATTTATTCATGTACACGAGAGGGGAAGAACAAACATTGGCATAAATATAGACGTGCGTCCACCCTCACAAGCATTTAAGAAAGAAATGAACGAAAAAGTTCCCTGATTGGTAAATTAAAGAAAAGATTACTTAAATCTTGTGGTATTGGACTCTTAAGGTTTTATAGCTATTTTACGTGGCGATTAGATGTCGGTAGACAAAACTCCTTACTTATTCAGAACGTGGGAAACTGCCAGTTTGTGTAGATTTGTAGCCCGTGATCACATAAACTAATAGCTCCAATTGATTTGTATAAGAAAATAAGATGAATTTCCCACCAGAAAAGCTAAATGAATAGGAAAAGTTAAATTAACAATTTTAGTGAAATTATTACACACACACACTCGAACATACATACATACATATGTATGAATATATATATATATATATATATATATGTATAAGTATATATATGTATGTATATATATATGTATGTATGTATGTATATATGTATATATATATATACATGTGTGTGTGTGTGTGTCATACTTAAGTGTCTGTATATAATCGCTGTAAATAAGAATAAATAACTTCGAATAAACCGAAGTATCATTATTGTGATTACCCTGACTTTACAAGTGGGGGCTCTGCCCGGTCTATACAGGGATTAGTGCAGACCGTTTTTGTGTGTGTTCGGAGATAAAATTTTCTTAAAGCATTTAAAAAATAAAAAATAATTAGAAAGGAATTTTTGAAAAAAAAAAGAATTAAAAAGAACATTTCGGCAGTGGAACGTTTCAAGTGATAACAAGGAACGGTATTGTGATTTCATCTTACCATTCATTTCGAAGGAGGAATTGTTTCCATCAGTAGCAAACGATCAGGTAGAAAAATACTTTTTTTATAATTTCTAAAATGTATGCGTGAACAAGAAAAGAGGATCTTCTCCTCATGGCGCAAGAATTGGACGAAGAAGTGCAATCAAATGTAAAAATTGTTGATTTAAAAAATATTATCGAAAACAGTGACTGTTTCAAGTCGGATCCAGAATTCGTAAAAAATTTAATTAAATCAGTGGTTGATGAGAGAAAAACTCGAACTGCCATTAATGATGAATTTGATCGGGAAAAATTAAAATTATTAAGGTTAGAAAAAGAAATCGAACTTGAAAAATTAAATCAATTAAGTCCAAATGACTCTTCTTTACATGAATCGGCCAGTACTCATGTCGAGTCATCACTTCCAAGTTTAGAGAATCTAATTAAATCTGTGAAAATATTAACTAGCGACACCCGTTCCATCCAGAGCAGAAAACTTTCCCCTATACTTTAAATCTCTAGAAAAAGCATTCATACATAAAAATGTTCCTGAAGAACTAAAAACGGAAATTCTACTTAATATTTTAGGAGAGAGGGCCAATAATGTTCTAATCTATATAAGTGATGATGAAATGAGAGATTACAACAAATTAAAAGATTCGGTTTTAAAACAATATCAGTTGACGCCACTAGAATGTCTTAAATCATTTCGTCCCGCACATAGATCTCCGAATGAGTCGCATGTTCAGTTTTCATCCAGACTTTCGGCTA
This sequence comes from Nephila pilipes, assembly GCA_019974015.1. NCBI lineage: Eukaryota > Metazoa > Arthropoda > Arachnida > Araneae > Nephilidae > Nephila > Nephila pilipes. The sequence goes on along the minus strand of BMAW01115049.1, from coordinate 17,950 downwards.
TGTTTGAATATTATTGTAAATTAAGAGAAGTTTCAGAGTTTAAATCATTATGTGACTTGATCGTGTCAGATAAACTCTTTCAATCCCTGGATCGTGAAACCTCTGCACATATTTGTGTAAGAGCTGGTGAAAAATGGTTAAAACCCTTTGATATGGGTCGAAAATGTGATCTGTATTTTGCTTCGAAAAGCAAATCACTCGGCGAGATTTCTTATAATTCCAAATTATCGATAGGATTCGAAAACAGGAGTTAATATAACCAAAGTCAAAGAAGTATAACGGAAAAACCATCAATAACTAGCCATGACTAATATTTATCCGGCAATCGTGGTATTAAGTGTTTCATATATAACAAATCTCATTTTGCCTAAAATTGTCCTCAAATATTTAAAAATACCCCTAGAATTAATCAATCCAGTGACCATGTTAATATGATAGAAAATGAAAATGGTGATTATAATAATTTAATGTTAGGAATTGCAACAAATGCTTTAACTGATATCCCACAAAATAAATTAAAGTATGTTAACATTTTAGTAGATGGTAAAAAATTAAGAGTTTTAGAAGATAGCGGTGCACAATGCATTGTATAAAGTCTTTCTTCCAAAAAAAACCGTTCCATTAGTAAACTCACATTAATTTCGTGTTTCGGCGAAAGAGAAAAAGCTGATGTCGCGTATTTTGATTTCTCTTTGCCAAGGTCATCGAATGTAATGAGGAGTAAAGCATCATTGAGTAATCGTTTGCATGTGGATGATGTAATACCACCTTCTATTTTTTCTATGCTTTTGGAAGGTTCAAAGAGCATAAATGAAAATACGAACCGTCAAAATAGTTTCAAGGATAATTATCAGCGTTCGATTGAGGTAGAGAAGTGTGTGAAATATCCAAGTCAGAATAAAACAGATGGATTTGCTTTATTCACGTTACGGATTGGATCATCAATAGAAAATGAATGTTTATTTGATTCAACGCGCATTACTAACTCCAAACTACGTTCGGATATAAATTCTTCAGTAAATAATTATCGTCCAAATAAAATGGAAATTGTTGATTTACAAATAAAAAACAAGAGGATCTACGATAAGAAAAGGAAGAAAACAACGAAATATCAAGTTGGTGATATTATCAACATACAGAGGACCCAGTTTGAGGGAGGTCTCAAGCTGAGATCCAAATTATTTGGACCGTATAGAATAAAAACTGCTCATCCCCATGAAAGATACGAAGTGGAGAAGATTGGAAATCGTGATTGACCACAGCGAACCACTACTGCCTCTGATAATATGAGGCCTTGGGCAATGGATTTCTAAGCCATTACCAGCAAACTACTTTTTTTGTAGAATTTCTTTGCTTTCGTTTTGTTTATTTTTCAGGTACATACAGATTCTCAGATTCCTGTTGAGGACGACAACAGGGTCAGGATAGCCCGTTGTGGAAATCGAACTTGAAATATCGCCCAGAAAGTGGCCATAGAACTTTTCACCACCAGAGAGCTCTGCTACTGTCTCAGCGACATTCTGCTAGGGGAAAGAAGACGTTTGCGCTGGAAGACGCCATTACGAGATTGGAGTGGGCACACGGAGTATCTAGAATATCGCCGCTAAAACCGTTTTACGAAATAAGTGCATGGAGCACAACCTCACTGGAATGAACTACTTACGCTTATTGGATCAAGATATTATTTACGTTTTGTTTAATTTCATACTTAAGTGTCTGTATATAATCAATGTAAATTAGAATAAATAACTTCGAATAAACCGAAGTATCATCATTGTGAATACCCGGACTTTACACACACACACACACACATATATATATATATATGATGTCCTGCATAATTAGGTTTTTCTTCGCTTTACTTTCTTTTACAGATATGCAATCTATTTTAGATATGCACACAGATTTGTCTTCTAATTAACGCCTAACGTTGTAACTGTAGCTGTCACTTTTAAATTTCTAGAAACAGACAAGCCAGTTTAAATACCTAGAGCCAAAGGTGTATAAAAGCTAATGCAATCTTTCCGTGCTCTCTTTTTCTTCCTCACGTTTTCACTCTGGTTTCCTGTGTTGCGCCACTGCTCCATGCTCTTATATGATGTCTATTCTCGATAATTGTTCCACATATGTAACTACGATTTAATAATGTAAAATGTCTTCCACAGAAGTAAAATTTGTTACTTCCAAAGGGACTGGATTCATCCCAAACGTTTTATAGATTAGTCTTCACATTTACGGATTTTGTTACACACACATTTTAATTGCTGCTTAGAAAATGTCTTCTATTTATATTTCATAAAAGTTTGCTGTGAATGGAAGTAAATGTACACGCAACTGCGTATTGTATTATGAAACTGCAGGAATGTTTTTCATTCCTTACAATAATTTACAAATAACTTCTACTAATGTTTTTGTAATGAAAGTATGTGTCATATAGTTTCATGCAATGAGTAAAAATTTCTTGTATGAATGGCTGTTAATATTTTTTGATTTATTGAGGAAACAGAGAGTTAAATCAATTCATTAAATTTTATATATATTAAGGGAAGTCTTTAAATATTAATGTTTATTTGCATAGACAAAATTTTAATTTTTAAAATGTTATATTAATAATGTGTTCTCAATTATTTAGCGTTGTAATTTAGATTACCTAATATTAATAAATAAAAAAGTTAAAACTGAATTTTAATGGTTATACAAAGTAAAATAGTTTTATTGTACTTAAGAGGGGAAAATGTTGTTGTGACTCTAGGAAATTTTATCGTAAAATAATTTGATAAAAATCTAAAAATTGTATGTTCCACAAAAACACATTAAAGCTTTAATACATTTATGCATAATTTTGAATTGTACTATATCGGCACTAAGCAAAAATTTTTACTTTTGTTTTTGAAGCTTTTGTTTAAAATGAAATCATTTGAATGCTAAACATTGCTGTAAGAGTTTAAATCAAAATACGTGCATTACTTGCTAAAAAAGGAACATTTCATTTACAAAGTTTTGCTTACGAATTTCCACTGCAAAATATTTTTTTGTATTCCGTCATGTAGCATTGTACAAGTAATTGGTTCCAGATAATTTATTTATCCAGGGGAAGAAAAGAAATGAAATTATCTAACCTTTTAGCAAAAAGTATTTGTTATCAAAGGAACACTGCCGATTCATTATTCTAATCCATTGTAAAAGTAATTTTAGAATAACTTAGAACAATTCTTTCTTTCAATACACACATTTTTCCTATTGGGTCATCACAAGAATTTGTAAATAATACATTCAACAGAGTTTTTAAAGCACTTGCTTACATTGAACATTTGTAAAGAATATATTTACATATTTGTAAAATTAAAGCTTAACTAGTTTCGACTCAATGATATTATAGGTTAATTTCAATTCGTTCTTCCGAACAATAATAAAAGTTTTGCGCATATTCCTCACTTGAAATTTAAGAAATTTGAACAATGTATGCCAGTACAATGATCTACATGTCTGAGAGTTTACCAGAGAGCCAAGTTAGCAATGCGAGGGGCTGGGGATAAAGATCGTGTTACAGGAATAGTGTGCACATCCAGGGTATGGAACATATGACCTCGTATTGGGCCTGATTCTGTCTGTTATTTTTAAATTAATATTTTGTATATTACTTAAATAAACTTTCACACAATGCCCCATTTTCCATTCCTTTAAAAATTATTAAAGATATTTCGATGGTTTAATTTCAAGCATTGGCGTACGCAGAAAATAATTTTGGCGGGTGTATATCGTCATTGCCGTGACAGAAGCAATTTTTTGGTTTAGTAAGCAACTTGGTAAAAAGCTCCATGCAGACGTTTTTAATACTTGGTAAAAAGTAAATAAGTAAATAATAATAACTTTATTTACTCTGAATTCTTTAAAATGTTCACTAAAGCTGATCTTTTCCTAAACAAGCACTGATATAATGCTTATCAAAACAAAAGAGCTTTTTGTAGCAATATTGTTTTAAATGCTTGAAACAAATAATCTTTCGCTTTTTCCTGCGAGAGAGTTTGTAGATTATTTTTAAAATACTCTATATCTTCTAATAATGAATATACAGCGATTCTTTGTACCGATATTCTAAAAATTATAATGTAAAAGTATAGCGATTGTGAAATATAATTTTCGTAATTTTGTATCTTTTTCCGGTTCCTGATATCTTATGCATAGTTTGCTTTGAAAAAAGATTGTTTATTTTATACATGAAACAAAACCTTTCAGAATATTTCTACTGAAATGTTGTGTAAAATTAAATCTAGATATTCACTATCTATTTCGTACAAGAGTACTTTAAAATGACAATGATAAAATGATTTGGCTCGGTTATTGTTAACTACCTTGATAAAGAAGCTCAGTACTATAACTATTTCTTCAAGAATTACTTAGGTTCATTACGCTTCTGATGTACACTGGTGGCTATTATAATTTCAACACTATAAAGGAAAGTATATACAAAAAAGACATTTATTGTATATAAGCAACACAATTGATTGACTTTGCAAGCAGTTTGGGGGGTTACAGGGATGAGAATTCAGTGGAAACAGCTGCCTCCCCTGGTAGCTAAAACGGCCCTTTTCCTGTTAGGCATGGAGTCGAACTGGGCTTGGATGACAGAAACAGGCAACTCATTATGTACTGCTTCAAATCATCAACCGTATTAGCATTTGAGGTGTGGCGGGTCAGTCTCTCAGCAACCCATGACCACATGTTTTCAGTGGGAGACAGATCTGAAGACCATGCCGGCAAAGGTGATAATCGAATAGTTTGTGTATCTTGGAAGGTGCGAACACCACGCGTAACATGTGGTTTTGCCTCAACTTGTTGGAAGATGGCGTTAGGTAGGTCTCAAAGATAAGGTACAACCACTTGACATAAGATGTCATAAATGTACTGATGCGCTCAAATTACCGTCGATCTGAACTAGAGATGTGAGTATCGTGTACCCAATAGCTGCCCAAACCACCAGATTAGGTACATGATCCCTATGCTGATATTGAATGCACGCAGAAGACGAGCGGTCTCCTCGGATCCTCCAGACACGTATACGAACATCAGAATACTGCACGAAGGTCATAGAATCGTCTGAAAAGACGGCATTTTGCCACTCCTGTATCCAGCTTTGTCGTTCGGTGCACCAAAGTAGCCGTCCCTTTCTATGTTTCATTGTCAACGGAATCCGAAGCAATGGTAACTGTGTTCACAGTCCACGCTGCTGCAAACGTGGTAGCTCCCTAGGAGCGGATACTGGGTGGGCTGCAAAAATTCCCATTTCCTGAATAATGGTCCTTGATGTGGTTGTACGATTTTCAGGGTTAACCTCAATATACGTCTATCCTCTCTGGCTGTAGTCATTGTAGGGAGTAGAGATCCAACATGCCTTTCAGTATAACCATCAGCCACCTAATTAATTCCATATTCGCATGACAGTGGTGGGATTTCGACCAGTGCGACAGGCAATGTCAGTCAACTGTAATTCTCACCCTCGATAGGCAGCGGATCCTCTATCGAATTGCGACACTTGCTGGTAAGCATTTCTTCTTATTTTTTGAGGCATAACATGATATACTGATCAAACTCTGACTTTACAAAGCCCATTCAGAATGAGAAATCCACTAAACAACTTTTATTTTATGCAGTACTTCAGGTGTCGTTTCCCCGTCACCTATAAGCACTGTATTATTAATTAATCACTTGCATATCGTAATCTCTCCTTTCTTTTATGTGGTTTTGATGTTTTTCCGATCATTCCTTCCAGGTGTTACAATTTTAATATCCAGCAGTACATTATGCGGTTAAATGTGATAATTGCATAGTAAATTGTGTTTCTAAAAAACTGTAACAACTCCTTTCTTTACACCTTTACAGCACTAGTACTTAACTTATGTAAATTAAATCCATTATATTCTAGATACATTTCTTTGCATTCGCAATATCTTCTCATATTTGTCCCTAAAAAGGTAGGAATTCGGGAAGTTCTTCTTTGGGATTCTGTGCCTTTATATATATCTCAATAATGCTACTTATGCAGAAATAATAATATTACATAGTTCATTATTTGAAGTTAATATTTAGGAAGTCAGGTTAATATTTTCCACTTGCTACTCAGATTCGAAGACATTTTGGCAATCCTGTCTTGCACTGTATTCGCAGATAAAAACAGTCATTTTATACTTTTTCATAATCCTTGCTTTTTTAACAAAGTCTTCCCCCACACAGCGCAACTTATTAACTATATTCTTGTGAATTTTTAATTCTAGCCTCTAATTCATCTAGATTAGTTATAGATGCATAAGATAGACCTAAATCTTCTATTGCTGCTTAGTGATCTTCAAGAACTATGCTAATATCATTAAATTGTCAAGGTGACAATCAATATTTTTATTTTTTGAGTTCGTCATCAAACTTTTTTATTGATCTAGTAATGAAGTGTGCAAAATTCTTTTTTTAATTTTTAATTTTCTTCATTTTAAGACCTTCTTTTGTATTCTTTAAGTACATTATTTTGAAAATCTTAAGGTAAACAAAATATTTCATTTATAAATTTTCTTATTCTTACTTCAATCATCACAACGTTTCACGCTATCAGTTTATTACTAGCAACATTAACACGAAGTTCCTGTTACAGGCGGATTGCATCAGAATGCCGTCACTATATCCTACCTTCATGGGTGATATTTCGCAAGTGCAATTAATATTAACGACGGGTCATTTATTATAATTATTACTACATCTCAATATAATTTTCACTTTTATTTATTTATACTAATTATTTATTGAACGTATTTATACTTTGTACGGAAAAATGCAATTTTTTAAACTCAATTACTGCACTATCTCATTGCTTCAAAAATATCGTAAAAATTCCTCAAGATCTAGGAGGGGGTCACAAAGTTCCAGTAAAGACCTAGCACACACTAGCATGGCTTTTTATGGACCATATACTCGTAAATTTTATGAGGGCCCTTTTAACTTTTTTTGAGCAATAATTTGATTTGGGGAAAGGGTTCTAAACGTATACTAATCTCTCTTTTTCTTTTTTCTAAGTATTATTTCAAACTAAAATTTTTCCTAAACCACTAATGTACGTGTTCTAATCCAATTCAAGAAAAAAGGCTTGCCAAATATGGTAAAAAAGTTATAAATCCAAAACATAAGTGACTAATAGACATAATTGCTATATGTTTCAAAACACCAATCGATCGATCAATACAAAATATAGAGGTAAAAATCTGAAAAGCAGTAAAAGCCCTTTATAGACTCCTGACCTAGAAAGAAAAAAACGTTTTTCTAAAAATCTTGGAATATTTTTAGGAAAGCTTCAAAATATCACTACAAATTTAACATTGTTCTAAAACAATTCTTTTTGTATATTAAAAATTCTAATATATGTTAAATAAAGAGTAATTTCCTATAAATGACATTCACAACCTTCATAAAATGCAGTTCTGTACTGTATCAGAAAGTAATCCCGATAATAAAACTTTTCATATATATGTGTGTGTGTGTGTGTGTGTGTAAAGTTTTTTTTTTTTTTTAAAAAAAGTAATTTTGAAAAAATAAATCGAAAAAATTCCAACTCCAATGAGGAAACCTATCCTTTTTATTTTGCCATTTTACATTGTTTGTATGATAAGTTGCAGGCTTGGGTTAGTTTAATGCACTCCACCATTTAATTTAATTTTGTTTATTTTTCTCTAAATAGCACATTGGAGTACATATTTTAATTGAATACATATTTTATAATGTCGTATGTTTAAGAAACTTTAGATACAAACTCTCTTTGAAAGGCTGATTGATTTGGATTTATTTTTTCCTACTGGTTTACTTTAACTCAATTTCGTATCAGTTGGGTCGAATAAGAACTGAATAGTATTATAGTAAAAGTCTGTATGTTAAATAAGGTCGTTTCACTAATTTTCAAAAGTAGACCAATCTTTCTGAATTCTATTGTGAATATAATTAAGATAATTTACCTCCATACCATTTACACTAACATTAAAAACGTTTTAAATAATATCGGAAGTGGTCGAGTAAAACAAATATAACGTGATCCCCCCTTCCCACAAATTTTATTGCTATTCTAGTTCTACAGACTATGTGTATGGTGATTACTGGTAGATATATTCATGAATAAACTCAATCTTGATATAAACGTCAAAAATAGTAGAATGATTTAGAATGAATAATTATGATTTTTATAAAAATCAGAAGTTTTAATTTAAATATAATTTTAATTTCGCAGATTAAATTTTATTATCTTTAGATGTAGCTCAGGATATTCAGAAAAATGAACTGATTTTCTTATGTGTGTTCGGACATGTGATTAAATATATAATAAATGAATAATTGTAATTATCCTATCGTTTGGAAACAAAAAAAAGGTATTCTACAACTAACTCATATAAAAGTGTTTTTTAAAAATGATTATATGTAAGGTATGATTTGTGTTTTGAAATAATAGTAAAATATAATGGTTTGTTGTATTGAGAAATAAAGAAAAATAGAACGCGTTCATTGCATCTTATAAAAGAAAATTGTGTTTGCGTGTTTCAAAGCGCATTAAAAATTACTTACATTGATATTATGATCAAATATGCCATTGTGTTACGTAAGAATATAAAGACGTACTTTTGAAGAAGTTAATTACCTTTTAAGTTTTTTTTTT
>BMAW01115046.1:1102157-1118822 GCA_019974015.1 Nephila pilipes | reverse complement strand
TTTTTTTTTTTTTTTTTTTTTTTTTGAAAATTGCAGAGTAAGAGTGCGTTTATGAATAATTCAATATCCGTAATGTTACAATGCTTGTATTTAACGAAATATTTTAATCCAGAGTAAATGATTGATAGATTGCTTATTAAAGTTGCATTTAGAAACAACACGATAACTATTTGTAATGGATCTCTTAATTTTGAAACTCGGTCAAATGACGAGGATGACACCTGAATAAGCACCCCCCTGCTCCAAACTTTTACATCCTGCCAAAGGGAGGACTTGGAGCCCCCACAGATTTAAATGTGATCTACACGACGGGTTAGTCCCTCTACACGATGTTTATTTATGGCAGAGGAATCGAACGCATGACTGGATAAAATACTTTCGACTGCTAGTTTTTAAGCATAGCATTATAAAGATGTCTTCTATTTATGTTGTATGATTCCCAAAAATGGCATCTAATATAATATATTACGTTGTTCATGAATTAGGAGAAAAAAATATTTAGTTTAAAAAAAATGCGTTATTTGCTTTTAAAATAAGTACTTCCGAACATATTAAATCATTTCAAAAATAAAAAGTATTCCTATTTGATATATTACATGACAAATGTAAAAAGTACGTTTAATTATGTAGTTGGGAAAGTTGAATAGACTGGTATATTTGTGAGTGGTAAGTATAATCAGAGATGTATGTCGTGTAGAATTTTTACAAATGTGGGATACATTTATAGATATTCAAAACATAAAGAAACTATTTTCTTATTTCAACATGCTTTTGTTGCTAATGATGTTTTTTATTCATTTTCCACTTATTAGGCATTCATAAAACTACATTCACCTGCAAATGTGAAATAAAATGTTTCAGTGTGTGTGTGGTGTAGTCTGTATAGCATCTCAAATATTATTTAGGAGGAGATAAATTTATGTTTATGAATTTCAGATACTGTAACAGTATTACGATTGTAAGGAACTTTTCATAATTGTCTCTAAGTTCATGAAGTGAAAGAGTAGGAAGTAGCATTCATCAAAACAAATATCTATTGATTCATTTATCAATGAAAATTTAGGTAATGCCTGAAGATTTTGAAAAGTTTAATAACAACAAACATTTCGTTCTTCCAGTATTATTTAAAAGTCAATATACAATAAAGTGCCAAATCATTATGACTACCCACCTAATACCATGTTGGTCCTCCTTTGGCAGCTGTAAACCATCTTGACCAGGATCTCACAAGTTCTAGAAAGATGTCCGGAGACATATACCCAATATTGAAACGGGGGTGGTCACGCAATTTCCTCAGAATTTCGAAGTGGTGGATTTTCCACTCTGAGTTGCAAAATGTTGTAGATTCCACATCTTGAATTGAAATTCATCTGAATATTCCTAAACCACTACAAAGTGATTTAAACCTTGTGGCAGGAATCGTTTTCCTGATGGGATAATCCGTTACCAGTGAAGAAGACAGTCGACATGTAAAGGTAGAACTGATTAGAAATGATGCTGAGATAGTCATACGTTTCATAATATGTTCTAATACAACCAAACGGTGATAGAGACATCCTTTACAACAACCCCAAACTGTAATTTCGCTCCACTGGATTGCTTATAATGTGCGGTACATATGTCCACCAACTGATTGTCTGGAAAATATCGTTTTCTGACAGCGCTGTGATAAACAAGAAATCGCGTTTCAACTTATAAGGCAATTATCTGCCATTTTTCTATGGTCCACTCATGATACTCTCAGGACTAATATAGGCATAATTGTTGATGATTCTTGGTTAACAGCGATACATAAGTAGGAAGTCTACCTCATAGCCGCATATCTAACATAGTCAGCTAAAATTAGCGCTCCGAAAAACTTCGGCTTAGATCTGAAATGTATTCAACAGTCAGTTGAGCCACTTGCTGCCATTGTTCTTTCTTCACCAATAGTACATCTTTGGACGTCCTTCTTCGGTGATGATACGTTGACATCCTTTACCATGGGGTTTACCAATACATTTAACATTATTAATTTACTTTTAACCAACATTTTTCAGCAAGTGAACACTCGATGAGCTGTACTAATTTGGAGGCGTATGCACTGTGTCGTTGGAATCAAACATTTATCATCACTTAGATCATCATTCCAACTCATGATATATACACAACAGAAAAATGCCTCTATTTCCTAAGTAATAGTAAAATAGCATTATACGCGATCATATATCATAGGGTAATCAATGATTTCGTTCTTCGGTGTATAACTCGTAGAATTAAATGAATAAGAAATATCATTTATTATGTATTTTCAGTTTTATCAAGAATCACTCAATATTTTTTTAAAAAAATATTTTGAAAGAAATTATACATATCTCTTTTGGATAAAATATTTCATTATGAAATGAAATTGTTCCTCACCAAAATTTTTGAAATAATTGTGGGCGAATGTTTAACCAAGTATTTCCCACCTTTAAATAATACCTTGTAATGTATAAAAACAAAATTGAAGATACAAAATATAAAATAGGAAATTGTTGTATGCTATGTCATATTTAATCAAATAAATTTTTTTCAAAGCAAAATCCCACAATATTTTATGCAGTATATATTTTTAAAGAATTTGCATACCAGTCGTAAACCATTTTCAATGTATTAGAAATGCACATTTTATATGAGTTTATATTTGATTTCTTGTCATACTTACCTTCCGATGTACACATTTTATTTCAGGTTATACAGTTGCAAATATCTTTCGTAAGAAATATTTTTCACGAGTTCAGATCATGGATCATTATTCTTTTTTATATTTTTCATTACAACAGTGCCAAAGTGAATATTCTTGACGAAGCTAGTTGCTGAGCCCTTAAAAGTACGAAGAAATTATAGATTTCCTTTATTTTGCAGCTAAGGCTGAAATATGGGTTTTTTTCTTTATAATTTTTAGCTCTTTGTTTTGGGTCGGTCAAATTTCTGATGTAAATTCATGCAGTGTGCGTACTCGATATCAGCGATTTTAAAATGGATTTCTTGCACTTTTTTTTCAATAATAGGCTGCTTCGAATAGTTCTCTTCGATTTGTGTGAGCTGTGATGTTGTTATACATTTGTTTTCAACAAATATTTTTTCCTCCTTATAATTTCAAAGAAAGCGCGCCAAGAAAGAGCGTTCGTATGTAATAACTTTTGCTACGTTTTTTCTTGGATTTTGAGTAGAGTTCCAAAAAATATGGAAAATTGTGATTAAAAGGTAAAACACATTATATAAAATAGAAGACCTTTATTTCAAAATATTGTTGCTTATGAAAATGAAAACGCACAACTAATTTCAGCGAATAATAGCGAAAAATTCTGAGAAGGGGACAACATTACCCTCAAAAAGTTTTTTCAAGAAGCTAGTGTATTCAAACAAATTGAATGTATACATTTGATAAGGTATGTGTCGGTATGTGGTTATTCTAATGAATTACTAATTTAAGTTTTCCATTATTTTGAGTTTTCAAAAAATATAAACTTTTTTCGTAATATAAAATGGAAGCAATAAATGATTTAATAGAAAATTATTAATATTAAATTTTTTATGAACATTCAATCAAATTATTGCTTTTCTATTACGTTTCACGTCTAATTCTACGCTTACATGGGAACATAATATTCTGACATTACTAGTATATTCAGAAGTTACATTGAAGTTTAATGTATATTATTCAATAGTTGCACTATATCATAACGGATAAAGAATTAAGGTATAAATACATACAACATTTAGATTTAGTTCAGTATGTCCATATTAAATATTAAAAGATATAAGTTAAACATATGTAACTGAATATTACTTAAATATATTATCCCATATTATAATGATAATTCTCTCGAAGAATATAATTACATAGAATATATACAATTAGCTTTTTACAAAAATATCTTTTTAATTATTATATTTTTCGTATATTAGTAATTATATAAATGCGAACATTCTTACATTTCTCTAACAATTACTGACATAATACATCATTAAACAAAAAAATACTAAAACAATTAAAACTGAAATATACTTAAAATGATAAATGCATGAATCATTAATAGATGGTATGTAACAAAAGTATCTAAAGTGGTGGACAGATAAATTGAAAATATTCTTCTTAATTCAATTCTACAAGTGTCTCGTTTAGGACATGTATATAAAATAAAGAGTTGCAGTATTACTAACATATCCTCATAAATACAAGGTTACTTTTTTGTACTGAAAAACCATCTAATTTCTTGAATATTGTGGTAAAATTTTAACATTTCTTTCCAATAAACAAAAAGGAATTACATTATTTGTTGGCACGATTTTGTATTTAATGCAAAATAAATCATGTTATTTTATTTTGTTGTCTTGAATAAATTTTTCACTTCACTGGATACATCTATGGACTATTGGCGTAGCCGTTACGGGAATGACTGCTACATCTAAATGAATGATTGCTGCTTATTGCAACGAATTGAAATCATACTCTTGTCAAAACCCTTGTTTACTCTGAAAGTATCCCAGAGGTTTTTTAAAAACTTTTTTCATTACATATAACAGGTGCTCGTGAAGACCATGATATTTATTTAACTCGCTGATTCGCAAAGGAATGTTAGCTTAGTAATTCGAATAAAAAATTCTAATATCATGCATCGGATTTCAATCTGTGTTTAAACATATTTTGATGATGAAGGAATTCATTAAGAAATCACAGCGTTTGGTTATAAATTAATTTAACGGAGAAATGCATTTGCGATGGACATATTTTTTTATTTATTTTCTTAAGATTATTTACATTTGTTTCAGTGTTATAAAGCAAGTTATTTTTCTCAATTCAGATATCAATATCAACATAGATGTTTTCTTTAATGTAAAATATTGATTAGAATTTATTTCTCTTAGTCCCATACTTTCAATAAGTAAAATTAGCATCTAACTTTTACCTTTTCATCAATAATGTAATATTAACAAAGGATTGAAACTAAACTCTCTCTTGAAAATACTTCGCTTTTGTTATTTATCAAGATTCCTTAAGTGTACATAGAAATAGTTATTCTAAATGTAAATATGCTACTTTAATAGAAACATACACGCACAAGAAAAGAAAACAAATTTACACAAAACTTGTACATTTATTTAGTACGGGAAATGTTCATTTCATTTCTATTAATGATAGTTTTTCATTTTTAAATTACATAAACTGCGTTTAAACAAACATAACTTTGTTTCCGAATCGTAAAAAGTTTAAGAAAGAGAAGTATTCAATATATTAACGTCGAATACATTTATATTGAATTTATGTGTTTTTTTTTTTAAATTATTCTAATGTAATTTTGTTTTTTACGATTTTGTTGCAATCTAAGATCTTCAGAAATTATGTCTTAAGTGTTTTGCTTTTACTGCAAAAGTATCTGCAATTCTTTAACAGAGAATTGTTCCTATTACGAACAAATAACCGTAAGCCAAAATGTCTTTGTTTCAAAAATGTACAATCGCAACATTTACGCTAAGACAAATAGCTATATACTTAGTTTTCTTTCTAAATTACTTGACACCTAACAGCTAGGGTATAGAGAAGAAAGAAATTCTCAAAGGAAGTTCTCATTCCACAACTTTCTTTTTTCTATGTCAACTTCGTTATTTTTCTTCTCCTTTCCACTTTGCTGCAAACATTTCTTCTAACCAAAACGTCGACCTATCAATCGTTACTTGTATAATCTAAAAATATTCCGATAATTGTCTTTATTCCAAGCATGCAACTGGCCTTTTCGGCAACAGTTTTGACACACTTTTCTGATTATGGAATGTCTTTCAATTAACTGTAGTAGTAAAATTTATCTTCTTAAAAATATAGGTATATCCATAAACGAATGATAATGTCGTTTACATTTACTTTATCCTTTGCTATTTTTTGGTGAAAATATATCTCTGGAAAGGAAAGGAAGGTTGTTTTTTAACTGGAATTTTTACATGGTTTTTGTGCTTGTCAAATATTCCAATGTTGTTAGTCTTGTTATGAGAGACCTGTGATCATTGAGCAATTAATATCTTCTAATTATCTTAAATAGTCTGAAGGGAAGAATGACCTTTCTGAATACATATTATGATAATGTGTTGTTTTGATATTAGGTTATCCGTTTTAAATTAATTTATCCTTGAATTTAGATATGTGTAGAGATGTATGTTATTATAACAGGATGTGAAATGAAAAAGAATTACTTATTGATATTACCTAATTGTATACTAAGAGAGGAAAATTATGTGTTATATACTAAGTATGGATGTACTACATACATTAGTACATTCTAAGCATTAGTGTTTCTTACACTAATACTTTCTTGTACTTATTTGTTATGCCATCATTAAAACTGAAATCATTTTGCGTCTAGTTATTCCTTAAGATACGTTTCCATCCTTTTCTGACCTCCCAAAATGTTTTCTTGGAATACAAAAGCTCATAATTTTATTGACATAATTTTTTCCGATTTTAGAGTTTTATTTGTAGTAGCACTCAATATTAAATTACAGGTTTGTGAAAATCAGAATACTGCAACAATTTAAAAGTGAAAATCAAATGAATAATTAGGTAACTTAAATTACAAATATAATTTTACTAACAAAGCGAAACGAAGTAAAATGATTTTAAAACTTATAATATTTTCGCTTTCAACATTATCTATCACTATTTGAAAAAATAACTATATTGTTAAGTTGTACTTTCAACAAGAAAATCTGCTTCTATATATTTTCCGTAGAATCACATTCCAACGAGATTATTAATTACAAAATATTTTTATCAAACTTCGTAGAAATGTCCCTTCTATAACTGTTGGTGATTCTATATTTTTTTCAAGGATTATGTCCTTCAAATTGTTAACCAATTAATGTGTTATCAAAACAATTATCCTAATTAACCTAAAAACTGAAGAAAGTTAATCACTTAAGTGAAATTTTAAATTTGCGCCTTAAAAAGGAGTATTACATAATTCAGAAACATTGTACCTGCATATGCAATTGTATAATGTTATGTATACGTGTAAGGGTTTACATAGTTCATTTTACATAAATATTAATATAAGGTAATTAAAAAAGAGAGAGAGAGAATCCTACTTAATATCTCAAACAAAATCTTATGCATCAAGAGACGTATTTTTTGTAGGAAATATTGTTAACTTATGAAATTTATCCGTTAGTTAATTTCATACAAGGACACATAGAAGACATTATTTTAGGAATAACTTGAAATTATATCTAGATTTGTATCATCAATCCGTATTATTCGATAGTTTTTGTATTAAAATTTTCATAAAAATTTATTTCATATATTGTCTTTGACATCAGTTGTTAAATGCGAAGTTTCAAGATGTAAAATATTTTTTTTTTTTTTACAATGCAATTTTAAGAATCATATAACTAGCGTTTATTTAGAAGAAAAATTAATTAATTAAATCATGAAATTCCCCGAACTTAATTTTTCCACTGCTTAAGTATTCTCTTCGGTTGAAATTCTGGTTCCAGCAAATAGTTGTTTTTAAGTTTCTGTACGATAAGTTTATCTTAATTATAAATTTTACGATATGATAGAATTTTGAGCTACCTGTTCGGATATCATCCTTGCAAGGGAACCAAGGTTCAGACTTATAAAATATGTTATGAACTTCCCAACATATGAGTTGAGTAAATCTATTGATACCATTAGGAACTAAATCAATTAATAGTTTATAACAGTCAATCAATAGCCTTGATCTAAAACTAAGAATCTCAAACTCGTAGCATCTTAAAATAAGGTGTACTGTGTTCTTCTGGTTGACATATATTTTCCTACTTGAAAGTAACACAAATGGGATTTTATAAGTTCTGAAATATATTTAATTGAATATAAAATGTTTTTCCAAGTAATTAAACATTACTTAGTATAAGGTGAGTTTTAAATAAACAGGTACTTTCGGAAAAATTAACATTCGGAATAGTACGGCATTGAATTTTGAAATACATAAAGAATAAATCTCACACAATTACCCATATACAATAAAAATTATTAATAAACAAGTATTTTTTTTCTTAGAATGGATTATTTGTATAGACTTATGAAAATTCCCCCTCTCTGTTTTTTTTTTTATATATTTAACAGAAACATAGCCTTAGAATATCACTGAATTCTTTAGTATAACTACTAAATTTATTGAGACCATGAACTTTGTTTTTTTTAGTATCGTATGAATTATTTGTGTATACAATATTATCTTTGTAATCTGGCACGTACCTTTCAGGCTTCGCCTGTAATCTGACGGTTTTACACAGGCGGGCAAGTCCCTGGTAGTCGTTGTCATCAATCAATGTATGAGGTAAGATACATCTCAATCTTTTATTCAATCTGTTCCGTGACAGTATAGTAAATTTACAAGTCTCTTCTTTTCTCTAAAGTGCAGTATTTTATAAGTTTAATTTTATATATATGAAGCGCTGAGTTTAGAAATCGTCTGTGAAAAGTTAACGCAAACATAAACATTTATTTGTTGTGAATCATTATGAGATTTTGAAGTGACTTGGAAAATGTGATACGTGTAAGTTAGTCTCTCTAAACAATATGGAGTTGGTAGGACTACATTCGTGGACAGAGGGGATAAGCTCGTATTTAAATGAACAATGTTCTGACAATAAACGACGTAAGCGAGTGGCTGAATGGTGAGGAAGAAGGAAACAACTAGTTTCAGGTAGACGATGATATATACGGTAAGACTTCAATAGAGAAGAATGAACAGAGGAGAAGGTAGAAGTGTCAACAGCAATTCAAACAGTACTTTACAGGGCAAATATTTATTCATTTGTTACATCCATTACTTAAGCAGAATAAATTGGTGTCCCCTGTGAAAGATATTCTATTATTGGAGCAACTTCAAGGATAAGTGCTTAAAGTGTCATTTACAGTGAAAAAATGGAATAAAATCCAAAATTACTTTATGCCTTGCACCTTAGTGAAGTAATACAGAATGGTGTGTTTAATGTTTAAAAATAATCAAACTTGAAAAATGACAAGAAAGACATATTTGCAAACCCATATAATTTTGAGTTTTGAGAGCTGGATTTTTTTTACGTGAAATAAATGTAAGAATTGTTCTTGTAAATTTGTGTATACGTTTATGATGGACAATTTCTGTCGAGAATAAAAGTTTTGTCTATAATGAAATGGCATTTTTCATTTGATAACAGTAATAAAATACAACAGATTATCAAAGAAAAAATGTACATTTTTTTGAAGTTACAATTATTTTGTGTTTTTTACACTATTTATTTGCGTGTATCGTAGTAATTTTTATATAATAATACTTATATTTTGGTGTTTAAATAATTAATTATTATTAGTGATTTTACAAAAATGTTGAATTTTTGTTAATATGACAGTGACATCTCGGCCGGATTACTGGATATTTTACTGCATTATACTAAAAATTTTAGATAAAGTATGTCAGTTTAGCTAAAATAATTGACAAAATAAATTGTAATAATATTAACTTATATCAAATTTATGTATTTAAAATTAAACTTATTGTTTTACAAATAATTGATAAGCATTATACATTATAATAACTCTATAACAGTAAAACACTGCTTCGAAATTTGGGAAGTATGAGGGATCTGAAGAAAGCGTATATAATATTAATGCATTTGAAAAGTATTAAGCTCACCAAAATAAATCACAAGAAATTGTATTTGTATTTATTAACTGATATTTTAATTGAAATATCTCCGTTAAATGTATGTATGGTATTAAGCTTCCTAAAATACTTCAAAAGAATCAAAAACACATTATTTACGATACTATTTTATTTGATAATGACTATGTATATCAATACCATTTATAAAACTTTTTAACAATAGTGAGCTATTCAAACACCTAAAAAAATCTACAGGCAATTAAACTTGTTTTTGTTAAAAATATGGATATCAACAATATTTTTTGCAAATGCAGAATAAACAAAGTCCTATTTTCAAACCACATCACAGTAATATTTATACGCTTATGTATTTTATTTTAAAGTAGATTCGTATTTAAAAATATTTTTTTACGAAACTAAAATCAAAAGAATTGATCAAAAGCGTTATAGAACACCTAAAATAGAAATGCAAAGTTAGAGATTGGTTATAAAATTAAATAATTTTGTGTCAAACATCTCACAAAGATTCTAGTAATTAATAAATCAGTAACTCATTTTTGAATACATTAGATATTTTCTGAGCACTAATTGAAGCTAAAGTATTTGGGATTTCAGTTAAAAATACGATTATCTTCAAGATATTTTAAGGACTTAGGAACTGAAGGCATTTAAATGATCAATCAATATTTTGGCATGTCTTTTGATACCGTTTCTTGAGTTAAATTGCCTGTGTTTATTACGAATGATGATAAATACCATTAACGTCACAAGTAGCTACGTTACCTGATAAATTGCAACAAATTAAACAATTCCTTCTATTCAAAGCCCGACCAAGTATGACATGATCTGATACGATTTAATCTCAAATTAGAGATCGCCTAAGCAATGGGGAAAGCTTCACATTTAATTAAAAATAATAAAGCCAATTATAAAGGAAAAGCAAATGTGGCATACAATCATTCTGCTTTTCTCTTTTAATTAATTTGTAGTCAACTGCAATCAAATACATACTATTTTCAATTAAATGAGGGAATGCAATTTTCCGCCTGTGAGTCAGTGTTTTGACTATTCTTTAACTTCGAAACAGAAATGACAGTAAAAGGCGTAAAGAAAATTATATATAGAAAAAAGCAAGATACAGATATTTAAGAGGACTTATATCTTATTCAAAACTATTTACTAGCAGAAAATCCAAAATTTCAAATGATTAGTTGATTTCAGATTCCTTTAACAACCCTTTTAATATTGATGTATTTATGATGTCTGTACTTTATTAGAAAGTAAAAAAAAATGTAGTTACATTTTGTTTTATTTTATATTATTATTTCCAATTTCTCTTAGAAAAAGAAGAAATGTTAGTAGTACCTTCAGAACATGGGTTGTACTCTGTACATCAATATAATTTAAAGCCTAAATACCAAATTTTACTGATATTCTTCTTTTGTGCATTTTGTATTTTTATAAGTAAGTAATATTAAATAAAAATAACTGAATGAATTTTAATTAATACAATTAAGTTAAAAAATGTAGACTACAACTGATTTGTGTTTTTACCAATTCTCAATTATTTGGTTTGTTCATCAATGTCGCCCTTAGAAGCAACACGGGTTTATTGGTGAGTGATCTTGTAATTTTGAACCTAGGTCAAGTGACAAGAACTACATTTGAGCAGTCACCAACTTCTTCTCAAATAATTCCACATTACGTTAACTGGGGCATTTGAGACCTTATCAGAATTAAAATGCAAAAGCTCCGTAACATGACGTGTCTTTAGTGGCGACAAGGCTCGAACCCAGGACTCGACGGAAAAAATGACTGTCGAGAGCTCGTGGCCATGATCAATAAGCTACCGCGGTCACTTTAATGTTTCATAGAAAAAAAAATTCAGTTCTTTTGACAAATTGTCGATATTGGCTGTACAGTTTTGGCAGTTTTCTCAAATGTATATGGATATTTTTAAATATTAATTTACGCTTCAAATTGGATCAATTGATGCAAGTTAGAACAGTAATATCATTTTTCTTACGTACATTCAAATTACATCGTCTTTCGTTCCAATGATTCTTCGGAAGCTGTTTTTTTTTTTTTTTTTTTTTTTTCGTTTCATTGAATGAAAGCTTGATAAATACCTTAACATATTCATGTGATGAATGAATCAAATTTAATCTTCTATAAATGAGATTCGCGATATGAAATTAAATGTTTAAAAAAAATAGCGACAGCAAAAATAAAAAAAGTATGGTCTTAGATAGTAAACGTCTTTGTAACTTGGAAGGATTTCTCGAAAGTGGATAAATAAAATTAAAGGTTTCATCGCGTAATTATTCTGGAATTCTCAGATGGGCATTGAATGACGATATGCACCATCCATGTTTTTAAGGATAGTCTAAATATATCGTCACATTGAATTGAAAAACGGAACAATCCATGTGAAAGGATAAAATAATTTTTTAATGGAAATCAACTTTTAAATACAATTTCAAGGGATGAGCAAATTATCCTTCTAGGAATTAATGATTTATTAAATGAAATAGCAAAGTGAAAAAGTTTTTAATCAAATGAGAACTAAGCTTGTTGTTCATGCATCGGATATTCTTAAGCTTTCATAATTTTAAATACTTAATTTAAATAATAACAATTATTTTTTTTTAAATAAAGTTGTTACTTATTATTAAACCTTAAGTAAAATCTAAAATAAATTAAACTTTAATAATACTGAAAGTAAAAATTTAATTTTTTCACTCAGATTTAATTTTAAAAGTTAATAATCCAAACACCAAGCAAACAAGTTAACAATCCAAATGTCAACAAAAATGAATATTTACGTTTTTTTGAACAAAAATATTTAAGAAAATCAGTTTGGTAATATATACAAGAATTTGTTTTCCTTACATTTAAATAAAAATGTACTTTGCTACAGTTCTGTTAGTTCCAAATATATTTATTAAGTCGAGACAGAATTTCAAATACACATGATCTTCATTAACATAAATATATTTTTTCCGTAATTACTATTGATAAAATTTAGTTTCAATAATTTTAATGTTATCAAAATAATTCCTATGATAAAAAGGAATTTTAATTTTTAGAATCAAATATTCATTAAAAAAAATGTAATTGAAAAATTTCCATGTTGTTGGAAACTAATATACTTTTTAAAAGTCCCAATGAAAGATCTTTTCTTCTTGAATAACTGACATAGACAAATAAAGCGAAATCAGGTACTTTTGAGATATCTGGGTTTCTGGCAAAACCCGCCAAGCTTTACGGTTTGCGCAGTTATCTCCGTGCTGTATCTAATACCGTTGGCGATAAAAATGACATAAAAAAGTCTACCAGGGTCAAGTATTCTTTTCATATGAATATTTACGCTTGGTGATAACTGTGCCAACTTTTAAGCTTGGTAGTTTTTGTGAGATAACCAGCTAATTCAAACGTATCCAAAATCAACTGCTAAATTATAACAGAAAAAAATAGGGCTAACTTTTACCAAAAAAATTTTTAAGCAACACAAAGCAGTATTATAAGCATTTAACACTAAATTTAAAAATTCCTTGTGCTGAAAGTAAACAGGATCCATTTTAAAAAGCAGGAATATTGAAAATGAAGCAAATTAATCAACCGGCAACCACTTAGAAATGAAAGTTTTTTTAGCAATAATTCGCCAAATGTGGAACGTCACAGATGACTCATCGAAGCCCGAAAAAGATCATGGTCCCACAGATGACTTACATGTAACCGAAAAAATCACTAATTTTTTGATTTTTAAAATCATGCCTAGTGTTGAGGCTGAACTGTATTTTAACTCCCATTATGAACTAAAATATAAAGTAAATTGATGATATTAGTGAGGGTTACATAATTAGCAAAGTGAAATTAAAGCCGCACCTTAGAATATAAATAGAAAGTATGATAAACTCCGGCAATACAAACAATGCTCCTTAGAACTGAAAATAGGAGGAATTTATGCAATACAATCACTAAAAGTGACAAAACAGAATTTTCATTTAGAATTAACTAAATAGACAAACAAATTTCAGTTAGAACTTATGGAGAAAACAAAATTATTTGAGGCGATGCAATTCACTAAAAAAGGCAAATAAGATACTCCAGTATTAACTGAAAAAGAAAGTTGGCTTAACAGGAGTAAATACTTGAAATAAGCTTGACCAATAAAAATTGCAGTACGATTAATTAGAATGTCTACAGGAGAAATAAACATAGATTTCTTGTGCCAAATATCCTGCTCGAGTATTTCGTAATTTTTTTCTATGCCGTCGACAAAAGGAGATGCTTTATTTTATATTTGAACATAAGCAGATAGAATTCAGATGCTAATTGAAGGCAAATTAATTTTAAAATTAAATTTAAAATAAAAAAAAACTTAAAGGCAAATTTTGAAATTATGGGTCCATGGTGCACACCATTGGTATTCATATTATTTATTACCAAATTTCATAGTCCTACGTTTTCTATCCTTTTCACTACGCCACCAAAAAAAATAACAAATTCTTCCTTTTTATTAAAATAGAATAACAGAATTTCATTTTTGAGTATATATTTTCTTTAGCATACCTTTCAATTGCTATGTAAAATTAATAATTCTAAGCTCAAATAAATTTACATTTAAATATTCAAATTTTGAATCATAATTGCATAAAAAGTAATTCTAATCTTTAAGTGTTTAATTTTTTTGGCATTTAATGTTTTTAATTTTATTTTCTAAGATTTCTTTCGGATCCTTTTTAAACATATTATAACACGAATATTTTGGTCTAATATTTTCGCTGACACATATTTATGTGTATTTCACATTTATTATTTTTAAATATTTAGCTGAACATATTATTATTTAGTTACTTACAATGAATATTGGAAAATCAGAACTGATTAGTAAGAGATTTTAATATTTTAATACAACAAAGAGAAAATGTTGAAAAGTATTCCATTCTCATTCCTCTGGACTAAATAAGAGTTTAACTACTTACCTTTTGAATTATTAATATTCAATTAAATATTGATTTTTAAGAGAATCCAAATATTCCTAAATTGTTGTCAGTTCAGTTTACGTGTTGCTGTTTCCTTTAATTTGGTATTTACCAAACTACATATATACCTACAAATGTAATTATTATGATATATTTTATATTTCTGCATTTGAATCATTATTTAAATTTATTATTTTATATGAAAATACATTATGCTGATATTTTCGAAAATGAACAATAATACTTACTTGGCTCCATTCTTAAATACCCCTCTCAGTTCTTTGAAGATTTTAAAATGTGTTAACGAATCAATTATTGTTTAGCCTATTTCTGATGTCTCAGATATTATCGAAAGTTTCAAAAATACTTACTAATAGTCTACATCGATCTTGCGACCTGCTTTAAATTCATTACACTTGTAATCAGTTAAGATTGATAAGGCTATCATTAATAATGTTCTCTGATGTTATCTACCCAAGCTTAACGTTAATAACAAAATAATTATTTCAGATGCATTTATCTACATCTTACTTTGGGTTGTTTTATTTTTATTATGAAAAATTTATTTTATTAAAACTTTGCTTTATTTTAACAGAATCTTGGTGTTTCCCACACCTTCAATGTAACAATTTCATTTTGTATACACCATATTAAAGTAGCTAAACCTTTTTAGTATTGAAACGTCCATTATTTTGAAACTAAAATTTTCTTCAGTTCAGAGACTTCAATATTTCATACCAACATTACTCTATGTCACTCCTTAGTTGTACGGAAATATTCTATGTCATAAATGCATATTTCATGGAGTTTTATTCTTATTTTTATCAACGCGATTAATTTTCTTCCTTCTGACATAAACATTTTCTTTTCAAACTATACCCTTTATAGTTTTCATGGAAAATCTTTCAAATCATCGAAAGCTGGGACAATGTGAATATTCTTGATGGAAGCTAGTTTTGAAATTTTAAGGTATGAAAGTATACATTTCCATTATTTTGCTAAGGCAAGTATGCATGTTCTTTCCATTTTTAAATCTTTGTTTCAACCATCATATCTTATTATATACTGACTGGTATACCCAGTTCTTCATTGGATGGATGAAAAATAATACAATATTTTCCGAGCTTTCTAAAATTTATTTATAATATTTTATTAGATAATGTGAACCATAAGTGATGATTATAATCAAAGATTATTAAATTGAGAAACAAAGTGCTGATTATTCTTAAATTATTATATACTTTCTTATTATGTTTTAAAATTTGTGTTGAGTTCTACTTTATTACAAATAAAATTCTATTATTCTATTATTTTATATTAATCTATTTGTTTAAAATAAATTAAATGTCTTTCCGTGCACCGTTTGAATGCAGTTTCACTTGTATCAATAGTTTAGATGAAACTTTTTGAAATAAATTAAAAATCTTATATTGATATTGATTAATGCTATTTTGCTAAAATCAGGAAATTAATTTACATGCCTTAAATGGTGCTAGATTTTCACATTATCCTCAGGTTTCCAACAAACTCCGTAAATAAAGATGTTGTTTTACCGAGTTATCAGCAAATCTTCAAAGCATGGAAGAGAAATTAAAAATAAAATCGAATGTTTAATGAAATAAAGTCAAAATGAATGTTACTAGGTGGATCGATGTTGTTCGCATAAATCTGGAGGTTAAAGGTGAAGGTGGTTTCGAAAGATCCACCTAAAATATTTGGAACTTTTCGGAAATTGCTTCTCCTGAATCCGCATAAATCACCCCTAACTTTTGGGCGATACAATCAGTGATTGTGAATTTACAAAACGGAAATAGAAAACACACAAACAGACAAGATTAAATTATAAAATAAAATACTCCACAGAATGTGCACTAAGATAACACTTATTAAATATATTTCTTTTTCCCTCAAAAACATATTCGGTTTGCTCGTTACGCCATCTTCAATTTCAGGGATCTGATCGTATTGTATATATTTATTCTTAATGAATAGTTTTGTTGTATATTTTCAAAAAGTGCGTATTTGACAAT
>BMAW01115046.1:1087362-1099125 GCA_019974015.1 Nephila pilipes | reverse complement strand
AACAATATTTTCAATCTTCGTATACTTGTTCCGTATTTCTCTATAAGGCCTTACAAATATGAAAGGTTGTTACTATAAAAAAAGGATTTAATATAAGAGTGAAAATTTGAATTTTGAAAAATTCCTACTTGTGTAAATGTTGACAAAAAGCTGTATCTAGAAAATATTTGAAGAAGTGGGGAGTATTTCCCAAAGGTAAAAAATAAAATCGGCAAATTCTAAGAAATTTGATAATGGTTTTTTTTTTCCTTATCAAACACTAGTTTAAGTAATCCAATATTATTTCTTATGAGAAAAATACAATCAAAGTTTTTCTTAAAATAAGAGTCATTGATAAATAAATTGAAAGGCAATGTATATCAAACTTTTTATTTAAATTTCTTTAAATTAGTTGTTTGCAATTGCACAGGATGTATTAGATGTCATTTTACATAGAGATACAATATTCACTGATTTGGTGATTCGATTGGAAATATTTAAATATTAATTGGTGGCCTACAACATAAAATTACCCAAAGTGTATCAGTTGCTTAACGTATTAAGCAAACACATGTATGTTCCTCTCATTTATGTTAAAATTCAAAATTTAAACATTAGCTTGTATAAAAGTTAAGTCAAACACGTATGTAATCGAACATTGTCTAACAATATGTAATATTTTATGTTATTACTTTCATCATCATAGACTAGACTGTACGTTAAAAAATTATTATCGTCATTTTAATTATCATACTTTTTCTGTGATAATAATTGCACAAGCGTTATATATTGGGTATTGCTTTTACAATTACATATATAATTCTTATTGAAATTGAGCAATACTTAAAATAAAGAAATACACGAATAAATTTAATTCATGGTATCAAATAAAATGTATCTAAAATATTAAATATATCAGTTTATTCATTAACAGAAATTAGTTTTCATATTTTACACCAAAAATTGCCACCCTTTATGACTGAAATAGAAAATAAGGATTTACACTGTATATAGTAGAACATTATTCATGCAGATTTTAAGAATTTTACTAATTTCTTTAATGTAACATCGATATTTTTGATACTGAAGTCTGAACATGCCCTTCTAATAAACTGCCACCAATGCTGTTTAAGACATGATTCTGTGTTTATTGACAAAGTTATCCAGCTGGGTTTATAACGCTGAATAAATGTTTGACAACACTGCATAGATCTAGGTCTTACCGGAGACAACTGCCATAAGAGTCATAGTGACTGCTGTGATTACGAATTACTTCGAATCGAAACCACATTCTCCTTCAAATCCTAGTTTACACTAAATGCATCTCAGTGGTTGTTTTAAGTATTTTCAATACGAAGAACAGGTGCTAGAACACACCACAATGTTTGATTAAATCGTTGACTGACAATGGAATGTCAGCTTAGTATTTCTAATAAATAATCGTACGTCTAGACTAAATCTGCATTTATACATATGTTAATAATTAAGGAATTCATTAAGGAGTCACAATATTTAGTGGTAAGAGCATTTATGATTATTTGTGAGAATTTAGTATCAAATAATTAGACTCAAAAGTGTTGCTTTATTTATTATAAAATACTAATTAAATTTTATTTCCTTCAAAATCTTGATTTAATTAAGCAATATTAGCACTGTACTTTAACCATTCCACCAATATCTCAATATTCACTGAGAATTTCACCTAATATCTGTTAAGAAAATCTGCTGTACTATTTTGTTGCTAAATAAGGAATTATTTAAGGTTCGCTTAAGTCAAACATAACTTTTATACTGGATCGAAATATTTCAGTAAGAAAAGTATTCAGGACGTCAATTTCAAATATTTTTTTGTAGATTAATATTTTTTTACAATACTTCCGTAATTTAGTTTATTACAATAATGTTACAATCTAAATCTATACAAATATTTCAGAAGATTTATTATTTTGCAGAAAAGTGAAAGCAAATTCTCTAACGTAGAATTATTTCTATTAGTAACAAATAAAGTTAAGCCAATAAGGTGGCAAAAATGTTACGTCGCAACATTTACGCTGAGACAAATAGCTATGTACTTAGTTTTCCTTCTAAATTACTTGACACCTAACAGCTAAGTTACAGAAAAAGAAAGAAATTTTCACTCCTTAACTTTCTTTTTTTTCTCTCAACTTTGTTATTTTTCTTCCTCTTTTCACTTTTGCTCCAAACTTTTCTTCTCCCGAAAATGTCAACCTATCAATTGTTACTTGTTTAACCTAAGAAAAAATTCCAATAATTATCTTTATTCCAAACATGAAACTGGCCTTTTCGGCAACAGTTTTGACACATTTTTCTGATTACGGAATGTCTTTTAATTAACCTGAGTAATAACTTGATCTGCTTAAGAATATAGCACGTCCTTAAGCGAATAATAATTGCCTTACCATATTGTGATTTTTCTTGATATTTCCCTCCTTTTCTAAAGAAATAAATTTCTGGTAAGATACTAAAGGTTGCTTCTGCTAACTCAAATATTTAAACTGTTATTATTATTTTTTTACGTGCTAAATATTTTGTTGTTGATTATCCTAAAATGAAGGACCTGATATCATAAAAAATTTTAATATTTTCTGAGGATTTCTCTTATTCTGAATCGGATATTGAAATGCTTTGGATATATCTCTTGTTGTTTCGTTTTTATTATTAGGCTTCCATTACAGAATTTATTTTATACATGGAATTTGAAATGTGTAAATATGTATCAATTATTATAGAATATGAAATAAAAAAGAATTACTTGCATGAAAAGTTTTAAATTGTTTTTAAAAAGGGTAAAATAGAATGAATTGTTTAGAATGTCTTATAGAAAATGTACAGAAATGTACAGTGTTTTATAGAAACGGAATTTTCAAAACTATATTTGTTTTAAAAATAATAAATGCACAATTTTTTATATAACATTTTATGCAAAGGAAGAACTTATGCGTTAGATTTTTGAAAAAAATTAATAGTTTTCCTCTCTTTCTCAATAAAGCAAGCCTATTTTTACTTATTCATATAATTATTATAAAATAATATCATTTGTCATTAATTTGTGTCCCTATTAATCGAAATAAAACAGATTTACGTACTTACTTCTTTACGCAAATTTCCACATTTTTGGGACACCAGGAAAATTTATTTCTAAAATGAAGAATTTTATTCTCCCATATTTTTATTTGAAAAATATTTCCTGTTCCTTGGAAATTTTAAATTTAAAAAATGATGGAATATAGTATTACAAACTTCTACATTGCTGGTTTAGGTTAACTATTTGAAAAACTGTAACAGGAGATTGCTAAAATTACTTGAACGGAATTTTGACAACAAAACACGAAATAAAGTCTTCATAAGACTTTCAATTTATTTGCTCCGAGCTGCACTATTAAATCAATAATATTACTTGCAAATGTTTTTTCAAAAAATAAATTCACAATTATATATGTTGTAGTATCACTTTCTAAATGGGTTATAAACTGCAAATTATTTTTAATGAGTTTAGTAAATAATTTCAAATCTTTCAGTCATTGAGAGAAAATACTTCTCTGCCTGTGAAATGCTTTTTTATTTTTTTAATTATTTTCATTTCTTAAAGAGTATACCTCACGATGATTTTAAGAAGAAAAAAAAATATTCATTTTTTCTAAATATATTGTTGCATAATTTCCTCCCGAATTTCAAATTTACCACAGGAAAACAGAATATTATTTGAAAACATACATTATTCTCAAAACATACATTGACACGGGTAATAGTATGATGTCATGCATTTGTAAGATATTTTATGTTGTTTACTTGATGTAGAATATTGATAAGAAATTCAATGTGCATGTTATATAAAATCTCATACAGTATTTACTACAAATTGAGACATTTCTTTGCAGTTAATATTATAAATTTCTGAGTGTTTATCCATTTTTTAAGACTTTTTGTGGGAAAGGAAAGAGAAATTCATTCTTAAATGAATGGAAAATATATTCAGAAGTGTACTACCATTCCAAATGGATCATTTTTTGTAACAAAAGAGTATATTCTCTTTGCTACGAGTTGTGCCCGTTTAAGGAGTTAGGCCTTTTGTTTAGATTTTGTCTTCCCAAGTGAAATGATTAATTTTCTTTAAAAATAAAAAAAGACAGTATAATCAAAAGTTTTCCTCACTTCATAATTGGTTCTGTTCAACCCCTATAACCAGTTCATATTTTAAATCTAAGACATGTCAATAAAATGATCGCAATAAATTTATCTAGATCTCAGTTGCTATGGAATTGTTAGATTTTAACCTGAAGTAATTGTTTAGAAATCAACTTTGTAACTTGACTGGGAATTTAAAATTATAAAATACCTCAACAGTAATTCTCGCGTAAATCTAGAGAGAATTTGTTACAAACCAAACCAATTCACAATCGAGATTTGTCTGAACACGGATGATTCAATTCTGTAGTTTCTTAAAATAAGTGACAATGATGCTCTTCAGGTTAATATATATTTTTCAAATTCAACGTACCACAATCTGCTTCAAAAATAGTTAAAAAATTTTCATGGTTAGGGCACATGAATTTTAGAAAATTCCCTTAATAAAATGTGAGAACTAAATTATTAAATATTTTGATGAACAATTACGGATAAATTTTAAAAAGTAAAGCGCATTAATATATCAAATTTTTGAAAGAATATATATATATATATAACTAATACAGTCTTTTGTATAAAAGAAAAGTAATTAATCAACTAGTATATTTTTTAAAAGTGGTTAATGTTTATAGACTAATTAAAATTTTAAAGATTTATGCTTTGTATTTAACAGACACACAAAATGAGAATCTAATTAAGACCATTAGCTTTTGTTTACTTATAACTAGATTTAATAACTCTAGGAAAATTTTGAGGTATGGTTATTTTTGTGTTTCGTGCGATGAATGAATAAATTGTATTGTGCAAAAATTATCAATGTAACATAATAGCTAGTTTAAAGTAATATTTAAATTAAATTTTTAATACCATTACATCACATCTATTTTTATACATGAAAACTAATACATTGTTTAGCAGTTATTTCACACGTATTATTCTCATGTTAACCCTGTCATTTGAAAGGAAATAAATTCGTAATAAACAATTAATTAAAGCTAATAAAAGGGAAAACTAAAATTTATAAGCATCAAAACTCTTAAACTGCAAGTATACCAAAATTAAATTAAACAAATAATTAAATAAAGTAAATCAAAACCAAAACTTAAAGTTAAAAATAGATTATTTTTAATTTAAAACACACACAAAAAAAGTATTATAATGTAATAAAACCAATTAAATTACTGAAAATATAGCAAAATAGTCTAAAATTTATATTGAACATGAAAATAACTAAATTTTTTTAAATTATAAAGCTAGTAATTTTTTTTAAAAAAAATTACAATGTTCAATGCATCAAAAACTTATGATGACCCACAAAGCATATCTCAGGAGAAAATAATTAAGAAATTAAATTCAAAGTTAAAAATAAAGTAATTTTAACACTTGTTCTGATTTGGGGCTGAGATTAGCATGCTAATATTAGTACTCCAACTATCTCAATATAGTGAATTATCTTATAAAAATATAGTATAATACTAAAAATAAGCAGAAATCCCAATTCAAAACTACGAGTATAATCCAAAGAGCCACCTCTCGGAGAACTATATTACACATGTATCTTACTATTTTTTCTAAAATTAATAAGTACCTTGAATTTGAAGGTACATAATTATCTTAGTAGTTTTCCTTCTCTATATATGTAGTTTAAATTGAAATACATTAATTTACTTTACTCTTTAAATACATACCTTAATTTGAAGAGTACTAAACAATATTTTTCAAATTTTGCGTCATAAAGGTCCCTAATTAAGAACTTTATATCGATTTTAAGAGTTATTTATTTCGTTCCACACATCACGTATGAATACATTAAAGCAAATTAAAAATAAAACCCACGTCAGTATTTTAATCTCAACCTATGTTTTATATTTTTATTGCTAAAATATCAGCCACAAATTTTGTACCACAATCTATGTTCTTTATCAAAGATTCAACATGCTGAGAATATACTTTTTCCTATATGGTTAGGGAATAATCTATAAGGCTTTGACATATGTGTGTGAAGATATATGGAATAATAAAAAGCTTCGAATGAATTTTAAATTGCTTTTTAAATAGGTGCATTAGTCCAAATGATTGGTTTCGTGGTAGTCTTTTTCGCACTTGATAAAACTGACAACTGTACATTTGAATTTTCTCTGTTGCTTGCTTTTCTATAGATAATGATCGTTAAATTTTGGCAAAATTTAAGTGAAAATGGAAAATATATGACCATCATTACACATTTAATATCTGTATACACCCAGAATTCTACCCTATGTTATTTTATTCTAAAGGGTACCAGGATATATGAGGAATTATGGAATACTATATCTAGGACTCGTTGGTTTTGCATGAAATATAAATCTTTCATATTATTAGTACAGATTAAATTTTTTGTGTGCCTAATAATGATATTTTTATTATTATATAGAACTATAAAAGTAAGTTTTTCTATCAAAAAGGGGAATTTTACCTTTTAGTTGAATATGCACACGATTTGTGAGATATATTTCCATTTAAGTACTATTTGAAAGAAAACTGTTAAACATATGGTTACAAATTTTGTATACTTCTATAAAAGTTACTTACTCATATTGTGAATAGGAATTATTTTTTTCTCTAAGTAGTACCTAAGTCTTAAGAAACATTTTTGTATGAAAAGTAGAAAAAATTTAAAGTTATCAAAAATTCCTATTTCTATATTTTTTAAAGAAAATATATACTTTAATAACGCTAAAAAATAGATTCACAATTTTGTATTCATCATTTTATATGTGAGGAGTAAAATACTTTCTTTTAAGGAGCATTATTTTTAAAAGGAACACCTAAACGCAAATATATTTAAAAATCAAGTCGATATTCAACACAAAGGAAAAGAAAATATTTTTTGAAGAAAAAATACTTTTATAGTTCAATAAAATAATTTAAAATACCTTAGGTACATGAAAACTCCAAGTTCTACGAATTATTTAAAATATAAATATCACATAAAGAAAAGAATCTTAAATTCGATTTTTTACTTCCTCCACATATTCTATTACCATTAACTACATTATTTTCATCTTTATAGTAAATTTCATGTACTATGCATTACATTTTAAGTAAGCTGGTATACATTCTGATGAAAATGAAGAACACTTATCGATCTTAACTTAGGTTTACTAAGCAATACGTTTTTTACAATAGAAAATTGGAAATATTTTTTTATCTGCAAAATAAACTGCAGCACTTTTGATAGTTTGATGTAATAATGAAATAAAAAAATAAGTAAAACTGTACAATTGGGGGAATACTAAAACTTGCTGGATAATTTTGGGCATTGAAATATATGTAAATTTCAGAATTCGTAATTTGTATACTTGCTAAGTACCTGTTCTACTCCCGGGGAATATTTAAAGTAAAACTAAACAATATTTTGTTAAGGTATTTTAGAATAATTTTAATGTGAACAAATAATATAATCTTCGAAAAATCTTTCCAGAATAAAACATTACTGCAGAGACCGTTATTTCATATGTCAGAGCGAGTATTCGTCATGCAGTGGAAACCTTTTGTGAAAGTGAAAAAGATAAAAATGAGAACAAAACTCGATAACAATTGTATTAATAACATTTTGAAAAAAATTCATTAATTGATGTATTGCACGATTTCTTTTTTTAAAGAAGGTCAAATGTTAATTTTGTGTAACCTGTGAATGCTATGTTATTTCAATCGACAGATTGTTAGGTGGAACCATATAAAAATTTAATGAATTCCGAAATCCCTACTTTTCAGCGCTATTTTACAAAATTCGATGAATTAATTTATACATTCGAAATAAGTTTTGTCTTCTTAAAATAATTTGAGTATATTAAAGGATGTCATAATCAAAAATTTGTAAAGTATTATTCGAGAGCTACGCTGCATAAGCGTGATCGAAAAATACTTTGAAGAAAAGATTTTATTTTTGTATTTCCTATTGAAGCTTTTGATTTATATACATCATTTGTCCTGAAAGAAACTTTGAATTGTAATGTCAAGATAAAAAGCGAGGTTATATTTAAGGATATTAAACTTTTTATATAGATTATTTGTAGAGAAATTTTTGAGTAGTTTACATTGATAAGGTTCTTGCAAATTATGCAATTATATGTAAATTTTATAATACTAAGTTGCTGAGTGAGCATATATTAAATATTAATGTTTTCCAAATAATATAGTATAGTAATGGGGGAAATTATAATAGTTTTTAGCACTTAATAAAAATTTAGGTACTCATTGTACGAATATCCAATATCTACATATTTTTATCACCAAAATTTCACAAAATTCCAGTTAAATTCCGAAGCATTACAAATGACTATAATACTTTCATCACCAAATTTGGTAATGTCTTACAATAAATTAATGATCATGAAAAAAATTCTATAATTATGTACAGTTTTGAAAATATATCACGGTCATAAAATTTTCTCTGTCCATGCTTATGACTTTGAAGACCTTTTAACTCTATGAATATTGATGATTTGATTCGTGTTGTCTTACTTTTGTACAAAGAAAATAATTTTGATAACACAATAAAACGAGAACATTCATTGAACACTTTTAATTAAAAATTAATTAATCAATTAATTTAATTCTCTTTAATTTAGAATAAGAAAATGCCATTGTTTTCTGACAAAATCCTTAAAAGAAAAATAGAGGTTCCCTCAGGAGGGTCCTGACAGTAATTGCCTCGGTAAATTTTATTCCAATTTTTTTTAATTGAGCATATCGATATCGATTATTTCTTTATTAGATTATTTTTGTTAAAACTGATGAATTTAAACCAAATATTATAATCTACCCAGATTTAATCTACCAGATATGTTTTTAGTATACATTTTTAGGAGAGGACCATTGTGGTTGAAGCGAAAGAATCAAAAGGGAGGGTAATTTCCCTTACTTTGAGTTTTATAGAAGCGAATTTCGTTTCAGACATAACATGTCACGTGGCATAAATGTATGGATTCTTAGGGACTTTAGCTGCAGAAAAAGTCTTGTAGGGATTATCCTTACAGGTCTGAATCCGTGGGAACAGTTGACATTATAAGTTTTAAGAACGTGTGATTCCATAAATTAAATTTAAAATGAATTGTATCATGAAATCATGAATGGATGAACGCTTTCCTTTAATGAGAGGGAGTAGGAAAAATTAGGAAATTAAATTATTATTCAGTGAAACTATTATAAATTACAGTTTAATCATTACACGCCCGTACACACACACACACACATATATATATATATATATATATATACAATATATATATATATATATATATATATATATATATATATATATATATACTGCCCTATTTTCCACCATCCATACATAGGTAGCTCCTTCATACGAACTAGCTTATATGTCCGTCCATACCATAGCAAGGCGCATGGCTGAAGAGCATTTGCTATCGCGCCGCCTAATGTATGTATTGTAATTGACACACACTCACCGTCGCCTCTGTTTGGAGACGTGAAGCGCTCGAAGGGATTGTATTTTAACCTAATGGAATCAGGTCGTCTCTAACGATTAATCCAGATACAATTTGGGAGTGATGACAATCGTGTACGGGTGAGGAGGCCCTTTAGTGAAGGTCCCAAACCTGCCTTTTTTGTACAGTGGCACCCCCCCCGTCTCAACTGCTGTGATGGTATGGGGAGCCATACGACACACGGTTACCCCTTATATTGATCCACTTCACCATGATAGCCCAGAGGTACGTTCATGACATTCTTCAGTCACATGTGTTGCCATTCATGATATAGCTCCCAGGAATAATTTTTTTAACACGACAATGTTCCCCCCATACTTTGCAAGAGTTTCACAGGACTGCCTCCTCTACATGTTCATCCTTCCCTGGTCAGCTCTATCCTCAGGTACAGCATATATGGGATTATTTAGAACGACAAGTTTGACTGCCGACTAGTATGTTCAAATTAAAAACGTGATTATGGGAACTGTGAAACGAGATATCGTAGAAAATCATATGCGACTTGTATGCCTCAATTCCCGGCCGTATCACACCATGCATTCAGGCTAGAGATGGCCTAAAAGGGTTCTAAAACCTCCATTCATTTGTAATTTTTCCTACAATGAATCATCATTATGCTTTGATTTTGTAATCACTTAGTTATATGAACGTTGTTCTTGCGTATGTAAAATTTCGTTTTATTATGATAACTTTCTTGGTGCGCACATTTTTATCAATATTTGATAAATTTGCATCTTTTATTCGTAAGTTTATAACCATGAGCTAAACGTATAAAACTGAAATAATTTTGCAAAAGGAAAACAATACATAAGTCACTTAAAGAACTAAGGATCTAAAGTTTTTGATTCATAATCATAACTGCACGAACGATGGATTCAGAATTAGGACCAAATTGATAATATACATGGAGATTGAAAGACGTGTAAACTGAAGAACTTACTATAAATTAAAAGAAGAATTTAATAGGGAAAGGAAATGCATATTATTATAACGGTTTAAATTTGTGTCTTGTGAATTAAATGTTAATCAATAAACAGGTATTTTTTTGTGTTTTATTATTTTTTTAAGACCCGATACACAAATATTATAATGATAAATAAATTTATAACAAAACTGTCTGTATCACTTTGAATGCATCGAAAATTTTACTCTTTTTCTCAATGGTGAAATGTCTTTGGTGAACGATCTTTTAGATTTATGTGAAATTGAAATGTTTGATTAAGTGAAACTAAATAACATTTCAATATTTGATTGTAAAAGATATTTCTTCAGAAGTAAAAAGCGTATTGTTGCTACAAAATATGAAAGATGGAAATGTCTAAATATAAGCATAAAGGCTATGGTATTTCGATTATGAAGGGGAGAAAAATACTTAATATATTCATAAATCCCCTTTGAAGAGAATTTGAAATACACTGCAAAGTTTTTACTTCAATAGATATTTCGATATTTCTATTAAGATCAAAATAAAGAAACCAAACACAGGTCAAAACTGGTAGATTTAAGTTAATAAGCCCTTTTATTTTAAATTCCTAAATGTTTTCTTCAATAAGTGCTCGTAAGGAAATTTTCATTCCTTAAAAGGTATTTGAATTCCTCTGTACTTTTAAATTATTTGCCCTATTTTTATAATTCCTAATACATGAAACAGAATATGTGTTTCAGTGTTGAAATATGATTAGAATACTGTGTATTTGATTTTTGGAGCAACACTTATATTTCAATAAATTTTGTTGTGTTTAGACTATCTTACACATTTACACGACATGAATTACGAGGGAACATTTCGTTTTTTTATAAAACGAAGAAATAACTGAGTAAGATATATAAATTTTATTCAAAATTTTAACTCTCCTCATGTATATAATAGAGTAAATTATAATTATTCCTGTTGATTTATTTAGTTTCAAGAATCCGTAAACAGAAGCGCATATGTTCTTAAATTTTAATTATTATCTCGGGGTATCGAGAGTTTCTAATTATTAGTAAAAGTAATTGAAAGAGATAATCAATTTTTATTTATTATCTTCAAACTTCAATGCATAGTTACCAACCCGAAGTTTTTTAGCTTTCGAAAAAAGTCATTTTAGCAAGTTGAATTTTATCATCTCCATACTACTGATTACATGACTATGCGGCTTGA
>BMAW01115046.1:1072300-1082434 GCA_019974015.1 Nephila pilipes | reverse complement strand
CAGGAGCATTAAAAATGTTACAAATGAATTTTGTGAGAATTTCTTTAAGGGGAAATTCCTATACAAAGTTTTAGATATACTTGTAGGAAAATCTCTTCTTTGCTCGGTTGATATTTTGAAACAAAACCAAAAAAGCCATAAAAATAATTTACTGATAATTAAATAAACAGAATTAATCATTTTGCAATGAATGAATCAAAAAATAATTAACCAAACAGAATGGGTACTTCTTGCAATGACTGAACCCAAAGATAATTTAAAAGGAACTAGCAAGTGAATAAATATAAAGAGAGCCAAGAAATTCCTTCTTGAAGAATGAAGTTTCAAAGTAGAAGATAGATCGTGACGTGTCATGCACCATAATATGCGCAAGAGCAAAGTGTTTCAAAACGGCGACCTTCCGTAGCAGTAAGGAAAAAGCTACAAAAATCGAAAGCTCAATCACTGATTGCGTAAATAAAAATGAATATAAAATCTAATAAATGATACTTTTTCATAATTATTTTTCTTTGAAATAGCCCAATATTTAGACTGTATAAAGTATGAATACTGTGTTGCCTGGATGGATTTATTTTTAATGGAAGGATTTAAAGATAAAAAAAAAAAATAAGAAATGGTAATTTTAGCACTGTTTT
Organism: Nephila pilipes; assembly: GCA_019974015.1. Lineage (NCBI taxonomy): Eukaryota > Metazoa > Arthropoda > Arachnida > Araneae > Nephilidae > Nephila > Nephila pilipes. The sequence continues at coordinate 1,081,799 of BMAW01115046.1, read as the reverse complement.
CGAAAATTCGCCAAAAAAATTGCTGAATAATTTTATACGCACAAAACGAAGTCAGTCTATTTAAGTAAAACGTGAAAAATTAAATAAAATGTAAAAATTCTGCAAATACTGCAGAATCGTAATCTTGCAAAACTTAATGGTTCGAAAGCTAGTCCATGAAGTATACTAAGATTGTGCAAAAATAGATTATTGAATCAAAAGAACTCTGATAAGGATTATTATCTTTCGCATACCTTAGTAACGCATTCATTGAATACTCTAGGTATTGCTCTGTATGTTCCACTCTTTTTCTTGTTAATCTCTGTTTACTTTTTCCAATTTTTAGTAATGTTTATAAATTACAGATGTACAATATTTTTATTATCATAGTTAAATTCGGATCTTGCGCATAGGTATCAACACTCACTAACTTAACGGTAAATTTCACAATACATTTTTAAATGAATGAAGCAAATTTCAAAAAAACTTCATCTCGAGGAGTATGTTATGTTCAACCACAGTATCAACATATCGAATTTCGTGTCTCTGCATCATACCATTTTATCCACACAAATATAAGCACAGAATTTCTTCTTATAAAGATGAATAAATTTGGCCCGAAACAAAAACTAATGCGACTCCAATGTTTTTTAACAGACTTAGAAACATCAAATTGCTTTAAAATAATTCAAATTAAATTTGCAACTTTTTAGCAAAAAATATTTAAAGGAAATTGTTGCAAACCCTGAAAATTACTGAAAAATCATGACATGAGAAGAAATTTAAGAAGTTTTACCAAAAATAATTTTGATTTCTGTTTATCGAGAAAATATTATTTACTGCTCTTCCCACACATCAACAAAGAAATTAAAATTCATTAAAAAAATTATGTAATGGACAAACATACATTCATAATATGCATAGGATATTGAAATAATACTATTCTATAAAATTATATATATGCTTAGAGAATAACTAGAAACCAAATTCATACAGATGCGTGTGAGTAAATATAGGGGCAAATACAGTTTAGTACTAGAACACGGGAAAGACTGATTAATCATGTTTGTACCAATAGCAAAAAATAATAGTTTTAGATATCGACATGAAAAATATATTTTTTCTACGTACATTATTTACGCTACATTTCTGTACAAACTTGAGATATAAAGTGAGATCGATTAGAAAGCAAAAAGGAAAAATACGAAAGAAAAGAATTTGCTCAGCAAAAGAAATCTTACTTTTTCCCATTAGTGGTATGAAGTGTTTACTTGTAAGTCATCAACGAAGATTAATTGCTTCAGCTCATCGAGCCATATTTTAGGTATGAAGTTACGTATAAGCGACGTGAATACTGTAAAATGCAAGTATAGTAAAATGCACCTTGCAGAAGATTCGATTTCTTAACCATTGTGGCATAAGTAAAATTTATAGAAAAAGTTCAGCAAGAAGATAGAATAAAAGCATACTAAATACAATGAAATAAAAATAAATAGAATTTTCGTAGAAATTATTAATGTGTGTAATTGAGTATATATAAATAATTAATTTCTTAAAACATAAGAACATTTTAAAATAAAAATTACCTCTCGTTGAGAAGTCTAAATTCAGTGACTTGTGATAACAATATAAGATGTTACGCAACTTATCAAAACGCGGTTCATTACTAAACAATAGTATATAAAAGCAAAATAGTGTGGAATTTTAACGAAACTTAAAAAGATAATAATCAAAACAATCTTTTTTTTAACCACATGTTACGTGTAATGACATTTCCAAAATTATTTGATTACATTACAGTCAAAAGCAGAAAAAAAAATTAATAGCCTCATAAATCAATTTAATAGAATATTAAAAAATGTGCTTTGAATTATTTCTTAGATTTCTAAGTAAATATATATAAATCTAATGAAACAATGGGTACGAAATGACAAAAATGTACTTCGAAATTGCTTCACTTCAATTAAATTTCAAACAGATATTTTATTTTAGTAACATATGTTTTAGAATTAATCTCAGTTATTGCAAAAGATGGCCTGAATTCTGTCGCAAGCAAACTCACACAAATATTATACTTCATTTATATAAAATATATGCATTTTTCATAAAGAAATACACACCAAAATGAAAAAAAAAGAACCACGCACCAAGAAAGAATTGTTCGATGGAGACAAAAATTCGCAGATAGGAAAATTATGTGCATAACAGAAAATGATTAAAACTTCAGAAAAAAATGATTGATTTATTTCAGAGCTACATAGTTACAAAGTAACGAGTTCAGTAAGGTGTTGACCCACCTCTAGCCTGGATGCAAGCTACTACAATGACGTGGCATAGAGTGATAAAGCTCCCTGATGGTCTCCTGTTGTATTTCCTGCCAAATTTGTTCCAATTGTAGGGCTTGGTCATGGACATTCCCTGGCAGATGCAGTCGCCATCCAATCAGATCCCAGACATGTTTGATTGGAAGGAGATCTGGCTGGCCAAGGAGGTATTTGACACGTTATAAGACTGTTCATAGCAACACGCTCCATATGTGGTTAAGCCTTTTCTTGCTCAAAAATAAGACCAGGGTACTGAAAAATAAACGGTAGCAAAACAGGTCTCAGAATGTTGTCGATGTACCTCTGTGCTGCAAGTGTGCCTCTAATGACGACCAAAGAGGTGTGATTATCAAGGGAAATGGCATTCCAGACCATAACTCTTAACTGAAGGCCTGTGTGGCGTGCAATAGTGAAAGCAGGATCAACACGCTGCCCTAGGTGTCTCCAGACATGTCTTCGATTATTGTCAGGACACTGTTGGAAGCGGGATTCGTTGCTAAACTCTATATGTCCTCAGTCAGCATCATTGTAACCTGATCGAGCCAAGCACCACTATAATTTTGCTTGACAGTTTGCAGGTGTGAGTGGTAAGTGGCATAATGGTCAGTACGAGTGTAGAATTTGCTCTATCAGTAGTCTGTGATAGGTCATATTGGACACTCGCGTGCTTGTCGCGCTTCTGATGGTTGATAACGAGGAATCAGGCGCTGTGACAGCTGGTATGACAGTCACTCTGTCCTTCCGATCTTCGTATCCCACTACCATCCTGACACTGAAATCTGATACTGTCCACGAATTCTTGCCAGCATTTTCTTATTACCGCATCGCTTCAATCCATATGACCAACGATACATTAATTTGCCCAACCTGCCTCTTTCAATCTAATTATACGGACTTCTTTCAAACTCTGAGAGTTGTTCGTAATGGGCTCAAATCCTGTGGCGAGGTTTTTTTCAATCGTTGAAAGGTATCCTGAATCACAATGCAACAGAAAATTTGATCATCATATTAAGAATCGTTTGTTATATACGACTGCTGAGTGTGCAAATCTGATGCATTGTAGCTGACGTTATTCATTCTTTGGATACCAAATTTTCATCATTTGCATGCTCGGTCCAAATATGTTTGCATACAAAATTTCATTACAGTTGAGCAACTCCTTCTTAGTACGCCTTTTTTTTAATAGGACGACGATTGATTTTTTTTTATTTGAAATTTCTCTTGTTTTTAAAGTTGGTTCGGTTTCTTATATGTGTTAACTGTTCACTTAAAAATATAATGCTACATTTTGAAAATATGTTCTATTGCTTTTTTTGCTGTGATGTATTTGAGTTAGAACGGTTTACAAATTTTATCATTTGCTTCAGTTTGGCTGTTTCAAATATTATACAATTTTATGTATTATAACAAACATCCGAAATGTTTCAAAAAATACAAATTACTTTTTATCTACAATAAACATTATGATGTTTTTGTTTAGTTCATCGTTTAATTATGTCTTTTCTTGTCACCTCTTCATTTCTTCCCACACAATTATTATTATTATTTTTTTTAATTTATGTTCTTTGCCGTGCTAATTGGATATTTTGAATATAACTTTGCAAGGTCGTTTCTCTTATCAATGATTACAAAAAAAAACCCATAATTAATGAATCTTAAAATTCTGTTAATTCGATGCATTCTTCTAATTGCGTATTTCATATTATTTAATGCAACAATCTTCAATTTTCATTCACTTTCAGAGGACAGATAGAGGGTATAAAGAAGTGGTGGCTAAATATGCGACTAATTAATTCTGTTCTACTAGTCTTACACAAAGAATTTTACTTTTTTTTTCTTTATCAAGTACTTTATTTGCTTACTTATTGTTTGGTTTAAACACTTAAAAGGGGGTTATTTATTATATATGATTGAAGACTGTCCTGATTGTTCCTTCTACTGACCAACTTTTCTCCTAGACCTGCATAAATTCCATTCCCTGCATCGAACGTCCTAAACCTGCTAAATTCATATTGGTTGAGTAGAGAACATTTCGCACTTGATTTGCCGTTTCCTGGTTGTTCCAATCTTGCTTGCAAAACGCCAAGAGAAAGCCCGATAGCTTTTCTTCATCACTACATCCCATGATAATTTTATAGTACATGCAGTATCCCTTTCAGTTACCATTAGCTACATGTATTAATTTTGTAAATATTTAAACAAACATCCTTATCATTCTGTTTGAACATAGTCTATTCCCATACATAATAATAATTTAAATGACAAACAAATATAGATGTCTTAAAAATCAATGAGTTATAGATCATATGCAATCTCCTAATCTGAGTCAATTGAAGAGTGGTACATGTTTAGATGTCCTAAATTATTCTTTCACTTTTAAAAAAAATAATTTTTTCACCAAAAAACAAAAAAAAAACAAAAAACATTTAAAGTGTCTTATATACTATACCAGCTGACCCAGCAATGCTTCACTATTGCCAAATTTATATATATATATATATATATATATATATATATATACATATATACATGTGTGTATGTGAGGATATTAAGCAGGTACAAGTTGATATCAATTCACAAATTCATTCGAAGTGGCAGGGATTCAAATGCGCATGATATTTAATTTTTTTATGTTTCATTGCTGTTTAGTTTTTATATATTTTTTTTATGATTCAACTTGCCGCTGCATTACACTGTGGCGTTCCAGTTATTTGGTTGAGTTGAGTAAAAATATGTGACACTTAGATAAATATTTACACTATTTGAATTTCAGTTAATTTAAATTACTAAAATTAATATTTGCAAAATAAAGTACATGTCACACTTCCACTTTCTACACATTGTGAAATGCATGTCACACGCTAAAAAAGAATTTTAATGTCCTTGAACAAGACATTCTAGCGGAAGGTTAGTAGAGTTCTGAATGTGTCTTCTCTTTGGAAATTTTTGATCTAAAGGAATTGACCACTCCTCTTCTAAAACCACGGAACATATTTCTTTGCTTTGGTTGGATAACTGAAAGTGATAAAACAGTTATTGGTGAATAGCACTTCAACCGCAGCAAGAATTGCCACCTGCTAAACTGGACACCTGATATGTGGGTGTTCTCGGTTCCCAGAAGAATCGGACTCTATTAGAGTTAAAGTTCATGAGAAACGCAAATGTTATTTTCCCTTTCTCACGAGTCCAGATGTCTTTAATAAGGATCTTGTCCGGATGTAAAGGGGGACCACAAACGAACTTGTGTGTCACCGCATACTCCCCCTCCATTGCGAACGCGAGTGGTTTTTCAACCCCGAGGTGGAGGAGAGAGTTGTTTGTGACCTTGATGTGGCAGCGTTGTTTCAATTGTTTCGAATTTCAATTGCAGCGTTGTTTCGAACCCTGGACCGAGGGGTCCGAAGTTGACGGTCCTATCAATCAGGCCGAAAAGATATCCATTCGGGCTGGTTGAGTAAGGCTTTTTAACTTTTGACATTGTTGTTGATAAGAGCCACTGCATTATATTGATTTCACTAAATTTGCCAATTATCAATGTTATACTTTGTTTGGTTTCGGTATTTTGCAAATTTTCATAGTCATGCGATATCTACAGATAGTTAGGCACCTAATTTTAAGAGTTCCAGATTTTATTTTCGCAGTTCACCGGCTCTCATATGATATTTTAATTTAACAGTGTAGACTACTGGATTTCGTTCAAACAACTTTCTAAATACTACCAGCCCTACTAAGATAAAGTTGTTAAATTTTCTGCAAAATTAGTTGTGTATATTTTGAGACATTTCATTTTGCTTAAAAATATTATCTATATATTTATTACCAATACACTTAAAATTGTTTTTTTTTATTTTTATAACATAATTTACTATAAGTAATTGAATTTACTTAAATGAGCTCAATTTAGTACATTATTAGCCAGATGTACATTTCAAGTAATTTTAATAAAATTTACTTACAGGAAAGTATATATAATTAAATAAAACTCTAGGATTTTTTTTATTTTTGGAATTTAATATGTGATAAGAATATTAAATTAGGAAGTATATAACTAAGATACCTTATCGTTTATTCTTATGACCAAATGCAATGCTGATTAAATTTCATGAATTATTTTTTTCTGTTAAGCTATTCCAATGAATATGCATGTATAACAACATATTATACAATTTTGTTCCATTTTTGTTGAAAGTTCTATGGAAATTGGTTCTTAAATTATAAATATGTAACATGCGTGCATTTTTTTACACTGAATGAGGAAAGGAAATAATTGGATAGAACAGTGAAACATTTTGTAGTGAAACTAACAAAACATATTTCACTTGAAATTTCAAATTTGCTTCATATAACGCTAGAAAAATCAAAAATCATGCCCTATATCCAATATATTAAGAAATTCATTTATTGAGGTTGATTATTGTTCTTTACTTATATTAATATGAAATTATCAGAGTTAATACCTAAAGATCTAATCTTCAAAGAACTATATATAATACCTGAGTAATATCTGCATACTAAAAAAAAGTCTTAATTCTTTTTAAAATTACACTAAATCCTAAAGAAATACCTATATCATTATTTGAATGTATTATTTACATTAGTAAATAATTCAAAGCACTTGGTATGTATGCAAAATAAAGAATATAACGAATGTAACCCAAAAAGTCATGGAATTTGAGCATAAACACCTTTCCCAGGAGTATTAATAAGTTTTTTCAAAATTAATTTTAAAGTTTACAAATTCTGCTCAAATAAAATTAAAAATAATATTAAATAATATTAAATCCCCCATTTTGTTGTTTTTATTCATTAAAATTAGATAATGATGCAGAATATTTTGTATTTAATTTTTACTTGAAATCATAAAACAAAGAATTTTTCCGAAAGTTATTTATTAAAATATTTATGTAACATAAGAATCTTCACACTTTTATTCTTTAAATGATAACATAAAATAAATATTTACTTTATTATATTCTAACAGTTTCGTTAATTCAATTTTGAGTGGGCTCAAAAAAATTTGCTGAAATGCATATTCATTTTATTTTCTCAGATTTTGAAATGCAATTTCTGTCATTGCAATCTACAAAATTAGTATGTGATATCCAAATTGAATAATAAACAATAGAACTAATATTCTGCTTTAACTATTGATGGAAATTAAAAATATATTTCCATAAGAATCCAAATTTTTTTTTTGATCTTTGCATTTTTTCCAAGCATATGACCATTTAATTAACAGGTCAATTGAAAAGTCCCCGGCCTACCATAGTAAAACACATTTTTTTAGCAAAATAAGTTTTTTTTTATTCAACATAATTCCCTTCAAGGGTGATACACTGATTATAGCGACCCTCCAAGTTTTCGATACCATTTTTGTAGTACGATTTGTCATTTGCTTCAAAATAGGCCTCAGTTTCGGCGATCACCTCTTCATTCGACGAAAATTTCTTCCCAGCGAGCATTCTTTTGAGATATGAGAACAGGAAATAGTCATTGGGGGCCAGATCTGGAGAATACGGTGGACTAGGAAGCAATTCGAAGCCCAATTCATGGATTTTTGCCATCGTTTTCACTGACTTGTGACACGGTGCATTGTCTTGGTGAAGCAGCCCTTTCTTTTTCTTCAAATGCGACCGTTTTTTGGCGATTTCGTCCTTCAAACGGTCCAATAACGCTATGTAATAGTCGCTGTTGATGGTCCTTTTCCATGCGTCCCAAAATACAGGAGCCATAACCTTGCCAGCCGACTGTTGTGTTTTCCCACGCTTTGGAGCGGGTTCATCGTGTGCAGTCCACTCGGATGACTGTCAATTGGAATTCGGAGTGAAATGATGGAGCCATGTTTCATCCATTGTCACATATCGACGCAAAAATTCGGGTTTATTACCCTTGATCATCTTCAAACACTGCTCCGAATTATCAACTCGTCGTTGTTTTTGGTCAAAAGTGAGCTCGCGTGGCACCCACTTTGCACAGAGCTTTCTCATACCCAAATATTCGTAAATGATATGATGTACACGTTCAGTTGATATCTTTAGAGTGTCTGCTATTTCATTCAATTTCAATTCACGGTCATTCAAAATCATTTTGTGGATTTGTTTAATGCTTTCGTCGTTAACAACCTCTTATGGGCGTTCACCGTCTTCGGTGCTCATTTCATTACGACTAAACTTAGCATACCAATCCTTGATGGTTGATTTTCCTGGGGCAGGGTCCAGAAACTCGGCATCAAGCCAAGTTTTTGCTACAACTGTATTTTTTTCTTTCAAAAAGAAATATTTTATCAACACGCGAAATTCCTTTTTTTCACAATAACAAAAGTTGCTTCACTCAAAATGCTATAGTTCACAAACTAATGATCCGACAGCTGTCAACTTTATACACGCATCTTTTGAGGGTTAGGTCTAACTAAAAAATATATGGATTTAATTCTAGTAGCGTCATCTATGTGTCAGGCCAGGGACTTTTCAATTGACCTGTTACATTATGCTTCGATTCTATTTTATCCTTTTAAGTCTAACATTTTCGCAATTTAAAGAAATGAGCTAATGATTAAGTATTCTTCTCTTATTTAACTAAGTTTCAATAGCTCTATTTTTTCATAGATAAATTAATTTGAAGAACAACATCCTTTATTCTCTATGTATGTTTCGCTTTAAAACCAGTAACCTTGATGAATTCATAATTTATATTCGTTACTAGCCACTTGCTTTATTTTCCTTTCATAAATAAATTGAATCAAAATCCCCAGAAATGGATAGGAAAATTAATTCGGAATAAAGTTTTCACGAAGAAAAAATATTTATTGTTCTCACTTAATAATTGCATTAAATTATGAAGATTAATATTGACAGTCTACGTTTAAGAAGTTCTGCAATGAACTATATAAATCTCATTATTTAAGTACTTCTTTAAGCTCGAAGAAGAATTATTTTAATCCAATTTTAGGACTGAAGAAAAATTATGACGGGAAATTATTAATTTTTTTCTTGACTATCAAAATTTAAATGTTAAAATTGAACCCAAGGATCAATAATTTGTTGCTGAAAGGTGTGTATTGAAATGGAAGTTTTATATATGTTTTATTTTATATTTATTGGTAAAATCTAAATTTACCAAGTAATTTGCTTATTTTAAAAGATAAAGCTTAGATTTAAAATACGTAAGCTAAAGTTGAAATATATATATTTACATAC
>BMAW01115046.1:1006988-1072275 GCA_019974015.1 Nephila pilipes | reverse complement strand
TGAAGTTACGTATTGCTTATTCAGGCCATTAAATATAAGAATGGAATGTGTTTGAGGATAAATGTTGGATCACATGTTCCGGGTTAAATAACATTAAAATTGCATTAAAAGCTGTATAGAATCAATATCTCCTAACTATCGACATTCTGATTAAAATGCTATACCATATTAAAAACTTTAAATGAATATAGTTACTGTAATATATCTGCTTTCCTATCATAAGGTTGATAGGAAATAATTATGAAATTATATATTAATGATCTTTACCTGGTTAGGAAATTGTACGGATCTTTCCATTTATTTAGTAAAATACTACTTTTACACCACTATAAGAATATTTTGAAAGAAATCAGGTAATAATTTTAAGCAATTTCTATAAATTATTGTGATAAGAAGAATACAATCAGTTAAATAACATAATCAGAAAAATTAAATTTAAAGTATATCTTTTATGATAATAATGACACATACACTCTATATACTTTTCATCAACATTCTAGTTATGAAGTTCCAGCCAAAGTATGAAACTGAGATAACATTCCTGTGTACTGAAATGATTATTCTATTTGTATAAATTATAATTATCGAAAAGATCGTCTCATTAAAAAGATTTGCCTTTTCCTGCGTGTTTATAAGTAATTGGGTACATAAAACTATGAGGCGATAAGTAATAGATTTCAATTTATATATTTTCACATTTTTAATTTTGAAAATTATTGCTAAATGTGTCAACAAAGAATTCCTGGAGCGTCTTAAGACTGAGTACTGCATTTATATGAGTGTTAGCTTATACTATTTCTCCCACCAATTAAATTGCTATCTCCCCACAATTAATGAAAAGAATACACAAGTCAGACGTCACGCAATCACAATGATCAGACATTTTTCTCCGATGCAAATATTTGGTAGTTCCTTACTTTGTTGAAATTAATTTTAGAGTACAATTCCTTAAGCATATATTTTTCATTATCATTATTATATAATTAAATTACATAATTCATAAGACTATATATTTTAAATTTTGCATCCATTTTATAATCTCAATATATTTGCTATCCATAGAATTACATAATTATCAAACATATCTGTATATTTTCGATCAAACTTATGCCTTCATGGTTTCTTCTACATTCGATCTTCAAATATAAAACCCGACTTTGAATGATATATTTTCAATGCTTTGAGTATTTAATCTCAGCAGTTTTAATAACTTCATTTTACATAAAATATCTCAACTGTAAGAATAGAAAGATATGCGATACCTTAGATGGTAAACAAGTGAAAGAAAGAAGAAGAAAGATGAAAGGATTTTAGAATATTTAACAAAAATTTGAGAAAATAAATTGTTTATCAGTTCAAATTATTCAAAGTGAATAATTTGCTAGAAATATGAAGCAGAAAATATCTAAATAGGCAAATAAAAGTAATCATTTATTATTATAATAAAAATGGCCATTGAAATTTGACGAATATATGTTTTACCGCCTGAAATTTTCATAAACATTACTGTCTTTTCACTAATAAATGAATTTCCAAGTTCAATTAGGCATGATAAATTATTACTCCATCGCTACTATGTATCTCTCCGAAGGAAATCTGACGTATTATTTAAAATAATATATATGATCACATTTTCTTGAACGATACATTTCTATCTGTTTTCTATATCATATATTGATATCAGTTTTCGTAATATTACTATTTTTCAATCACTAGTAATGGATGAAGGTAACTGAGAGAAAATTATTCATATTTATACCTAGTGGGTTTCAATCAGAATTTTAAATAAACGTATAGTCGATTTGATATTTCAATAATAAGAGTACTAGAGATATTTAGCAACATCTTAAAATGATGTAAGTAAACGTTACAGAAGTTGTGTTTTTCCTTCCTTTCTTGCATCTGATTCCAAAATTAATCGAAGAAACAAAGACAGAACTAAGAACTGATGTCAACAAATAATGAAACGACAAAAGAATCATTAAAAAGTACCAAAATACATTTTACTAGATTTAAATAAAATAAAAACTCTTAAAATAATAGTGTTTGCAAAGGATCACTTCTATTAGATCACTGAATGATATTATATTAGAACTGTCTAAAAGTAATAATTTTCTAAATATTTTCCACTGCACTTAGTAAGCTTTAGTGGAAGATATTCCTTATTTTGGATAAAATGTATTTATTTATTGAGCACTTCTTTGAAAATATCAGGTTAAGGAAGCAAGTGTCCCTAGGCATACTTACAATGCTATATGTAAACTGGGAATAAGGGAAGGATATTCCGTTGAGAAATATATTCCTATTCAATCTACTGTGCCAAGGATTAGATTATGAGGTTTTATGAAGAGGCTTATGTCTATATACATATTGAATATGTATATATTTGAAGGCATATATGTGTGTGAGAGAGAGACAGAGAGAGATGATCAGTGAGTAGGAATGCAGAGGCAAGCTAGGTTCATTCGTATTCGTAGAATCCTCATTTTTAAATTGAGAAGATCAGAGATACTTTCTGGCTTTGTCACCAAAGTGAAAGAGAAATTTTCCTTGCTTAGGATCATGGATGCAGATATTTTCTTAGATCATAGATATTAAATGAGAAATCTACAGAATGCTGCAGACAAAAGTCTAGTGGTATTATCCCTACTAGTCTGAACTGTGGAAAAGCTGATTGTGCAGATTTCAATAGCTCGTGAATGCATAAATTAAAATAAATTGAAAATAATATTAGAAGAATGACACCAAAGTGAAAATAGGGAAATTTAAATAATATTACATTTTATTAAGACCATTACATACATAATTCTAACATTATATTAAAATGAGTAATATAAAATTATAAACTAAAGTGTAAAAATTCCCGAAATTAGTAAAGGGTTTTGTACTCTTTTCAAAAGACTGACAAAAGCAAGGACGTATTTAATGTTGTAGCATGTTCTTTGTTGGCTATTCTAGGTTTAATCCATCCCCATCAATATATAATTTTAAAAGAAAATTTATATCTCAAAAATAAATTGAAATGTTTTGTAATCCAGAAATTTTTAAAAGAATATACCTAAAAATGCAATATTTAAAAATTACAAAAATCAAAAATAAAAATAAAGAATGAAAACTGAAAGTTAAGAAACAAATCAATATTTTGAAATATAACAACTTTGTATGTCATACAAATATTCTTGAAAATGCATAAAATGTGCTATTTATCTAAATATAATCTTTAACGAAATAAATATGTTTGCCAAAATGTAAAAATAAACTCTAAAAACAATTTTAAATGTTGTCAGAACGGAACCTTGAATTCTAGAACAGAAAACATTAAAATCTAACAATTGAGAACAATTGAGAAATTTGAAAAATGATAATAAAATAGCAAATTTAAAAGGAAACTAGACTTTGTTAATTTCTGTTTCTTTGTAAGTATACAGTTATCCACAATTGAAAATTCTTAATCTGTTCCATCTACCTTTGTAAAACTAAAACACCTATTCTTTTTTTTTTTTATAATTTCTTCTAATTTATAACTTCTAATGTTCTTAATTTGGTTTTCTTGTACTGTATAATTTTAGCTAATTCATATATGTGGGGCCCCCCCCCCCCACATATATATATAATTAGCTAAAATTAGTACAAAGAAAAGCCAGAATTAAAACATTAGAAAAATTATAAGAATTAGAAAGAAAACTTATAAGAAAAAAAAAAGAATATTTTTTTTTTAGATTTTTACAAAAGTGTAGGAAAATTCAAAATTTTCAATAGTGGATAACTGTATACTTGCAAAGAAACAGAAATTAGCAAAGTCTAATAAGATTTCCTTTTTTAAATTTTGCTATTATTTTTATTATCATTTTTTTTTCAAATTTCTCAATTGTTGTTCTCAATTGTTAGATTTTAATGTTTTCTGGGTATTTCTAGAATTCAAGGTTTCCGTTCTGACAACGTTTAAAAATTGTTTTTTTAGAGTTTATTTTTACACATTTTGGCAAACATGAACATTTATTTCACGTGCAAAGATTGATTATATTTAGATAAATAGCACATTTTTTATGCATTTTCAAGTATTTGTATGACATACAAGGATTGTTATATTTAAAAATATTGATTTGTTTCTTAATGTTTTTTCAGTTTTCATTCTTTATTTTTTAATTTTTGATTTTTGCTAATTTTTTTAAATATTGCATTTTTTTTGGTAATATTCTTTAAAAAAATTTCTGGATTTAAATTTTCCAAAACATTTCAATTTATTTTTTTGGAGATATAAATTTTCTTTTAAAATTATATATTATTGATGGGGATAGTTAAACCTAGAATAGCCCAGCTTAAAGCATGCTACAACATTAAATACGTCACTTGCTTTTTTTTGTCAGTCTTTTGAAAAATTTTCAAAACCTTTACTAATTTCGGGAATTTTTTTTTACGCTTTGGATTTATAATTTTATATTGTCTCCTCATTTAATATAATGGTAGAATTATGTATGTAATGGTCTTAATAAAATGTAATATTATTTCCAAATTTTCCCTATTTTTTCACTTTGAGTAATGACGTCATTCTTATTTCCTAATATTATTTCAATTTATTTTTTAATTTATGCATTCACGAGCTATTGAAATCTGCACAATCAGCTTTTCCCACGGATTCAGACTAGTAGGGATAATACCTGCTAGACTTTTTGTCTGCAGCATTCCTGTAGATTTCTCCATTTAATATCATATGATCTAAGAAAATATCTGCATCATGATCCTAAGCAAGGAAAATTTCTCTCTCTTTCACTTTGGTGACAAAGCCAGAAAGTATGTCTCTGATCTTCTCAATTTTAAAAATATGATTCACGAATACGAATGAACCTAGCTTGCTCTGCATTCATCACTATATGATCATCTCTCTCTGTCTCTCTCTCTCACACACACACATATATGCATACAAATATATATATATATATATATATATATATACATATTTGTATGTATATATGGGCACAAATGTCATAAAACCTCATAATCTAATCATGGCACAGTAGATTGAATAGGAATATATTTCTCAACCGGAATATCCTTCCCTTAATTTGGATTTTACATATAGCGTGTAAGTGTGCCTAGAGGACACTTGCTTCCTTAACCTGATATTTTCAAAGAAGTGCTCAATAAATAAAATACATTTTTATCAAATAAGGAATATCTTCCACTAAAAGCTTACTAAGTGTTGCAGTGGAAAATATTTAGAAAATTATTGCTTTTTAGACAGTTCCTAATATAATATCATTCAGTGATTATTAATAGAAACAGTCCTTTGCAAACACTATTATTTTAAGAGTTTTTTTTTTTTATTTTATTTAAATCTAAGTAAAATGTATTTTGGTACTTTTTTTAATGATTCTTTTTGTCGTTTCATTATTTTGTTGTCAGATTAGATTTTCTTAGTTCTGTCTTTGTTTCTTCGATTAATTTTGGAGTCAGATGCAAGAAAGGAAGGAAAAAAACACAACTTCTGTAACGTTTTACTTACGTAAATGTCATTTTTAAGATGTTGCTAAAATATCTCTAAGTATAATATTATTATTGAAATATCAAATCGATATACGTTTATTTAAAATTCTGAATTGAAACACTAGGTATAAATATGAATAATTTTCTCTCAGTTACACTTCATCCATTACTAGTGATTGAAAAATAGTAATATTACGAAAACTGATATCAATACTATGATATAGAAAACGGAATAGAAATGTAACATATCGTTCAAAATGTGATCATATATATTATTTTAAATAATACGTCAGATTTTCCTTCGGAGAGATATTAATAAGACTACATAAATTAGCGATGGGTAATAATTTATCATGCCTAATTATGAACTTGAAATTCATTTTATTAGATGAAAGACTTGGTAATGTTTATGAAAAATTTCCAAGGCGGTAAAACATATTCGTCAAATTTCAGTGGCCATTTTTATTATAATAATAAATGATTACTTTATTTGCCTATTTAGATATTTTCTGCTTCATATTTCTAGCAAATTATTCACTTTGAATAATTTGAACTATTAAATGATTTTATTACAATATTTTCTCAAATTTTGTTAAATATTCTAAAATCGCTTTCTTCATCTTTCTTCTTCTTTCTTTTTCTTTCTTTCACTTGTTTACCATCTAAGGTATCGCATATCTTTCCTTTATTCTTATACAGTTAGAGATATTTTATATTAAAATGAAGTTATTAAAACTGCTGAGATTAAATACTCAAAAGCATTGAATATATCATTCAAAAGTCTGAGTTTATATTTGAAGATCGAATGTAGAAGAAACCATGAAATAAGTTTGATCGAAAAATATACAGATGTTTTGATAATTATATACAATTCTATGGATAGCAAATATATTGAAGATTATAGGGAAAATGGATGCAAATTTAAAATATATAGTCTTATGAATTATGTAATTTAATTATATAATAATAATGATGTGAAAAAATATATGTAAGGAATTGTACTCTAAAGTAAGAAATTAATTTCAACAAGTAAGGAACTATACCAAATATTTGCATCAGGAGAAAAATAATGTCTGATCATTGTGATTGCGTGACGTCTGACTTGTGAAAAGCTATTCTTTTCATTAATTATTGGGGAGATAACAATTTAGATTGGTGGGAGAAATAATTATAAGCTAACACTCATATAAAAATGCAGTGCCTCAATCTTAAGACGCGCTCCAGGAATTCTTTGTTGACACATTTAGCAATAATAATTTTCAAAATTAAAAATGTGAAAAATATATATAAAATTAGAAGTCAAATCTATTACTTATCATACTCATATAGTTTTATCGTACTTAATTATAAACACGCAGGGAAAAGATAAATCTTTTTTTTTAATGAGACGATCTTTTCGATAATTATAATTTATACAAATAGAATAATCATTTCAGTACACAGGGAATATTTATCTCGAGTTTCATACTTTAGCTGGAACTTCATAAGCAAATGTTGATGAAAAGTAAAATATCACAGAGTGTATGTGATCATTATTATCGCCAAAAGATATACTTTAAATTTAATTTTTTTTCTGATTATGTTATTTAACTGATTGTATTCTTCTTATCACAATAATTTTATAAATAGAGAGGCCTTAAAATTATTACCCTGATTTCTTTCAAAATATTCATATAGTGTTCTTAAAAAAGTGAAATATTTTACTAAATAAATGGAAAGATCCATTACAATTTCCTAACAAAATGAGCAAAGATCATTAATATATAATTTCATAATTATTTCCTACTATCAACCTTATGATAGGAAAGCAGATATATTACAGTAACTATGATACATTTAAAGTTTTTAATATGGTACCATTTAACATTTTAATCAGAATGTCGATAGTTAGGAGATATTGATTCTATACACAGCTTTTTAATATGCAATTTTTAATGTTATTTAACCGGAACATGTGATCCAACATTTATCCTCAAACACATTCCATTCTTATATTTAATGGCCCTGAATAAATGTTTACTGACAAATACAAAACTATTATTGAAAATTAATATACCATAGTGAATAAAATCATTCTAACAACCAAAAAATTTATACACCATAAGTGTTTGTTCCGATTACATTATTTCATGGTATGCATTCTTCTTATCATAGAATTTATGTAAGTAGGAGTGGATTCAAATTATTATGACAATTACTTTCAAAAGAGCCATACATAAAGTAGAAAGTATCTTTTTTTAAAAAAAAGTGAAATATCTAATTAAATGGATATATTCAGTACTGTTTACCTATAAGACGCGCAAATATCAGTAACAATTAACATCATAATTTTAAGCTACCGTCACATTTACAATAAATGTAACAGATATTTATAGTACATTTAACAAAATTAAAGTTTAGCACAATACCCTTAACCTCTTGAACAGAATGTCGAGAGTTTGGACATATTAATTCTCAGCATACCTTTCCAATAGAATATCCTCATTGTTGCTTATTTGGGACATGGTCCAACATTTATCCTCAAACACATTCCGGTATTACATTTTGTGGCCCTTAATAAATGTTTGACATCACTGGGTATATCTAGGAGCTAGCAGTGAAGACAGCTGTCATGTGCGTCTCTTGGAATGACTGCTGTGATTACCTTAACGCAATGAATCGAAAACGTATTCTCATTCCATATCCGGGTAAACACGTCTCAGAGGTAGTTTTAAGTATTTTTATTCGGAGAAGAGATTCCCTTTCAGATCGCAATGTTTGATTAACTTGCTCCCTGGCAGTGGAATGTCAATTTAGTAATACTAATAAATAACCATGAGTCTGTACTCAATCTGTTAAGTAGACATATATTGATATGGTGGAATTCATTAAGGGACTAAAGCATTTAGTGGTAAAGATATTAATAACAATTTATTACAGATTACAGTTGGGCGAATAAAAGAATTTTGCATTCAATGTCTTTCTTATATTTGTGAAAAAGTACCAATCAAAAATGTTATGGAAAAGTAAAGAAAATAATTTACGATGGAAATTTTATACTTCTATAACAAAATTTATAGTTAATTAAATCTTAAATAGGTTTTCATTTCTCACAAAAATATATCTAATAATACAATATACTTGTTATTGTACCTCTTTTAAATATGTTACATAATTAATTAACATTTGTAGCTTATAGTTTCATATTTCCCAATGGGTAAAATTTGATATTTTATGAATAAAGTTTACCTTCAGAGATGATATTTTGAAATTATTTATATTTTGTCATCTTTTTTATGATTTTGCGAAGCTATAAAATAAGAAAAGTACCCAAAAGTTTTTTGTTAGAAAATATGTATTTTTTTGTCAGAGTACAATTTATATAAAAAATATGCAAGGATTTAACATTTCCCCAAAACAAGATAACTTAAGTATAAAATAGTTATACTGACATTTTTTAAGCTAAATGATGTGGATAGTTAACTTTTTTTAAGGAACAGACTATTATCATGAGAATATTGCCTTGATCACTAAATTACAATGGTAGTTTGTATGCTGAAAAACTGAAATTTTCTCTAAAATTCACTGTATTTTTCAATTTATAGCGATGTAAAACAAATTATAATTACTCTAAGATCTGAAGTGTAATCTAATACATACATATTTGAGAAGCGTTTATCAAAAGTTTCAGATGAATCGAAACATAAAAGTTTGCGATATTATGTTTTGCATTACGAAAAATGTAAAAAGTTCATTTTGAGGAAACCTTAAATATAATATTAAAAGCAATCGCTTACTTTAAAAACACATTTTACTAATATCCTGCAGTATTTTTTGTTTGCTTTTGTTTTTCTTCGAGCGTTCATAGAATTTTCGCTAGATTTTGCATATTGTGTTGATTCCTGAATTTGGTAGTCATTCAAATGCTTACACCCTTCAAAATGATAACAAAAAAAAAAACAACCAAGATTACTAATATGTATCTTAAAAATGTTTAAGCAATAGAAATTCATATTTAAACTGAATAACAGCATCATAGGTTCCAGATTTCATAGTTTTGGAGTAAGCTAAATTCTTTTGTGACATTCTTAGTCAAATATATATATATATATATATATATATGTGTGTGTGTGTGTGTGTGTGTGTGTGTGTGTGTGTGTGTAGGATGTTTAAATTTTGAGATGCCTTCCAACACTAAATGGTGCTCTATTTTGTGACCTTTTTCCAAGGGGTTTACAAGAGTACCGACAGAAGGAAGGGTGCGGCCAACAGAGAAAGACGTGCGATCTGATAGCTATTAATATGTTTAACCAATAGTTCTGTTTTAACTTTTTAAATACTGTACAATAATATATGATCTAATAAAATGTCATCTTCCAAAAACCCGCTTTGTCTTTGAATCCAGAAAAACCCTTGACATTTTCAATACGAGCCATGTACCTCCTTTCTGTAGTTAGGATTCTACATATACATTTGTGTATATATATATATATATATATATATATATAATATACAAATGTATATAAATTATAATTTTTACATTAAATATTTGGAAAATACAACGTAAAAAACATTTAAGATCATTTCCAAAATTTCATGTTCAAATAACAACAGTTGGAACACAGCTTTTAAATAATATAGGAATGAAATTTAAAAAAAAAAATTTCAAGATAAAACTTGAAGTAGACAATTTAAATTTCGACCGAAAATATTCTTTTGAAGGTGTAAAGTTTCCTTTGCTTATAACTGAGAGATTTTTGTAAACAAATGTATGTATGTTTTTGCAGTTATATAAATTTTTTATTAATTTTATTAAAAATACTTCTACTCTACTAGTTTAACTATATTTTCTAATATATATATAAATAAAACTAACTATACTTCTATTAGGTATCATTACTTTTGTACTATTTGATCACAGATGTATTTACGAATTCATTCATGTAAAAACATTGATTTTCGTATTTTTGTAAAACATTTCCATTTATATTTCTTTGTAACACTTTCAGACTTCCTTTAAATAACATGAAAATTTGATACATATGTTGAATATTATTATGCGATAAAAGTTTGATTTTTGCAAACAGTTCCAAAAAAGGTTCAAAATTCCCTGATATTATTAATAGATCTTAGTCACATTTGCTTCATACACTTAAATAACACGTAATCTGTCGAATAATGTTGAAAGGAATTTGAAGCATGGTAAAGTTAATCATAATTATTTTCTCCGAAATAAAATATACTGCCGAATGTATTCATCATTTAGCTTTCATTTGCCGAATGTATTATTATTGTCTCATTCTTTATCATTTAGCTTTAGGATTTTATTATATAATGTAATTTAATATGTTGCAAAATTAATTCTATGGGGTCTTTTTTACGGGGAAAAAGAAGAAACAAATTCAACCCTGGATTCTTCCTACCAAGGACAATTCACCGTCATTAAATATGTTTTAGTTATGAACGTATATATAACATATATATAATACGAAACATCAGAGGAAAGTTACGAATAAAAGGGGAAAAAATTCCTTTCTTTAAAAAATTCTCACTCCCTTGCCATCCCTTCTGTCTCCTCAGGGGTTTTCTTTCGTCCTCCTTTCCATTTTGTTCTAAGCCTTTCGACTTTTTTTTAAATCTTTCTTCTTCTTTAGTTGAAAAATCACACCATCACCTTTTACTTTTTAAATCTAGGAAGTTTTCAAATAATTACTTTTGTTACGAGCTTCAAGCTGACATTTTTAGCAAAATTTAGACACATTTTACTAATTAAGAAATACATTGTAATTAACCTGAGTAAAACCATGATTTGCTTTAAAATATAGTAGATTCTCAAATACTTAACAATTCTCTGTCAGTACAGTATATTTTTTTAACATTTTCTAATTTCTTAGATTAAAGACATGTGCTAAGAATTAGAATGGAGCATTTACTATTGGCCTTTTATTTATTTTCTTTTATTTTGTCTATTTTAAATGTTCAATATCATTATTTGTATGTTGAAGAACATACTATCAGTGTATAATGTTCATTTCAAAAATATTTTTTGCCCGGGAGCAAATAATAAGACTTTTGGAAATATGGTTCTGCTTTTTGTTATAAAATTTCATTTTTGTGTTTTATTTGAATTTGTATGGATCCTAACCTCAGGAGAATTAATTAGACATCATAGAAAATGTTGAATTATTAATAAAAAAGTAAGTTATTATTTATATACTCATCTGGAAATAATCATATTTTTTAATTACGTTTTTATAAAATAATATTTAATACTCCAGTAAATCGAACAAATGTAAAAATTATAGAAATAATGCAAAAAAAATTTAATATTTAAATGGAAAAAAATGGAATTTTTTCAGTACCAGTGATTTGCTATTATTTCTTCCCATGTTAATTAATTATTACTTTGTAAAATATTTTGCATTTTTATTGATATAAATTTATTCCTTTTGTAAATTAACTACTCTTTTTTGTCTATAGTTAAAAAATAATAACAAAAATACAAAAAAATGTATATGTTTTTTCTTTATAAGCACTTTCTTTCTTTTTGTTATTGATTTTAAATGATAGAATTTGACATTTAAAATTTACTTCAATAGTATAGCGCTTCAGCATTTTTGGCTTAATTCAATCACAAATTAATAACATTTTCCCAATTATGTAATTTTCTTAGAATTTATGAAGCATATATATGTATAAAATCTCATTGGTATGTGAAAACCTAATAAAGTGTTCGTAAGACGAAAGAAAAAATACACAATTGTAACCCTATTGATATTTGTAAATGGGGCATTGGCAAACTCTCTAAAGAGTAAATATAATTATCAATAAAATTAACAATGAAATATTTCTATTAGTCTTTAAGAAATAAATTTAGAATATTTCAGGCATTTCAAGAAAGGATATTGTGGATTATTCCTTTGCCAATAAACTTAATTCTATATGACTAAGCTGATTAATACCTTGTTCCCTCGAGTTGCTTGCAATTGCGACACAAACAAAACTACCAATGAATGAACCTCAATCATTAATCTGCAATATTTATCAACATTATTCTAAACACAAAATAAAATTGTTTTGCATGGAAGTTTTAATTTTTTTTAAAACCATAGACGAATAGTATTAAAGTTCATTAAATGTTCTCATATTTTCTCATAACATGAGATAAATAAATTTACTAGGCTTTTTTCATTGTTTACTTAAAACATATGTACAACGGTTTAAAAAATAAAATAGCATGTACTTTAATATCTGAAACAAAATATGAAGTATATATATATATATATATATATATATATATATATATATAAAACTGACAGCCCTACATCTGACTCTATCGTAAAACAAGTCACTCTAAGATCTATGAGCGCTTGCCTTCTGATCCTTCGATCTTCCTGCCTTGTCTTCTTTCTGGTCTTTCCAGACTGCTTTTCAGTATATGAGTACCATCTCTTGTCCACTCCAGCATGTTTTGACAGCACTCTCCAATGGATCGACCTGGCGAGCAACACAGCTCATCGATTGGGTTGTGGTTCTTATGTCAGTAATCAAATTTTTCTCAAACTCACTTAACATAACGAAATATTTTTTTCTCACATCCATTTGGCATTTTCTTCGCTTACTTAAGTCCACTTAGTGTCGTAAAGTGATCGTTACGTTCATGAACCTTCTATTATGCTCCGGGTTATGCACGACTCACTTCCTTATTGCACAACCACAGCAGGGAGTGTGGTTATGCGCTTTGGAATCAAACTTGAATCATTTTCTTATCAGATATCAGTCAATTAATTTGCAAAGTTTCCCAATTGTAGCTCGCGTTACTTCCTTGGTGAGCTACTTCAGTTTTGCAGAGTACACACACATACATACTTACATATATATATATATATATATACTGCTGGCCACACAAAATGCAACACCCAGAAGGACCAGAGATATCACAGCGAAATTTATTTGGCATATAACATGTTGTACAAAGCTCAAACGATTAAAATTACTGCCTCTAGTGAAGTGTGAATGATGACAAAATCAGTAGTTAGTGTAACCACCATTGTTGGCTATAAACGCTGCTACACGCCTCGGCGTAGAATCAAAGATGCTTTGGATGTATCCTTGGGGTACAGCAGTCCATGTGGCTTCCACATATTGCCAAAGTTGATCTGGTGTAGCAGCGGAGATGTATCCCAGGCCAGTCGTTGTGTAAGCATGGATCATACGTTTTTGATTGGTGATAGATCAGGAGAACAAGTATACCAAGGAAGCAATTCAATCTGATGGGTAAAGAACTTTTGAACATTGCGTGCCTCGTGTAGTCACGCATTATCCTGTTGGAATATGGCTGATGGCAAGCGCTGAAGGTATTGGAGGATCACGGGCTCCAACACCTCAGAGATGTAGCGCTGGCTGTTCAGTGTACCGGTAATGCGTACTAGAGGGATGCGGGAATGAAATTCAATGCCACACCAAACCATGATACTGGGTGCAGGACCAGTGTGGCGATGAATAATGCAACAGTTCAGCGGCCTCACACCACGGTGTCTCCAAACTCGAATCCAACCACCGTAATGTTGCAGGCAGAAGCGGGATTCGTCAGTAAACACAATGTCGTTCCATTCCGTTGTACATGTCCACCGTTCATCGCACCATTGACGGCCCAAACGCCTGTGGTTTCGAGTCAAGGGTAAACGAAGCAATGGACGCCTTGAGGACATTCCACTCTGCTGTAAACGACGTCGAATGGTACGAGTGGACACCGAATAATGCGTAACAGACTGAATCTGTTGTGATATGGTTCGTGATATGGCTGCGAGATCCATCACTGTCATGAGCACAATCTGCCTGTCATCATGGGCAGTGATGCAACGAGGTGGGTGTGATCGGCCCGTCGGTCCGTCGTTCATTTCTGCATCCAGCAATCACAGTTGCATGGTTTCGTTCAACACGTTGACCGATTTCTCTGAAATATTATCCTCAATCCCTATAGGCTACTATTCTTCCGCTGTCGAATTCTGAAACTTGGTCAAAAGACGCTCGTTGTCTTCCACGAGGCATAGGTAAACAGCTTACGCAAAAAAAAAAACGCACGAAAAAACCATTGCCGTACTTCAAATCGCCAATCTGTTCTCCCCTTATATAGCGCTTGCGAGTGGCACTACGGTCGCCCATGACGTGCGTCTGGGCTGCAATGCTAATGATTTGCATAGCTCATCGTCGCAAACGCATGATGTAAATTTCACATGGTTTGCATGCTTCCTTCAGGGTGTTGCATTTTGTGTGGCCAGCAGTGTATATATATATATATATATATATATATATCGAGAAATTATAATAGAGTTTAAATTCGCAAATACAAGCTAATTAAGTTAAAAATAAAAATTTAAAATTTTTAAGTTATAAAGATTCAGTGTGATCTCCATCAGAAACACGTAAAATATCCAGTGGTACGATATTTTGAATTATTGACAGAACAGCTGACAACTTTGCTTTTAACCAGCAGTCTCAGGAAGCATTGATTTAACTTTCCACAATTTTTTTCTCTTTGGAGCTACTTAATTTTTTTCTCCACTACCAAGGAACATTGGTGAATTTATAACGCGAACAATGACAGTCATTGAACTAGTAACAGTTACCATGCTGAAAAATGCATCCTAGATGAGTTCGACTATCAAATAGAAATTGTTCGTTCTCCGAATGGTCACATTGAATATTTACAATTTTATAAACTTTAAAGTGATTCTTTTTTATCTTTAATTTGTCCAAAATTTTGCAACTTCTTTAGATTTGAAATATTAAATTTATACTTGGGATATATGCTTTAGTAAACATTCTGTATCATTAAACCCGATTACTGAATAGCTTTTCGTAATAATATAGTATACTATTCTTGTCTTAAGTTGCAAGTGCTGATATTCAACACTGAGTGAAATAATGTTTAATATTTACATCAACATCAAAATTGTTAAAGTTCTTTGAAAAGAAATATCATTTGTATTTTCAAGTGTATTTACGAGCATCATTTCTGGTGCTCTTTAATCTATGTCATGGGATCATATTTTGATTCTAACAAAAACGTACACTTATGTTTAGAGTCGTTAAATTTACCTAGACCTACATGTACCTAAATATAAATACAAATTCTGAAACTGGTTGAAATTCTAGTGTAGATATCGTAGTCAGAATATTCAGTTTCAAAATTATACAATATTAATCGTCAGCATTCCTGATACTGGGATGAAGGTTACATATCCTAATGTTATCCAAAATGTTCTGTTATACTGATGGGCAATAAATTAATTTAGTCTTCATGTGTTGCAATGTGGTAGCCACGACGATGACCTGCCAATTGGAGCCAATTCTTTACTCCACTGTGGATAAAAATAAAGAATTAATTTTACAGTATTCCTTGCATAAAGTAAGATAGCTCTAATTATACAATTCAATTTATATTTCATATTTAGAAGAGAAGAAACATATATAAAAAGGTATAAGTTATATTCATTATAAAAAAAATAAAAATTCCAAGCGAAACTTGAATTAACAAAAGTTAATAGTTCAATTCCTTTAATAAATAACTCAAGGGTTTTAGCGAATGTAAGAATTGCTACAGGTGGTACAGAAATATATAGACTCAATTTCTTCAGCATATTAATTTATCCTAATGGACATGACTTTGTAAAATGCAAATACTTATTTATTTGGTTTCAGGATGCCGTAGACAGAAGCAACTAACAATATTGTAAAGTCTTAATTATCACCTCTTCTTATCGTAAAGTTTTAATTATTAATAAAAATAATCGAGTGAGAAACTTAATTTTTATTCAATCTTCTTGAGGCTTTTCTACTTATTCACCACCCAGAATTATATATATCTCTTAACGTTTCTTGATATTTTAAAGGCCGTCATTGTAGAACTCAGAAAATTATAATCTATCTTCTCCATACTGTGATTACATCCCTAGAAGGTCTTCTAAACCCGAAATAGATCAATATGAATAACTGTAAATTAGAATATCATGTACACGAGAGCCAATTTATGCGTAGAACAAGTTTTATCTATATATCTCGGTTATTACTTTGAGAGAATTAAAACTTTGCAATGTTCCTCTAGTATAAGTTAAAGAAGTGAATATAAATTGCTTAGGGATATGTAGGTAGCAAAACCTTTACAATTAAATATCTCTAAGACCTTTGTGTGTTTCTTCACAGTAAATTGAAGTTTTTACAACAATCACCCAGATATTTCTATGACGGGAAACTATCTACAATACTTAAAACACATTAAATATTTGGGATTTTACCTTGATCAAGAGTTTGGTTGAATAATAAACCTGTAGAAAACTCAGTAACATGAGCTAGTAAGGGACTAAATATTTTAAAATATATTTTCAGTATTGATTGGGGGTAGTTACTTTTATACTCAGATCAACCTATGTCTCTTTCATTAGGGTCATTTTGAAGTATACTCACTTGCTTTCGAGAGAGTACCTGAGCAGTACTTTCTTGAAAGCACTCCAAATATTTACAGATTTCATTACAATTGAGCATAACCTAAGAGGTAGATGCATTTTTGTGAAAGCACCTTCTACCCACTTTACTACCTATATCATAAACTCCTATTACTTCTGTTTTTCGATCAGAGCTAACGGCAATGCAAGAGGGTTTTGAGGCTGCAGTTTCCTACAAGGTACATTAAAATATCAGGAGATTGACCAATAGCTTCAGTTCTAACGAACATATGTGGAAATGGTTCCCCATTGGTGATAGAACATCAATATTTATACTAACCTTCCTTCTAAAACTTTCTTTCTGCCTCGATGTATATCTTCAGCGGTTTCCCTCTCATATTGGCATCAGCAGCAACGAAGTGCTTGATACCCTAGCTAAGGAGGGAACATAAATGGCTTTAGTTTTCACCACCTTAACTATGCTAAAGAATTGATCAAGAGTTAAAACTACTACTAACCTTTCTTGATGTTTTTCTCCACATGATTGGGATTGGTATCGTAGGTGGAACCATCGCTTTTCGGGTGATCGGTTCTAGCAGACTAAAATATCAAGATTACTTAAGCCAGCGTTTCTCAACCTTTCACTACTTGCTGCCCAGTTTTTAATCGCAATTTTGATCTCACCCCGCATACTATAAAATGTATACAACAATAATATATTTTGAGTATTTTGAATTCTGTATTTAAATTTTTTTAACTAACTGCCAAAAGAAGAGTAAAAGTGAGTCACCGTTTGCGAGAAACTACATCTGGCATTTTGCCAAGCGGGCGGTGAACAGATGAAACGAATGAAAGAGGGGAAAATTTAAATATTATATTTGAAATGAAAGCTAAACAGGGAGATAAGCTTAAAAGAATATGATAGTACAAAAATTCTTTAATGAAAGTAAACCTAGATGGGGTGAGCTAACTTTAGAAACTGGGAATACTTTTTTTTGGAATAATAAGAGAAATAAAACAGAAGCATGACTAAAGAAAAGATAAAAAAATAAGTAATATGGTTTGTGGAAGTCGCCTCAAGTATGCGCAGAAAAATGTTTTCTCATAGGAAGAAGAAAAATGTTCGATAACGAAAGTTTCAATTCTCATTCGAGTCGATCGCCTTCGAATCTATCGTATGTTATATATGTTTTCGTGTTAATTGCAATTCACCATATCAAATATTCAAAGCAGAAGATTTATGCAGGGTCATAAATAATTTTTTAAGTTGGCTTAAGCGAGCATTAGACGATAGTCAAGCATCAACAAGAACACAGACGAGCGTGGTTCTGAAAATAAAATCAAGAAAATATTTTCAAGAATACTTAAATTTGGGTTTATCAGTACTGTATTAAATGAAGAAGAAAAGCCCCTGCGTATTATTTGCTCAAAAAATTTGGCCGCAGACAGCATGAAACCTAATAATTTTAAGCGACATTTGGAAACTCTTCATAGTGAGTACGTCAACAAATCCAGAAAATTCTTTGAATTAAAATTAAAATTAAAATCATATGAAAAGCAAAAATCATTTTTTATAGAAACTTTATCTGTGAATATAAAAGCTTTAATTCCATCCTACAGTTTTTCATATAAAGTAGCCAGATTTAAAAATCCTCACACCGTTGGTGAAGAGCTTATTTTGCCAGCAGCAATTGAGATTGTAGAAACTATGTTAGGAGATAGTTTTTCGAAACAATTACAGTCCACACCTCTTTCAAATTGATACTATTGCTCGTCGAATTGGTGATATAGCTGAAGATGTACAGTGTCAGCTTTTCTCGAAGTTGCGTGACAAATTGTTTTCAATACTGCTTGAAGAAGCAATAGATAGTAATAAAGATGCTCATTTCATTGCCTATGTTTGATTTTGTGGTAATATGTCAGTAGTAGAAGAACTACTTTTCTACAAACCAATAGAACTCAAAGCAACAGCGCTCGCATTATTTGCTATTTTAAATGATTTAATGAACGAGGTAAACATAGAACAGAAAAATTGCGTCGAAATTTGCAACGATGGTGAAGGTCAATATCCGGATGATTCCAAAGTATACAAGCATTTTAAAACAAAAATCGCTTCAGTGTGTCTGGTGACATTGCATGAATCGCAGAGAAGATTTGGCTTCCAAAGAAATGAGTCCTGGCCTGAATATTGTGTTAACGACAGTTGTAACCGTATTAAATTATATCAAAATGAGACCCCTGAAATCAAGACATGGGTGCCATACATTCAGGGTTACTATTTTATTGCGAGGGAAGATGGTTATCACATGGGAAATTCTTGCAACGTGTTTATGAATTTAGAGAAGAAATCGCCATTTTCCTAGAAGAAAACATACCTTAAACCGAGAGCTTTCACGATGGTTTATTTGTAATGAAATTGAGCTACATGGTGGCTATTTCTAATATCAAGCCTTCCTTCGAAAAACTTTGCTCTGCAAGACAGGCCCAAGGAAGTCACTAATAATTATTAAATTTATTTTTAATTAGGTATGTTTTAAATAAGTAAGTTTTGATTTAGAAATTTTTTTACTTTAATAAGTTAATTATTAAATATGTCGAAATATATTTTGTTTTCTATGTGTATGTGTGCTCTCCTTCTAATCAGTTAATCATTTTTTTTAAATAATTATTTTCTCATGTTTATTTTCGCTCCCTCCTCTAGTGTGCTCTCGCCCCCCTGGGTTGAGAACCACTGACTTAAGCTATTACTTGAGTTGGCTCAAATTTGATCAAAGGAATGAGATGTTCCCCATTCGAAGGATTTGTAAATCTGAAAAGTATTCTCCTGCTCATCTTTTATGTTTGAATCTTTCCAGGGAGGTCTTGACAAAGCGTCCGCTTCTTATTTTTTTTTTTTTTTTTGAGTGTTTATAGATTCGTGGATTTGATCTAGTTTATTAGTTAAATCAAATAGGAGTAGCAACAACAACAACAGTTTATTTAGCACAGAGTAAGTTCTAATTAACTATTTTTATGAGGAATTCAAAATTCAATTCATGCAAAACAGCTAATGTAATATATTTTTTGTTTAAAATATTAAGCATCATATAAATAGCTATATAAAACCTTTCTAACAAGCTACTATTTTCATTAAAATGGATTGTTTTTCACACATGAATGAAAATTTCCTATTATTTCATGTATTGTATTTGAGGTATTATCACGGGTTAAAAGTGCTTTTAATACTTGTAACTTATCACATTTTAACTAAGTAGGATGATTTCCTCAGAGCTCTAGGCCTTATAAGTTTCAACAGGAAACACATTGTATTTCATAGCTGAGAAAATGTTGAAATAATCATCTAAAACGTAGTTTAAATATTTTATAAATTAGTGTAATTCTTTTATTTCAGTGATTCTGGTTATCATGTTTTAAAATAAAGGAAGAACTCTATATAGAAAATTCTACTCATAAAATTAATGAACATATGTACGGCCAGATTAAAAGAATTGTAAATACTTTTTTGATATTCATAAGCTGATCTTCACTCGTAAATCAGTTAACTTAAGCTTTTGTCAAAAATTACACAAATATTCTGAAAGCTTTATATAAATTATTCCTTTCAAAAATGTTTCAAACTATCTATTATTTTCAAAAACAAATTGAATTTCTGAATATAAATTGTTTGCTGTTTCACTTAAAATAGGCGCAATCTCAGCAAGTAATTCACAGGTTAGTAAACGATGCTATTTAAATGATTAATCATTATTTTGGTGTGCATTTTGATACCGCACCTTGTGCTAAATTGTCTGCGTCGATTGTGATTGATGATAAAACTCATTAACGCCACAAGTAGCTACGGGACGGGCTTCAATAACATGATTACTTCAATTTTAAGTACGATGAAATACAATATAATATCATTAGATTTAATCATAAATAAGATATCAGAACTAAACTTCAATCGAGAATAAAAAAAAATATTGTTTCAGTGGAATTGAATGAATCATCCAAGAATAGTTTTCATTTCTTTTTTAAGGAAATTGCATTCATTGTTTAACAAAATGTGTTAGTGTATTGATTAATCGTGGGGACAAGAAAATTTCATCAGAGTTTATATATATATATGTGTGTGTGTTGTGTAATGATTAATTTTCGACTTAAACACCAATCAATGTGTTTCCAAGTAAAATATTAAATAACCATAAATTAAATTATATACTTATTAGATATTTTTGATAAATAAACCATAAATTGTTTTCTTTTGGGTTTTGCTTTCAGAATATATGAGTAATAATCAACAAAGAGTTAATTGATCTAATTATCTTCTCGCTTTTTGACAGAAAATCAGGAAAAAATGTGTTTATACTATTTTATATTATTGTAATATTTTATAAGTAGGTATAATTTTGTAAATACACTGCATAAGGCTATGAAAATAGTACATAATGGGTTAAGGACTTATTTAAAGACTCAAAAAAGAAACATTTCCGTATTTTGGATGAAATGACCCGTACTTCAAAATAAGTTAAAAAGTGTGGTTCAAATTAAAACTTAGCGATAACTAGTTTTATATAAGTCCTGATTATTTTGGGTCTTAACTAATCCAACATATGGAATTTTTTCATTCTTATTTAATTGTTATTTGATTAAATGAAGTAACCCACAAAAATTAAATATTCCTATGCGTTAACTATTTGTAATTTCTTTGAAGCTGAAGAACCGATAAATGGCTTAAATAAAGATAACGATATGGTAGATACACAGTATCGATATCTAAGAGGATGAAGAAAATTGATGAAAAATCATTTTCTACAGTATTTCTGTCTTGAATGTAAAGATATTCTGAAATAAAAATATTCTTGGTCTTTAATAGAAACTCAGAAACAATCCTTACCATTACTTAAGGTTATATTTATAACCTTTATCAAAAATATAATTACGATAAAGGCAATATATATATTAATTAAATGTGTACTAACCTCACATTTAGAAGCAACCAGAAGGCTAATAATGACAGACTTCGTACTATACTGTGCAAATTCATTGAGACAATCTATTTTTTTTGTGGGTAGATATATCTGAAACCACTTGAAACCAATTTTATCAGCTTCGACTGTGAACCACCTCCAACATGATTTATCTGCTTAGAGTGGATGTGACTGATCGACTTGAAGTAATTTTAGAGTAGAAGTACTTACCTAATCTTCAGTTGTGAGCCTTTCAGAAAGACAGTTATTTGTTAATGTAGTGTTTTCACTCTCTTTCTTTCGCGTGTTCAAATTTGAATATAACTCCAAGGAAACGTTCAAAAATTACAGCTCTTAAAAATCACATATCTGACTGTCAGAGAAATAGCTTCTATAGTAGGTGAAGGCAAATCAAATGTTTCAAAAATCCTAACTTCGTTAAAAGAATGCGTATCAGCCTTTCCAAAAAGGAAAGGAAGATGTGGGCGTGAAGGGAAAATACTGCAAACACTGATAAAATTCTAATGTGGAAGAGCAAAATTAATCCAAGAAAAAGATGCTCAGAGTTCCAAAGGGATTTATTAGCATATGCTTTGATATGAGCTGGCTTCTGGATGCTAGCCGTAAGGCAAGGAAACCAATGAAAAATAATTTTTAGCTCCTAGCATGAAGAAAAAACGCTTAGCATAGGCAAAAAAGTACAA
Source organism: Nephila pilipes (assembly GCA_019974015.1). NCBI lineage: Eukaryota > Metazoa > Arthropoda > Arachnida > Araneae > Nephilidae > Nephila > Nephila pilipes. The sequence continues at coordinate 1,049,715 of BMAW01115046.1, read as the reverse complement.
ATCATGGACTGCCGACTGCAAGAATAAAGTAGTTTTCTGTGATGAAACTCATCTTTTGTTCAGAGATATATTTCAGATGATGTGAGGCAAAGAGATTTTGAACCTTTGAGATAGGTCCATATGCAACACACTGAAAAATACCCGTTGAAGCTGATGTTTTGGGAATTCCGCATGACAATTGGTACTGAAAGTTTGGTTCTGTTCAAGGCATGATGAATTCAACAAAATACATTGAATTATTATGGAAAAAGATTGTTTCATTAATGAAAACGTTTAATAGAACTTTTCATCATGATTTAGTTTCTTGTTACAGTTAAAATCTTGTAAAATTTTTATGCTGAAAAATCTCATTAAAATGCTTGATTTGCCTTTAAATTCACCAGAACTAAGTCCCATCGAAAACTTGTAGAATATTGTGAAGAGACTTTTAGGTAAGATGGATCGTACAACAAAAGAACGGATGATAAACAATATAATTCAAGTGTGCTTTCATGGTGATGAACTCAAGAACATGTATATTAATCTAGTGGAGTCAATGCCTAAATGTCTGCAAGAAGTTATTTCTGATAAGGGAGGACGTACTTCTCTATTAGAAAATGTATTGTAAATGTTTAAATGCAAATAATGAATAAAAACATAGTTTTCTTTTAAAAAAGCGATTTTTTCCCTTTGTCCTAATTAATTAGCACAGGTTTATAATTTTGAGTCACAGTCAAATGACTAAGCCAACAATTTATCTGATACCCCACTCTTACTATCCTTATAATTTCAACCAGAAGACTTTGAATCCCAACAGAATTAACTCGCAACTGCTATGGTACTCGATTAGTCTTTACTGTCATCTACAATACTGGTAATGAGTTTGTAATTATGAAGACTAGGCTAATGAAATCACAAATTGTACATTAAACAGCCTTAAAAATAGACTATGGGGAGCACATTAATTCTTACGAACTTACATTAATTTTGATAGTCGGCATGCTTACAGTATAAACTTTTGTTCCAAAAATATTATCTTTGACATAACCTCTTAAAAAGTAAAGTTAAGTACTTTGGTAAAAATTGAGCCATGATAGTGTACCATCATGTTCAACACCCCTGTTTGGGAAAGTCGTACAGAAATCGTCACTGAATCAACTTAATCGAACTTTAGTGAGATGAAGCACCAACATTTGGAAAAATAGTGGACGGATGCAAATCATGAAGTTGACAAATGGAAAGACAAATGGTAAGAACACATCGAGCTAACCGTCTTGGGCTACTATCTTTTCAACAAAAAAGAAAATGCCTATAAACTGATAGTGTAACATGCTGCACAAAACATTCCCTATTTGGTGATTACTAGCAAAACTTCATTATATGAGAATGATTTTCCGATCCGTAGATTTGTGCATGATGCCTATTCACTTTTCTACAAATATGCAGAATAGCTTCATCAAAGAGAAAAATGTGATTTAAAAATAGAGAATCACATTCTGAATGCAATGTAATATATGCATAGCAATCTTCTTTGGCTCGTAAGTGATCTATAAGTTGAACGTTGTAAAGAAATAAAAATTACTCTACAAAATACGATGCACCACATGTTTAGGAGTTCTCTCTTTCAGTGATGCCCTCCTGATCGGGAATGGAGCTATTAAATTTTTCTGATTTCTATTGTCAACAAAATTCACTTAATGTCATAAACATGAACACAAGTAATTACTCCTATCTATAGGATATATTGTTCTTTAAAAAATATTAAATACCTTATAAACTTTTAAATTAAAACGAGTTATCAAATATAACAATAAAAAAACTAGAAAATGATTTTACTTTATAAACACACAGCTACAGTTAATTCAAAATATGTTTTAGAGCATTCAATGTGGCATTATTTAATGCATTAATTTCAAATAACTCGGCAAAAGAATCAAGAATTTAAAAATAATAATCCATCTAAACTTTTTTCCTAATTATGAATAATAATGGAAATGTGAATGAGAACATTCAAAATTGCTGGTATCATGTATTTGGTACATACGCATGTATATGTCTTTCGGTATGGAAATATTAAAATATATGAAAATATTGCTTGATATATTAAATTGTCATATTTTTTTATCTGTACATCATAATAGAGCATTAACGAAGAAGAGTAAAATATCTCAAGGTTTCAATAATAATTCATGCAATCACTAATCAAGTAAATTATATAGTTGTTTTCGATCTAAATTTATTATATAACAAATTTTTACTTAAAGATTTAAGTATATTACAGTATTAAATGATAGAAATTGTTCTTAAATGCATTAAATAAAAGCTAATACTTTTATATTTATATTAATAATATACAAGAATTGTGTTATTCATCTGAAAATATTGTATTTATTGATTTATCAGTTGCATTTGTCCCGAAAAATTCTATAAATACAACTAGTAGAATTCACCTCTTTCGGAATCATAAGTATTTCACATGCTTGTAAAAAAGATCAAAAATTGTACCACTTAGATTTTAGAAAAGAGTTTTGTTTTCGAAACATAAACCCATACGGGACTTAAGATATAAATGTTCTTTGAAACCTTTTGGCAAATAATACTTCATCATTCTAGATAATAACCTATTTTACGTCGTGTGTTAACTCCCAGATCTGAACCATTGGAGCTTCAGGGAATTTATATGAAAGGAAAAAAGAAAGTTCCCATTATATCTTATATCTAAAACGTAATTGTTTGTTTTGAAAAATGCTTGGAATAAAACCTGAAAACTTGTTCGCCATATTAAATCATAAGATATCAGTTTTGAAAAAAAGTTGCATATTTATGTCACTGAAACTCCTTATTCAGAAAAGTAATTAAAGCTTCAATCATAAACAGGCTACATTTAATTAAAAAAACGTAATAAAATAAAATTAGGTGGGAAAAAATTATACATTAAACATATTTCATTACATTAGTGATCCAGTCATATATATATATATATATATATATATAAGAACAAAACATCAATACTATTATACACAAATTATCATATCATGACCAAGTTATTCATACGGATCATAAATTCAAATTCACTACATTAATGTCTAAAAAAACTACATAATTATTATATATAAACAAATTATTAAAAAACTAAAGTAAAATGAATATAACTCATAAAAATTATAACAATTAATTAAACAAACTAAAATTAAGACTTAAAAATAAAAACCAAAATCTATTTAGTAATTTAAATTTATAAAAGAAAGTCCAGCTAAAACTTCGAATAATGTAATTAATACTATTCCATTCTTTGAAACGGAATAAGGCGTGTTTGTAACGTTATTACTGATGAAATCATCAAGTTTTAGTACGTTACAATATAATAAAATATGGTAACAAATCAAAAATCAGCAAAATTCAGGAAATCAACTTTCAAAAAAGAGAGAACAAGTAAACATAATACACATTTTAAATCAAATTCAATTAAGCTTTAGACAGCAGAAATATAAGTAAATAAATATCTAAGAAACTAAAAAAAGAAAAGACCAATTAAATAAAATTGTCATGTTAATTAAACAAAAAAAAAATAAAAGAAATAGCATGCAAAAATCAAAATATAAAATGTACCAATGACACGTCATCATAAGTAGTGTAGAAATTTTTTAAAGATAAAGACCATATCAGCTGAAAGTAATAATTATATAACCACATCAAACAATAAAGCAATACTAAAATCAAATAATTAAGAACCAGTACTACATTACAAAGTTCATACTTAAGCCAAACACTACTCTCCATGAAAAAATTATCCACCAAAGTAAACACTAATTGATTGATTTATAAGGAACTATACCAATAAGTGTGTGAGTGAAAATGAAGTTTATTGGTGTTCAAGAGCCAGATGTCGCTAACCTGTTCCAAACAAAATGTAAATATGGTATATACATTTGAAAAGAAAATGGACAAAAGATTTTTAAAAAGTTTGACAAGAAGGAGGGTCGAAAGTAGAGAGAGATCGCTAGAGTACACCGAAAGAAGATCTCTCTAATGTTTCCCAATGACAGTAAACTCCAAGGGAATGAAATATCGAGGCTCCCACCAGGGAGCCTCGAGGTCACGATTCCAGCTTTTACCTAAAGAAAGCAAGCCTCTGAATTTCCAAGATATATGTCCCAGTAGCAGGTATCTGCTATACCCAGACACGGGGTACCCATTAAAGTTGCTTCTTAAGAAAATATTTAAAAAAAAACAGTATTAAACATTTTTTAAAAAAACAGAATCATTAAAAGATAGTTAAGAATATATAGCATCAATAAGAATTCTAAAATTAGCTCAAACAAACAAAATTGAAGGAATGTCAACAACTAAATTGAAAAAAACATATTTAATTGAAAAAGCATTTAATGGTATATATATATATATATATGTGTGTGTGTGTGTGTGTGTGTGAGAGAGAGAGAGAGAGAGAGAGAGAGAGAGTAATGTAATAAAAAAGTCTTATGAAATAACAGTTTTTGTAAAAAATTATTAATTTTCTTGTATTATATGTTACATGCAGTGTTTCATATGAAAATATAAATCGAAAGAAAGCATGTTTAGAAAAGAACTCACACAATAATAGTAAATACAATTGTGAGTACAATAAAATAATTTTAGCCATAAATGTCCCGTAGCCTTTTCTAATGCTTTATTATTTTGTTTCAAGAAAAGGAAACTAAAAAAATGATAATATGAAATCATTTTATTTAAAAAAAACAAACACAAAATCATAAACTAGTAACTAACTTTATTAGAAAAAATTATTTAATACAATAAACCTATTTTATTTCCTGGTGAGAAAATTCTGTTATTGATGGTTTTATAAAGTAATGATAAGCATTTTTAGCTTATTTTCATTAACTATAATTTAAATAGATTTTAGTTATTTGTGTGGTATTATATTTACATATGCAGCAGCCGTTATAATAACAGTTCATAATTTATTCAATTGTTTTATTTGGAAAAATATGACCTCAAATAAACACTTGTATCTGGTATCTTAAGTAAAATGCAGAAATAAATATAACAAATGATATTAGGATTTATAATGAAATATTTATTAAAAGATATTGTTTATTAATTTCTTTGTTTTGAAAAATATTTATTATGATCGTTATCTAAATAAGTTTTTCATCCCAATTTATCCGTCTTACAATCCGAAGGAAAAATTCGTATTTGTTTATTAATTATTCTTTCATCCAAGAGATAACAAAGGCTTCAAAAATAATATTCCACAAAACTGGGGACTTCTAATTAAAAATTAGTCTCTGAGCTTAATATTTCATTTTATCAAAATATTTATAATTGCTGCAGTTATCTTTCAATTCAATTAAAAGTTAACTAAACACTAAGCAACTCATAATTTGACAACAATTCTCTTGGTTTTAATGTTAGATGTCAAAATAACTTCGTTAATATAGATTGCATTTAATCACGAAGAATTAATTCTTCTTGAAGTATTCGTGAAAGAAAAAGAACTGGAAGAATAAGAATCGTATTTTTATTCAAATAATAAAGATATTTCTAATTACTTTTAATTAATAAATGTTAGATACATCTTTTAATAAAATATTAAATTTTGGAAGTTAAATAAACACATGTTCCGTATTATATTTTTATTAATTTTTGTAAACTTTTAGAAACTTTTGTAGTGAAATTCTTTCAGTTTAAATGTGAAAAAATGATTCCTTTCCTTTACTTTAAAAATGCTTCAAAACTCATCATTTGAGCATATATAGTCTCTAAATAGTAAAACTAATATAAAAAATAAAAATATATTTGTTAATTACCATATTTTTTTTTAAATTTGGATATTCAAGAAAATATATCTGTAATGATAAGTAAAGGTATTCATTTAATCATTACTAAATTTAGTTAGCATGGAAATAAAATAGGTAGATGTTTTGCATTTAAATTCGTCATAAAGGATTAGAAATCGGAGGGGGATTACAAAATGATTATTTCAAAGAAACATTCATAGTTTTGTAATTTGAAAATGGACATTTTAACTCGCAAAACAAAATTCGGAGAAAGATTATTTTTATAGGAAACAGTCAACACAAAGGTATTAAGACAAAAACATTTTGAAATACAGAGTTGTTCATTAATCGAGGAAAAAAAACTAGTTTTCGGTACTCTAAGAGACAATGAACCTTCTAGTAGCATAAAAAAATTTAGAAAAAAATATAGGTTGGTTTGTTTTATTAAACTCGCACTAGAAACAACACGAGGATTATTGGCAACGGGCTTCTTTATCTTGAACCTCGATCACGTGACGAGCATACTAGAGCTGGCACCCCCTCTCCTAACTTCCCCTCCACTCCAATGAGAGACTTTGAGCCACGAGAGATTTAACGCGCATCAGCCCCGGCTGCACTGCGGATCTTCAGTGAAATCAAAGCTCTAACCCACAACTCGATAAAAGCGGTCGGCCACGAGTCCGTTGCCATAACCGCTTGGCTACGGCGGCTAGAAATAAAGATAAATTATGTAAAATTATAAAGGATAAATGGAATTTATGAAGATAAATGTAATTTTGTAAGCAATTTAAGACAGAGAATAGGCTACGTAATTTTATATAAAATTATTTGACCGAAGGGAAAAATGTGATTTTATAAAATAGATTTAAGAAAGGATAATAATTTGTTCAATTTTAAAAATTGGTGTGAATGATGAAGGGAAAAAAGTGATTTGGCATTAGAAATTTTGAAACATAAAAATAAATTATATATTTTTATGAAACAATTTGAACTATAATAATAAGTAATATAAATTCTAAAATATTATTTAAATAATATGAATAAATAATTTAATTTTTATAAGAATTTTTATACAGGTAATAAATGACAAAATTATATAAAACAATTTGTGCAATAAGTTTAAATAATGTATGCTTAATTTTTTAATGTGAATTTTAAAAATTTGTGCTGATTTGAAATGTATCTCTCTTATGTGCCGTTTATCAGCTTTAATTGAAAAGGACGTTTTTTATGAATGTCTGTTTGTAACCCTTTGCAAGAAGTGTCTTATTAAATTTCTTGAAAGAACATATTATAATACTTTATTAAAATAATATCTTGTACATAATTATTTAATCCTAGATTTGTGTCTTAATTTGTTAAGTAATTTTTACTTTTTACGTATTTTGAAACACTTGTTGCTTAATTAGGCTCATTAAGAAGTTTAAAAAAATACTTTAGAGAATAAACCTGGCCTTCAGGTTCAAACCAAATATACAGTATTTTTTTAAAATATTTGTGCGTAATGTAGCATTACTTGTCAGGTATGCCTTCTTTAAAGGTCTTTTCTTTAATACAATACTTCCAGACGAATTTAATTCCAGTATTGATTGAACTTGTCATCCTTAAAATACAAAACAACACTCTTTCAATTTCCACGAATATAGTTTTAATGTAATTAATATACATGTAATAACCTATATTTAAGAAAATTTTCAATTGTGGTTTCGAGAATTTTGAAGTCATGGTTCAGATTTACAAATAATTTTAATCTATAAAATTAACTTATTAAATATTAGACTGTGTTATTATTCCTCTGACACTCATTATTTCTTTTTCATATCTTAATAATATGTTCACTATTTTCTCAAACAGTGAAGCATTTTTTAAATAGCTAGTTTTGAATAAACAGCAATTTGTAGAAGATAAATTCTACAAGGTGTAATAATAAATGTTTTCCGTTCAGTTTAAAGCACATTTTACTAAAATTAAGCAAGAAATATGTCAATTCCAGCATCATAATATTAACCGAGATACGCGTCTTTGCAATATCTTAAAATACATGAAATATTACCCACACATTTATCCCACACAAATTACACTCTTCACCTAAATTATTCCTAGATTTTCGGACGTTCTAAGCCTCGGTGTTTTGAGAATATATTCGTTCCGATGTGGTGACAAGTTGATCCCTGCCGCGTTGACATCTATCTGCGAAGATGGATGGAATTGTAAAAGCCTCGAATGACTTTTAAATTGCTTTTTAAAGAGTTACGCGATCCCATGGGATTAGTTTCGCCCCCGCCTTCGCACTTTTGAAGGAATTGACAGCAATATCCCCCGTTTACTCTCATTTAATTTTCTATGGAATGATAATCATTAAAATTTATGAAATTTTTGTATAAAGGAGAAAAAGTAATGAACACATCACTTGAAATAGTAATTGAAAGCCAATACCAACTTCCCATGTGCTGTTTTATATTACGAAATTATTTTATAAAGTGTTAATTTTTATACCGAATTTTAGGTAAAAATTTAATTTTACACATACACACACAATCAATTACTAAATATTTTATTTTTATTAACATTTAAAGTTTGATAAAATATTTTCTTAATTGTATACAATTTTCTTACCTCTGAAAGTAATCAAATATTTTTGACAAGAGTAAATGATTTGAAAAAAAATGTGCAGTTTACTTCCACTCAAATTTGATGGACTTATAGGGTGACATTGAAATATGTAAGCAAAATATATCATTTTATGTCTATTTACTATGATTTCATTTTAATGAATCTAAAGAAACATTGATTTATACATTTAATTCATTTACGTGAAATAAGATTTAATTTCGAAAACATTCCTGATCATTTGTTTAACAATAAAGCTATATACTATAATTATAATGTGTTGAATGTTTTTGATTATAGACGCATATAAAATAAAAATACATTTTTATATGAATTTTATGTACTTAAACATGTCCACTTTATTTTAATAAATAAGATAAACATTAAATTCTGCTTCATTTAATTGTGTTAAAATAAGTTTCAAAGTTAGAAAAAAAATATTAGGGAAATCACATTTTTGAGTGCCAATGATTTGAGCTTTAAGACTTTTACCTGAATAAAAGTAACCTGAATGATGATTGACTCTAATGTATTCAGGTTAAATTTACTTTACTGAAACAAAAGTAAACTTAGTATTTGAAATAATATTTTTTTTTATTTCACAGGAATAGGGGCATGCCTATTGTCCACACTTTAAGACTCGAAAATATTATGCTATTGGAATTTGCTACTATGTTCTGTTATTTTTGCGTAATTCGGCCTATTAATAACTGACGACTTTTCGCCAGAAATAAAAATAGCTGATTGAAAATAAAAATTAAAACGATTGCAATTATAATTTATCACTAAATGATGAATTTCCAAACGCATTCCACCATTTCAATTTTTTTCATTTCTTTTAAATATTTCATTTTTTAATAAGCATTGCATAAATAATATGTGATATAGAATTAAATAGTCATGCACATGAAACTGATATTAAGATTCCTACCTTAATCTAATTTTACTAAAGAAAATGAAAAAAACATGATATTCTGAATTTAATTTTAAAAAAGAAGTCAATGACTCCGAAATTATTTAACATAGGGTGCAGTTTTACGAGGTAGGACTCAACATTCTTGAAATGAGTTTACAAGTTAAAAATATTATCAATTAAAACACTAAAACACATCTTCCTTCGAAATAATACCCGTTTACAGCAACACATTTTTGCCGTCGAAGTCATCCCAGCATTTCAGAATTTATTTTTAGACATGTCCTTTCATTCATAGTTCAATGCTTTTTAACCTCAGAATTCAGTTTCAAATCAATGACCATGTAAGCATCTTTCCAGTTCAGGAAATAGACTAAAATATAAGGAGCAAACTCAAGGGATCAAGGAGGATTTGGAGCAACAAATGTATGAATTTTCGTAAGAAGACATATATTGATCATATTGAGATATATATTGATCATATTGAGATATATATTGATCATATTGAGACATATATTGATAATATTGAGACATATATTGATCAGTGAGCAGGAGTGTTGTCATGGAAAAGTACTTGATTGCGCAATGATGTATTCAAGTTTCACAATGTCCTGGATATCGAAGAACACCTCTAATATGATTTTCCTAAAGCTAATTTGCTAGAAATTTTGCCTGCTTAGGGATTGTGGGAATTCCTACCTTGCAGATGCCCTATTGTATTGCGGGTCGTATTTAAACATTATTTCCCATCTCTAGTAACAGTTCTACCAATAAAGGAAGGATTTTTGTCAACAGCCGAAATTAAGTCTCTCGCCATTTCCATTCGCATTGGGATTTGGTTTTCGGTTAACATGAGATAAACAGTGTATTTACACAACCTATGCTTGTTAAGCTCATTTGTCAATATCCGTTGACATGTAGTCTCAGATACCCCAACTAATTCTGCTATTATTCGCTGTTTGTTTCCGTGTATGAGTCATAGGAACTTTTGATTATTACCTCACATTTTCATGGATCAAAATAAAATATCTTCTTAATATCTTTTCTAGGCAATTCCTGATGAATGAGTGAGTGAATAAAAAAACAAGTGAGTAAGTCAGACAATGAATAAATGAGGAATATGGGAATGAATGAATGAATGAGGGAGAGAATGAATGAGTGTGTCAGTGAGTAGATGGAGAATAAATCAATCAAATAATCAAAATTATATCCCATCATCATATTATCAATTATTTTATTTCTAACTGGACGATTTAGTAATTATTTTTAAGAAAAGTTAGCAATTTTGATTGATATATCTGTTCTTTGTGAAACTTTACATGGAACAAGTTTTGACTTATATCTTTGTTTCTGTTTAAAAGAATTACCATCTGCCTAAAACTAAAAATAAATCAAGAACATGAAAGCAAATAATTTAAGAAATAGGAGAGATAAGAAAGAGAAGAAGAGAGACCGTATGATGAGATCTGTTAATGTTTTTCTATTTTTTAACCACCAAAGTGTCTATTATTATAGTTAATCACAAAAAGTCGTAGATTACCCCTTTCGGCTCAAACTAGTTTTGTAAAGCTTTTGAGTATATATTTCATACCTGATTTCGTAAATAAGGAACTTAATTTTTGAAAAATATACCATATTAAATTTGTCCTAATTTTTTATTGAATTGAAAAGAAATATAACAAAAAAAAAACATGTTTGGAGACACGTTTTTTTTTTTCAAAAAATATCTCAGAATCAATTTATTTAAATTTTAATCAGATTTAAATAAAGCAAATATGAAAAAAAAGTTTTTATTTACCTATCAATTTATTTATTTATTTAAATCATATGTAGCCAGTAATATGGAAGTGCCTGAAAACGAAAACAATTATTCAGAATGTTAAACAGTTGTGAGGCAGTTAATTTTACCTTAAAATTTACTAGCTACTTTTTTTTTATTAGGGTTCCCTCATGGAATGAGGATTTTAATATTGGATCTTAATTATTAGCTAACAAAGGAGCTTCTGTATTATGCATCACGCAATATAACACACAAAATTAAAGCAATCTATACTTGATGCGTTGAAAAATATTGAGACTCTTTAGTGGTGAGATAGAGAGAAAAATCTTTCCTTTGAAACGAATTCCAAAAGATATTTTTTTAATTATTTTTATTTCTGAAATCATCATGTTTATATAACTTTTTAAGTTATTGATTTAATATTCATAATAGTATTATAAAAGTAAAAAACCAAATCTGATGTACCTTTTGCTTAGATAATGTTTTTGATCTTACATGCTGTGCAAAAAGAATTTTTTTTACATATAATAAAAAGTTCAATAAATATGTACTAATGACGGACCTTTTACAAATTTAAGATTTTATTTCAAATTCTAAACTAAATAGGAAAGGAGTGAAAAAAAAAGTATATGTGCTTCCTCTCATCCCCGTTACAAAAAAAGTTAACACTTATTTTTCTAACATAGCGACGAACTACATATTTTGAAACACAAAGTTCATTAAAGCGTATTACAAAAATTTATAAAATAAAAAAATGATGAACAATAAAATGATCAGCATAAAACTATTTTAAAAGCAAATAATCTGTTTAAAAATGAAGTATTATCATTTTCCTCATTATAAAACGAAGTTTAACTATTTAAAACATAAAATATAATAGAATCTATGTTGACTCAGTACTTATTTTCGCATACCAGATGCAAAGCCGAACTTAGAGTTAATATAGGATATTTTATAAGACTTAAATTATATTTGTACACCATCTTGCTAGAAATATATATTAAAACTGTTACCACCCGGAGGCAGTAGTTGCCTAGGGGTCATGGTCGGCGGACAGTATATTCGTCAAGTTGTGGGTTCCTGTCATGATGTCTTGATCACCAGTGTAGAGGAGTTGAAACACGTTAAATTTGTTGAGGCTCAAAACCCTCTCGTTAGCATGGTATGGAAGTTAAAAGAGGTAGATGCCAGCTCAGGTGTCCCCCTCCTCACTTGAGAGAGGTTCAAAAATACGAGGTCGGTGGCCAAAAGCCCTTACATTGCTTCTAGTGTAACATTAATAAAACAAATCAATCAAACAAACAAGGATAAGATCGGGAGACCAAATCAAGTAATGACTCTATAACATACTGAAATTCAGGAACTCAATGATTAATCTTGAAGGACCACTATCACAAACGTTTATTTAGTTTGCTTTGTTCATATGTATGTAAAAAATATGATTTCCCAGTTAAAAAATTGCGCGTTCTCGAATATTTACCCACATCCTATCGTCCTACATACCTTAAATTTTGTATACTTTTATATTTCTGACGACAATAAAATATTATGTTATAATCTAGCCGTGATAGTCACATGCTAGAGCCCGCATGGACGTTGCACTTAACAACGTCCAATGGAGATTTAAGTTTGGATACACGTGTAGATGATAGTTAACATACTTGGTTGGTAGTCTTAAATTAGCAAACTAAAACAACTCTCTCTGTATATATATATATATATATATATATATATATATATATATATATGTGTGTGTGTGTGTGTGTGTGTGAGAGTGTATGTGTGTGTGTGTGTAATTTTAAGTCTTAAAATTTGTTTCGTAATATTTTGTTTATCTTTCTACATTTCTGATTAATAGTTTCATATTACGTAATATATGAAAAAATAATTAAAAATAAATGTTTATTTATAAAGACAGACTAATAGGTATAAAAATATTTTTAAATGTAAAATAATATATAATTTATTGTAAGGCTGATCAGTATCGCTTAGTTATGTTATGACTCAAAATCTCAGAATTAGATTTAATGAATAGTTACACCTGCAGAAGAAGGCGACCGGAAAAATCTAGATAAAATAATATTAGATAAAATTCAATAATAAATGTCCGCATCAAACTATCCACAAAGAGACGAGCAAGTAAACAGAAGGAGAAGGCGCACTTCACATCACAACAATACCTGAGTCACTCGGTTTCATACAAGTCGTTTGAGTTCCAAAAATATACTAAAGGATGGTGATTACAGAGATCTCATGTTATAAGAATTGGAGGCTTTAAAATTTCCTTTGACCTTGTATAAGTAAGCAGCTGTGAAACTTAATTACCTACGTATCTTAATGATGCTCAACAATGCTGTAATTATATATTATTTTACATTTAGAAAATATTTTCATTCTCTTAGTCCATCATTGAATAGAACAGCAATTTTTTCCCTTATAATTATTTACAAGTGATTTGGCAAAACCCCACATAAAATACGAATATTTCATTTTTAATTCATCTAAAAAAAAATTTAAATTCATCCTCAGTATCTCAAATACAATAAAAAAACACTCAAAAAATATTTTGAATGTGATATATATAGGCATACCAAGTATATGTACAACAACTTTCAAAACAAGAACTTATTCCAGCAATATTGATTTTAAAATCCAAGTGAAAAAATCCAAACAATAACCGTAAATATGGGATTCATCTGTTCTTCAATTCCAGATCACAAATGACTAATTTATATTTGTGTTTTGCCAACAACGGAATAATGTATATTTCAGATTTTTGTTAGGGAAAAAACTTTTTTTCTTCGATCCCTATTATTTACACTACATTTTTAAACTTACTTCGGAAACCAGGTGGGTTCCATCAAGAGGGAAAAAAAGAGAGAAGAAAACTTCGAAGCAACGCATTTACTCAACAGAAGTCGTTATTTTTCCATTAGCGGTATTGAGTGTTTACTTGTAAGTTATCAACGAAGTAATTGTTTCTACACATCGAACCATATTTTTACTATGAAGTCCGCTATAAATAAAATGAAGAATAGAATATGCAGGTATGGAAATACACACACTAGAAATGATTCAATTACATAGCAGGAATTGTTTTAAAAATTTGAAGTCCACATATTTGCAAAAATATAATGCAAATGTTTTTTTTAATCTATTGTGTGTCATTTAATGTAGTTTTTAAAGTAAAGTATTTAGCCAATTTCTTAAAAATTATTAATATTTTAGATTTATGGGGGACTGTTCAATGAATATCCTAGTTAAGATTGGAAAATGGGAACACTCCCTATAATATTGTCAAGAGTCTGTTTTCTCCCAATATCCAAGCATATGTCGCACTTCAAATTAAAAAAAAATCGGTCAATGACAACGCATTCGCCTTTATTGGAACAGATTCCCTTTAAGTAACCTTTTATTGAGATTGTTACTTAGTTACAGGTGTACAATTAGAAATTCAAATCTCATCAGGTAACAACGAGACGTAAGATGTTGAAGATAATTCGAAGCTGCAGCAATCAATTATTGATTTCGCCATCATTTGCTGCGAAATCCAAAATAGCTTATGGGTCTGTGTCAAATTTCTTTTTGCGCTGTGTAACAGATAGAAGCACAAAAAGGTAATAATGCCTTACTGAGCAACGTCATCTATTTTCCTACACAGGTACTTTATGAACCAAACTCGTATATTATTTTTCTCCAATTGAAATAATTATCCAAGATGTTAAAATTTTACGAAATAACTATTCATTTCGAAACACTAATAAATACAAAACGCTGTATGTATCCTCAATAATTAGATAGAACAAATCAGATAAATATCTTATTTACCAATTACAAAGTAATGGCTATCCTCAAGAATATCAAATAACTCAGTTGAAAGCGTAATAAAAATGAAACCAATATACAAAAAAAAGCTTAAAAATACCAGTCTTATAATGTTTCTTAAAACTGAATAATTTGACCTCATATATTCAATTTTTAGTAGGATTTTTAATACTCATTACTACAGGTAATACAGAAATCAGCATTAATAACGAAAACTCTAAATTTTACAGGGGATTCAATGAAGTTCCGCAGCAATTTAAATTACTCATCCTAACCATATTAGATTGAGAATTAAATGAACAAAAAGCGAAATTATGAAAAACTGCATATACTGAGAAACATCAAAATAGTTAATTTGTCTGCGATTCTTCAAAATAACATAATTTCTATATTATATGAGCAGAAGCTGATTACGCTATTGATTACTTAAAGTGTAAAAATAATAAATGTGACTAATATTTTTAAAAATTGTTTGTGTGTGTGTGCTTTTTTTACTCATTTATATATATATATATATATGTACAATTTTAATTTATTCTTACATTTCTTTCTGGATTTTTGTGCTTTTAAATATTTTAAATTATTCTTGCATAAATTGTCAATATATATATATATATATATATATGGTCATAAAAATGTAGCAATGACATTCCAACTGATAATGGTTTGTTTGAAGACACTTGCATCCTGATCACTCTTCTTTGTGAACGTCGATTCCCCGTCTTTAAATTGTATACACCATTTAAGGCAGCACCAACATTCATACAGTTTTCTCCACATACTCGTATTATTTTTCGGTGAATTTGTGTTACATTATTTTCTTTTGATTGAAGAAAGCAAATCACATTACACAACTCCCACTTGCAGACAATGAATTCAATGTTGAAGAAGAAATGCTGTTAATCAGATGTCGGAAGTCGAAATAGGCAGGATAGTTACTTATCGAAAGTGTGAATTATCCTTCAGCGGCATTGCCCGCCACATTGGCCGTAATTCAACGCTGTAAGTATCCTCAATAATTAGATAGAACAAATCAGATAAATCAACCAATCATTAGATAGAAAAAATCAGATAAATCAACCAATCATTAGATAAAAAAAATCAGATAAATCAACCAATCATTAGGTAGGAAAAATCAGATAAATCTATCATTAGATAGAACAAATCATATCGGTACACTTCTTTCACCTTACGTCCAGTGGTCGTGCCCCTTTTTCGAGTTTTTTTAAATTCCATCATCCAACAACATTTTATTATTGCCCTTACCTGCATGGTCTCCAGATCTGTCACCTATTGAAAATATCTGGTCATTGGTTGCTTAGAGATTAGCATTCCACACCTGACCAAATAATACGATTAATGAAGTGTGGCACAGACTTGAAGTAATATGGAATGAGTTGCCCGTTTCAGTCATCCGAGCCCAATTCGACTCTATGCCTAACCGGTTAAGGGACATTTCAGTTGCCATTGATTACAGCTGTTTCTACAAATTTCGCAGTCTTTTAACCCCCTTAACTGCTTGCTAATTTAATCATTTTGTTTCCATGCCATTTTTTTACGCACAGTAAATATCTTTTTATGTATTTGCTTTCCTTCATGTTGTAATTTTAATGGCCAGAAGTGCATATCAAGAAATTGGATAGTCATTTCCTACTTCTAGTCAGATGTTTTTTTTTTTTAACATCAACTCTTTTATATATAATCAAAAGTATTGTAAATAAATCAGCATTTCATTGAATCAAAAGAAAGACTTGTGATATCATAAAAGGACATAATAATTTATGATTAAGGATTGCTGAATCTACAAGCTTGCGGAGATCAACAAGTTTTCATAAGGAGAGAATGGGGAGAGAATCTTTCAGTCATTTAAATATTTTAAATTCCAATAAAACTGGAGTGTCATATATCCATAGTAACCAACTAGAGTAACTTCATTAAAGGCAGAAAAGATTATCTGAAAGAGGCAGAGATGACTAACTCTTGCAGTTTTTTTATTGCTTCAGTTGACCAGTTTATTCATCCACATTTTTTTCTTCGGGTGAAAATAAACAGTGAAGTAAAAAAGGATGTATTGATGGTAAGTGTTTTTGATGTTTAACTGCGTGGATATATATATATATATATATATAACAACTGAAGATTTCCTCAATAGTCTGAAACTGTACGAGTATTTAGAGTGAATTAATCTAAATAAAAATGTATGTTTTTTGATCGTGGTTGTCACAAAAATCTTGATGATATTACATTTGCGAAAAAACATCACATTCATATATAGAGTTTAACCCTTCATACATCCCATCTATTTGATAGGGATATTGTAAACACTTTTAAAATGTATTTAATGAATTACTCAATCACTGTGTGCAAAAATACCCTAATAATATGCTTCTTAAAAAGATGGCTGGCTTACCAAATATTGTATTTTGAAGATATCTAATGGAACTGGCTCAGTTAGATTTTAATTGTACATATATTTGCCCATTGAACCATAACGTTTTATATTACATACCTTCTTTTTATACTTCTGATAAATCACAATTTTGCGGAAGTTTCAAAATAACAATGGAGACAATGATACTCTAAAATCTAGCACTTTTCTGCTTGGTATGTCCTCCAAAATAAGCTTCAGAATAGCAAATGGAATACGCTTGTTGGCTTGCAAAATAATAGAACTATTTCCTGTGTTAGTGTGTATCCTCACAAAGCAACTGCTTCTGAAAATATTTTAGAGCAGATATCAGTATTCCCAGCAGTTAAAATACAAAATTTATGTCAAGAAAATGTTGGGGCAAAAAATAAAATCTTGATCTTGATTTCATAGAAGGTCGAATTTAAATGAAAGAAAAAATCGATATAGTTAAGAGAAAATTTCTAATAGAAAAACGATAAAATTAAATGAAAAATAAATATTCTGTAATAGTAAAGATATCAAAACTATTGCATTTAGTGTAGGAAAAGATGAAAAACAAGCTAGGACATCCTACGAAGACTTGTTGACTGCAAAAATGGATCTAAAATCTGAAGGAGAAAATAAAGGAAACTAAGAGACTCTCTGTATCATTTGTGATGAAAACTTTAAAGAAGACTGTATTGAAAGATGTCTGCAAAGGATTTCTGATGATTGCGCTCATGAAAATAGCACCAATCTTGACTGAAACGATCTATTATATGAATTTGATGTATTTTTATCAAAATAACGTAAACATAAAATGCATTTGTATTTATTGAGAGTAGTTAAATTTTCGAAAGTTTAACTCATTTATACCGCTTTGTCATGTATTCACTTTGGTTTAAGATATGTAAAGTGGTAGTTTTGTAAATTGCGCAAAAATAAATATATTTAGCAATAAAAAGATGCTAGTGAAACCAATAGTAATATTATATTCTTGCACATGTTTTGAAAATGTAATATCTGAAAAACTTAAAAATAAATTGAAATTTTTATCTTAAAAAATGCATTTTGAGAGGTGTGCTAGTAGAACAACGAAGTTTTGTATATATATATATATATATATATATATATTAATGAATTGCAATGTATAATAATTCTGAGTTTAGTTACATTTAATTTCTTTAAGTTAAATTTCAGTCTTTTGAGAGTAAAATTATTTTTATTTATGCAGTTGACCATTTACATAGAACGCTTTCAGATAAAAAATGTAAGGTAACCACAAAAACATTGCTGTAGTTGACAAACAAGGCTTACGATCTAGAAAAAAATCGATGGACTGAATCTCTGTATTCCAATTACGTGATTGTTATATAATTAAGAATGCTCTAGAATATTTCCAAAATTATGACGCAACCGGAATCCTTACATGATGCCACTGCATAGGGTATTTACCTTTGTAATTGACTCTTTCTTTCACAGACATTAAACATAGAAATTTCTTTGGAAAATGTCGGAGTAGTTCCATAAACTAAAATTTTTTAACGTCTTTGAGGGATAATTGCTAAAGGAAATGATTACATTTTCCCCACATCAATAGTTCCATCAATCCAATTAAGCAATTCCATCATCCAATCATTTATATAAGCCTTAAGTTTGAAACACGAAATTCGTACATAGGTTCTATTCTTCATTATGATTTATTTCATCCTTACGTTTAATTTATCTAACATAAGTTATTAATCTCACATAATTGATTTCAAGTACATTATTTATATTAAAAATCTATGGAACGTTTTCTATAAATTCAGAGTGAAAGAAGTTATGAAACTTTTGGGATAATGTTGACAAATATAAACATGCAGCATAAAAAAAATCAATTATATTGTAGCTACAAACATAATTTGGTAACCTCAACAAAATTAGTAGACAAAAAAATAAATATATCAATTTTCCAAAATATCCCAGAAAAAACTTTTGTTGGAAATAAAAATAACTTTTGACGTTTTGTTGCGTAATATACTCCAGAGTTATGCGGAGTCGATTGGTTGCCTCCTTTATGAAGAGGGGGAAAGGAGAAGCATATTCTCAATGAATATGCGGTGAAAAATTTGCATAAGTTACATTAACTGATATTAGAGAGGCCAAATATTTATTCCCCCAGTTTTATGAATACCGTTCCAATAAAATTGATAGATTTGAGGTTGGAACTACAAAAAAAAATATAAATAAATAAATAAAATGGAATCGGATATAGATTCTGTTCAGAGTTGTATTAAAAAATTCAACGAAACTTTACTAATTAGTTAACACCCACAAAACAAATTTAATCTTCTGAAATATCCCAGACCTCTGATAGTAAAAAAAAATCATGGTTCTGTAACGTTTTGTTCAAGTGCTATTAAGCAAAATATATCGAAAATTTGCATCAATATTGACTCTTTCAAACTAACTCTTTCTTTAATAACGTGGGGACTAAATAAAACTTTATGGCATAATTTTGGCACAATTTCGGTATATTTAATTAAGTAATAGCATTATTAATGGGTATCAAAATACATTGATGGGTACTCAAGTTCAAAAATCTACATTTATAAATGGAATGCTATTGACCCTTTACCTCTAGCAGTTACGTGACTCTCAAAAATTTGGAACGAACCGTCTTTTTTCATCCTTCTTCATTAGATGTGCATTTTGCTTGCGTTGTTTTTCTTTTTCCTTCTCCACGTTCTAACCGTGGATCTCAGACGTGGCTCACACCTGAACTTTTCGGTTGACATACTTAGAATAAGAAATTCATATTTCTAGTGACACTATCGGTTCATTCCTAATGAAGATTGGAAGACAAATTCATCAATCCCACAAATTCAGTTTCCCTGTAAGATGAATGGGGTTTCCGAAAAGAAATAAACAGATAAGTAAGAAAGCAATTTTAAAAATAGTAAAGAAAAAGGAAAATAGTAGGGAGAAAACGGCATGTCTTAAAGGATGTCTAGTTTATCCAATTTCTCGAAGCTTCTCATTCTTCGGTGAAGCTCATATATATTGAACGGATCATGGTCTCTTGCTTAGTTCCGTTCCTTGTACTTGAGCTTTGACACTCGGTGGTAGCCTAGTGGTAATCTCTCGTCCACTTCTGTTTTTTTTTCGTTGATTCGTGGTTTTGAGCTCTGATGTCCCTAGAGAATTACTGTGTAGCGGGATTGATGCCCGTTTAGTCTGGTCGAGCTCCTATGTCCTCCATTAGGCATGCGTTGTTGTTTGAAGAGGGAGGTGCCATCCCTGGTGTCATTACCATCATTTAACTCTTGACACAAAATTATGAAATCCATCTCTAAAAGTCCTTTTTTTTTGCTCCTCAGTGTGACGTTAATAAACAGTCACACAATCACATTGCCATTCGGTGCTGTCTGAAACATTTGGGTTTCATTTCTAATAATATATCGGTTTCCTTATACGACGACAAAATCATCAAACTTGTAGGTTCTTGCTACTTTTTTTGTTTGTTACCATCAGAAGTTTTCCTTCTGTTATCTGGCAATTTCAGAAGTTTTCTTTTCTCATCCGCCTTTCATACTACTGTTATTTTAAACATCTTCATTTTTTTCTTTTTTAATCTTCGCAGCATTTCTATATGTTTTGCTTTATTCGACATTAAAAATTTCCAACAATCCTCTACTTCCTTCCTTCATTTGCACATCCTTCTACATTCGTATTTTTTCTGTTGCACTCCTCCTCTTAGATTTTATCTATAACACATCGATCAATAACTCCCGAGTCTAACATTGAAAACAACATTTTTTTTGCAACATTTTTTTTATTCATCAACATCACACCTTTTGTTAATCACCTTTTAGGGTGATACAATCGTTCCAACGCTTTTCCAAATCTTTTTTTTTTGTTTTTTGTTTTTTGTTTTTGTTTTTGTTTTTTTTTTTTCGCAAGAAATCTTTTTTGTTGCGAGTAATTAGCGATAAACAGCTTTCTGAATCATCGACTCGTTGCTGTTTTTGTTCCATCGAAAGCAATCGCGGCACCCACTTGGAAAAAACCTTTTTCACTTCACTTCAAAAAACCTTTTTCCTGGTCCGATCGACTTAAAATTTTGACACGTTTCAAGCAAAGGTTAGTACTCTAGAAAGACCTGGTTACTGGTTTACTACGAGCGCCATCTCTGGGTTAGTCTCGGGAGTTATTGATCGATGTGTTATTCACCTCGGTCGGCCCATAGCGTTGAATCCCGTAGCACTTCCTGCGAGAATGATGTTTTCTTCTTCAAAGAGTTTAGAGATTTCTTTTATTGTAGATTTTGTACTTATGCAATGACCACTATCGAAAAATCTGCAAATTACTTTTGATGAAATTTTCATTCTTCCACGACTTCTTCAGTCGGCGTTGACTTCACAGCGTACTCTTTTTTTACAGATATTGGGTTATTTAATTCAACAGAAATAAAAAAGTATCCTTCGTTCTATTTTGATCAAAAACACAATAATTTGCTCATGCAGGTAAATACAATTCTTCAGAGTGTAGATTATTAGCACTGTTTGGGTTAAAGTAACAAGTTTCTTTGATATTGTATGTATAACTGAACTTTTATAGATAAATAACTAACAATCACAAATCATTTTCCTTCTTTTGCCGGAAACATACATTTTTTTTCATAGGGAATATTTTTATTTGAGATATATCAAATATGCTAATTATTAATTACTCCACATTGTTTTCTTAACATAAATTATTATGTATGTAGGATTTTAATCAAGCAATACATCTGATGGAAAAATTCCTTTTGGTTTTAGTTCTTCACAACCAATACCAAATAATTATATGCAGTCTAAATTTAATTCTGGTGATCCGATTTATTCATATACCCTCAATTTCCTGAAACTTGCCTCGTTTTTGTTGTATTTATTATAAATTACTATATTTATTTTTTAACTTTGAGCTATTTTATGGATTGTTAATAAAAGTATTATTTATGTCTTTTTTAGTTAAACCCCTTCTAAAGAATGTATGGAATGACTCAAATTTCACACATTTCAAATTGTTACTTTTACTAAGGTAATTATCAATGAGTATTCATTATAATGCGTATTTTCCCGTATTCTTTATAATGATAGCATATGTGAACTACCCTTTCTTCTAACATTAGATTCCTAACATTTTCATGAGTTTTATGAGTTTGTTTTTAAATCTCTAACATGATTCTTAAATATTTATCTTAACGCGTATTTAATATCCTGTAATAATTTATTTTATCTTTTTTCATAAATTTTTAGTTCTTCTGAATTTCATGATAAGTTTAGATCCTTACAAAATTATATTTACATCGTCTACTGTCAGGAATACTCTGAATTGTATAATCAATAAAAGACAAATCCTCGACAAGAGGACGTCTAGCTATTTTTTTCATAATAACGAAATATTCTTGTACAGATTGTTTTCCAACTAAATCATTTAGTTAGCATAAAATGTAACTGAGCCAACAACTGTAGCCAAATTCCTCCCGTAATAATTATTTTAATTTTATACTTACATTAATTCCTGATTTTCACTCTAAATAAATAAATTTAGCTCAACCATTTAACAGTTTCTTTCAAAATTTTAACCTATCTAAATCGATGAGGCATAATAATTCGAAAATTCTAAAAAATATTTGATCAATTTGTTAATGGAACAATTTTCAGTTCCATCACACTTAATTTTCTGTAACATCATGCTTATTTTGGTAATGTTCCGATGTAGTATTATTTGTGGAATATTTCTTGAGGAATAGCTTCATCTTCATCTTCATTTTTCACATATGTAAGATATTTTCAATTATTTAAAATTCAAAATTCAAAAAATTACATGACAATATTAGTTTGTAAAAAGAAAACCTTTTTTTTTTTTAAATTTCCAATGGCTAGGCAAAAAAAATTACATTGAACAAAACAAACAACTGAAGACTGAAGTCATTCTCCAAGGAGCGCTCTTGCTTCCTAATATCTCGACTCCCCGGAAGATTTGTGAAGAGCCCCAATTTGGAGCAGAAGTTCCCTTTACATTACTTCTCCAGAATCACATAGTGGACAAGTAGGATCGGTTGAGATTCCAATGAGGTGTAGATGGGCAGTGAATCAAACATGTCCCGTAGACAGACAGAAGGCCGCAACTGCATCGTGACGTGGTTTATGAAGTATAGAACAAGGGCTAACAATCCTCTAGAACTTTTGGGATGTACGAGTCTGAAGATCCCTCAAAAAAATAGATGTTAATAAGTTCTTTATAAACAGCTTAGTTTTCTAAAATGTAGTGGCTGTATTTGGATGCTGAAATAAGTTGGCACACCTCTTTGGGAGGAAGTCTGCTTCTTCATTATACCAAAGACCACAGTGGTCAGACACCTATTGAAGAATAATTTGTTTTCCCTTAAGTTGAGAGTTCTCAAGATTTCTTGGCATTGTGAAATTTCTGGAGTTAATGGTAGTTCAAAAGAGCTAATTGACTGGCTGGCTCCTTGAGAATCTGAAAGGAGGATTACTTTTCCAATCTTATAGATAGCTAATGATTGTTTTAGAGCTATACAAATTACAAGTACTTCCCCAACAAAGGAGGTACCAATATAGCCTCACAGAGCATAAAAAAGATGCTATAAAACGCCAGCCCCTACATTAAAATGACTATCAAACCGAGAACTTTCTGCATAATTATGTAGCCACTCTGAAGCTGGATATCTGGTTGCAATGTTCCCTAGGGCAAGAATTTTTAGAATACTTGGTAAAACATCTATTTTTCTATGGATGATTTCCACTTTATTAACTTTACCTCAACATTAATCACTTACAAAAGGTTTCAGGAGTGGTTGTAAATCACCTGGAATTGCAAGATCTTTCCTAATGTTCAGGACTTTCTGAATAAATCCATCTTGGGTTTTTAGTTGTTGAGGTGTAACTACATAGTCTCTCCAATAAGGATACTGTATTCTCAGCAGCTTTTCATAGGGAATCAAAGCTTTCTTTTTTATAGTATCATGGAAAGCTTATTTCCTGTTAGCAATAACATCGCATCGATTGGTGTAGACTTTACAGCACCTGTGATTAAGCGAAGAGCTTGGCCGTGCAACACTTCTAGTATGTTAATCACATATTGTAGTGCTGTGATGATAAGTTCACAGTAATACATCAATACAGGCAGTATATAAGTATTAAATGCAGTGTTAAGGGTAAATTGGACACCACCCACCTACATCCGGCTAAACGCTTGAGCATTTTAAGTGCCTCTGTGACACGTACCATAAGCTGCTCACCATGGCCTCCAACTTAATTTGTTATCAAAAGTCACACCCAGGTATGTAAAATTATCCACACTGACAATCAAAGTATTATGATACTGCAACTCTGGGCTGAAAGTTTCATGGGTTAGAGAAAATGACTGTGAAACTGTTTTTTTTTTTTTTTTCTAAATTTACAGTAATGTTACTTTCATCACACCAACCCGAGAGTACCAGTTCAGCCTTATTTATTCACCTTTAAAAATATTTTTTGCGCTATGTTTCGGTGTCTGGGTCCGGATTATCAGATCATTAGCAAATAATAGGCGTTTAATACCATGTAATGATTTAAGAGATGAAACAAGTTCATTCACATAAATATTAGGCAAGTTGCAACTACTAATTGGTCCCTTGGGAGCCCAGTTTATAAATTAAAACTATTTTGAGACAGAATCTCCCAATTCAACCTTGCATGTTCTATGGGTTGTAAAAGATCTGATGCAATTAAATAATTTTGATGTGTTGTTAATACTAAGGAATTTCTGGTAGAGCTTTTCCCTCCAGACAGAATCATATGCTCCCTTCATAGACGGCGATCAGAATGTTTCTGTCATTCAAAGCATCTTTAATAAACTGGCTGAATTCTGTCACCTGGTCACACATTGACCTATTTTTACGAAAGCCAGCTTTCTCTACAGCTAATACATCCTACTTCTCAAGATACCAGTTCAAGAGGTTTACCGCAATTTTTTCCATGGTTTTTTCAAGTATACTTGTTAGTTATACTTTTTCAAGCATACTAATAGTAAGTTAATTTCCCGGAGTCCTTATTTTCCTTAAGAACGGGCACTATAATAGCTCTTCTCCAGTGTGCCAGTATCAAGCCCGACTACTAAATTCGGTTCAAAGCATTAAATACTGTTTTTCCTGCCTCCATGCCTAAATGAATCATGAATTCAGCATGAATGTGATCCTCCCCAGGATATATATATATTTTTTTCATTTTAAGGTGTCTTAGTGCAAGTTCCAACTCGTGGCACTAAAGGGAGCATTAAAGATAGACCCCCTATTTGGTTCCTGTAAACCTTCCTGCATCCCGAGAAGCTTTTTCTATTCAGCATTTAATTCCTTTCACATTTTTACTGCATAATGTCTCTTTTTCTGGGACTGGGAGTATGACTGTCCAAAAGCATTTGAAATAGCTTTATCCGAAGTTAAAAGTTTATATCCAAAAGTAATCAATTTCTCCCCAGATGAAGACTTATGATTTTGGATGTTAGAAATTAATATAAAAACTTTCAAGTTATCATTTTTACTGTTAATGTGTGAAATAAAATCGTCAAAGGATTTGCGTTTAGCATGAAATACAGCTTTTTTCAGCAAGCCTGTCGGTTTTCTTCATGCAAACACATCAGAAGCAATTGTAGCCTTTGACATTGCCACGAAACACGTATGTCATTGTCCAAAATAGGATTGCCTTTGTAAGTATAAAAATCAAGGTTTCTGGGGATTATAAAATATCAATATTTTCTTCCCCAAGTTCTCTATCAGTCATTTTTTTCAAAGTTACCCCATTTTAACTTTTCGAAATTCCAGAATTTCTTTGATCTTTGCCTAAAATGGCCTGTTTGCTTACAGACATTAATGGAGGCTATGACTTGTCTATGTCTTGAGTTTGGGTCTTCTATAATCTTTTTTTTTGTGAAGACAAGTCTGGTGAACTACCAGAACCGTTATAATGAATTTATATAGGTGGATCATCTTATTCAAAAATAACCTCAAGAAGGCTTGAATTCTGGAGGTTCTCCAAATTCTAAACCAGCAGTATTTGGGTGACAGTACCCTTGCTTGAGTGTGCGTTCATGTCACTAATTATGACTTCAGTATCAGATATCTCTAGTCTGGTAAAATCTGGCTTACTATTTGGATGGATACAAAGAGCACAGATCTTAAAAGGAGTCTCTTTCTTCCATAATTGAATCTTAACCATTTCACTTTTATCAATACTTGTTTCTATGGATTCAACAATTTTAAAATCAGCAATAAGTTCATTTCTGACGCCAATCAATATGCCGCTAGCAACTTGTCTGTGTTTTGGAAGCAGAAATAATGTATATCCTGGAAAATGGTAAAGCTTCAGAGTCCTCAGTTAAGTTAGCCTTCATCATTGTTGAGAGATCGATATCATATTTAGATAGGGATCGTTGAGTCTGGAATTTCTTGGACTTGGAAAAACTGCTCGCACTCCACTGTAGAACCTCAAATTTCACTGAAGCAGGAGACTGTATGCCAAAATTATTGATCACTAAGCCACCAAAACTGTTGCTGGGTGCACCACTAAGAGATTGAGCTGCTTTGCACCACTTATAAGAAATCCTTTCCAATTAGAAATTGATTTTCAGTATATTTATTATAAGATGACATAAAATCAAAATCTGTACACTTATAACCAATACTGTTTACGACGATTCCCTTCAGAGCTTTCAGAAAGATATTATTTTCTGCATTTTACCTCATCTTTTTCAATGTTCGAAAAATTCAGAATCCTATCACTTAAATTTTTAATTTCCAACAGCTTCATATTAAAATTAAAATCTCAGTTTTAAGTAATCTTTGTTTCGATTTTTTAGCTATATGATCTGCTTTCTTTCACACACGTCATTCAATAGGTGGTAAAATATCCTAATACTGTCTATCTTCTCAATAACTTCTTCAAATGAAAATCCAAACCAAAACGCAATAATTCCATTGAAATAATCCAATTATTTTTAACACAATATTTTCCTTCTTCTGACATTTTGAAGAATAACTATCATGAAATCCAAAAGTTTCTTTACATTTCCAACCGTTAAAGTTATAGTTAAAATACCAGCGTTAACCGTTAAAGTTATAGTTATAATAAATTTTAAATCGCGGTGCTAGTTTTAAATGCACATCCCTGCCCAATATTTTCAAATTAATGGGAATATATACCACCTTGAAATTATGATACAATTTTGATGAATTAAATTAAATTAAATGATGATCATTCAAGTTCGTAGATCCATATAATTATAAATGAGGGAATTATAATTCACTCTCCTCTAGCATTTACGTCAAACTTAAAAACTTTAAGCGAACCTCCTCTTTTTGTCTCAGCTCCTGTATGCGTCTGGTTCCTCTGCTTACAGTGTTTTTCTCTCTTGCTCGTTCATATACTGCTAGATTTTTCTAGGCGAGGTTAGTCTGGAACACCAGCACTCTTTAATACACATTCTTTGAAAAGGTGAAACAGAGGGTAAATCTATGATTCTTCTCCTAATGGGGAATGACGGAAGGATGATGAATCCTACTTTAATGTAAGTAATCAGTCTAGCTGTTACGCTGCATTCATATGCATAAAATTCTCTTGAAATGTCTCTTTCATTTATTAGCAAATATTCGTAATAAAACTGTATTTTATTCCCTAGAAAAAGAGAAAAACAAATATTAAGATGAAAAGGAATTAGATGAATTTTTTTAAATGTTACCACTAAATGAAAAATCAAATATTTTTCTTATAACAGTATGTCTTAAGTGACAATAGAATTTGAACTCATGGCCTGACAGGAACAACGTTAGCCATGATCTCGGGACCATGACTACTCAATTGCAGTGACTAAAAAGAAAGGATCTAAAAATGCATGTAATTGATGCATTAGAAAACAATGACATATAATTTGAATAAAGTATAAAATCAAAAATAATAGACAAATTCACGTAAATGTAAATAGACTTAAGAATTCATAAAAAAAAAACAAAGTATATGAATCCATCATGTGTTCGTATGATAGAATTATTAGGATTAAGTCTTTTATTAAAATTCTTAGGTTTTGTTACAGATTTATTTTAGGTGAAAAATAAAGTATGTTATTAAAAATAATTTTATTCTTTTTTTTTGCGAAATTTCATATATTTATGTCATTTATTAAAAGAAACATTGAACATATTGACAACTTTTCCTCATACACAAAGTTATGTGCAATTCCATTTTATAAACAATACTTTTTAGCTTACGTTTCTAATACTTTCTGACACATAATTCATAATTGTTCATATTTAGATTTAAGTAGAATTATATGAATAATTACTGAAAATTATCGATTCTATCTTAGAAGGGTAAAATATTAGTCTGTTGAACAACGATTTATTAAGTTTATTACTTATATAAATGTTTCACTAATTATTCTATTCCAGTAATTTCTTTTTGAATTATGAAACTAAAAACAAATGTGAAACTTGAAGATTGTGTAAATACGAGTTCTTTTGTCATTTTAAATTTGCCGCTCTGGTTACTTCCTAGTTCATAAAGAAAAATAATCAATTTATAATTTTTTTCCAAACTAAAATGCGATTGAATAACGTAACTAAGTGATAGCAACTTCTTTACTTAAGTCAAATATTTATACTATGAATAAATATTTGTATAAAAAAAAGGATAGAAAATAAAATTAGTTTTATAGAAAGATCTTTTTAGGAACAGAGGGAAGTTTTTCGTGTATAAAAATGATTAAAAATAAGAAAAAATTTACAGAAGCCTTAATTAAATTTTTTGGCCTCTTTAGCTAAAATGTTTTTTTACTGTTAAAATATTTAAGCAAATATTTTTGCACTAGTACTTGTTAAAAAAAATTTAAAATTTTTTATTAGGAATATTATTGGAATTATATTTTATAGTAGTTTTTATATATTGGTTATAAATAAACTAAGTATGTTTTTGCACATGGTATTTAAAACTTTTTAATTACGCATTAACAAATAAATATAGAGAAACTTTCTTTCAATAAATAGAAAATATCTATATCAGTAAAAATTTAGTACTAATTTTGCAAATACAAAAGAAAGAAATAATACATTTTCGTTATAATAAATTAATTTTCAAATCAAACTCAAATGAATTGGTTGTTTGATGTAAAGTTGTTGACATATTGAGTTTCTGTTGAGTCTGTTAAGTTGAGATGAAAGTTGTAATGTCAGACGTATTGAGTTGTTGTGGTATTACAAAAAATTAATTTTTGAATTAAATAAATAATTACTAAACACTTAAAAGTAACACTGTGCTTATTTAAAATGTTCCGTTCTATTGCGTTCTTTA
This sequence comes from Nephila pilipes, assembly GCA_019974015.1. Classification (NCBI taxonomy): domain Eukaryota; kingdom Metazoa; phylum Arthropoda; class Arachnida; order Araneae; family Nephilidae; genus Nephila; species Nephila pilipes. The sequence goes on along the minus strand of BMAW01115046.1, from coordinate 1,020,071 downwards.
ATTACGCATAATATTAATTCGGATTGAAAGTAAATTTTTCAATGATATATTTGAACCTATAAGATTGAAGCAAATTAAAATTTAAGGCCATTTTAGTTCGTTATACCATGATTATAATAATTATTTCTTTGATTTAGTACACAAAAAATTATTTCCTAAAATGTTCAGGCTATTATAGGAATAAAATTAATTGTTAACATAATTGATCAGTGTCCAAATAATTATGTTTCAATTCATTAAGTAAAGATTAAGCCTACATTTTTACGAAGAAAAAAATAATTTTACTTCTATTTTTTTTATATAAACTTGGAATAATATTTTGAGATATTTTAAAAAACTTAAAAATTAAATATTTACTATAATAATTTACTATAACAAAATATTTTCGGTTACTTATATATTCATATTCTTAGATTTGTTGAAATTTAATATTTACAGTCAGAATGAAAACAAAGCAAAGTGTCAATACTGAAACTACATACGCTTAATATATATAGCAACTATGTATAATAATAACTGTATATATGTATATGTATATATATATATACACTTATATTATCATATATATATATAGTCTATATATATATGTATATATATATATATATATATATATATATATATATTATATAATGCAACTATATATATATCATGTGTGTGATGTGATGTTGTTGCACGTGTGTGTGAGTAATACGAAATTTTCAATTTAATACGTTCCAGACAGATACAAGTAACATATAACTTCTTTCCAGGACATTACTCCTGGGTCTATTTTATAAATTTCGTTTCATTTTAAATCACAAATGAACAAAATTCATATACTTAAAGTCTGGATTCCTATTATAGACGTATTTTACTAAAGTTTCAAGAAAGTAAAATCGATCTACAAAATATAATTTTAGAACAGTTTTTTACTTAATACATATTGAATATTTTTCCCATTTGTTTTATCAGTATTTGATGTCCCAAATCAGGAAAGATATTTTAAAATATTTCCCACTAAATCTAAAGCCTCATTTTTGTAAGTCAAGCCAGGAATAAAAGAATTCGTTTTCAATAGGACATTTATTGGTTCGAAACTGATCTATATTTGTCTCCAAATAGCCAAGATACGTGTTGGAAGCCTAAGTAGATAAAAGGACATTGCTTTGACCATTCTACCAGAAGTCACGAAAAAGTAGAATTTGGCTTGAATCACAAAGATTGAAACGTGATTGTATCTGGTTCTTTATTATTGTATTTTACCATCTTTCGAGAGAAACATAACCCCATTTTGATGAGATTTATACTCAGCAGAAATATCGCTGGACAATAGTTTGGGCGTAGTAGTAGGGGAAAGAATTTACTCTTATGAATTTCAATATTGCTAGCAATTAAATTACAAAATTTCCATACAGTAGTAAGCAGCAAGAATTGATAGGTTTTGATATAAAATAGTCATTTAATTATGTTACATTACATTATTTACATTGAAGAACAATAAAAGTTTTGATGATTCCAAACTTATTCATTATTCCAATCATACTACTCAAATTTCTCATAATTTGCAAAACGTGATTCTCAAATCTAATATTTTTCATTTCTTTAATTTCAATGTGCATTGACAAAACCCAATATCCTATACGATAAATTTAGTAGAAATAAAATAAAACAAAAATTTTTACAGTTTTGCATTTTATGAGAACAAAGGAATTTTTTTTTGTCTTTGTTATTCATTCGAAAGGTTCTCTTTGCTTTAATTTCACTAATAATGATATTGTATCTGAATTTTATTTGTTTTCTCAAAAGTGTGTCAATTTTAAATAAAAAAAAAAGATATTCTAAATTTCTTAAAGGAAAATGATTAAGAATTTTTTTTTTCTTTTGCTGTGCATAATTCACTACTAATGCAATATATTTCCATAAGTAGAATGTGATGAAAAGAATTATTTGTGTTATAATTGTTTTTAAAAACTCTTCTTATACATATCTGATACATATAGCACTGGAAATGCATTTTACTGATTCGAGGTGAAATTATCTGTTCTGATAAGAAAAATGGCGTTTTGGCGAAGGTTACGACGACGGCGTGTTTTAGATTTAACTTGTGTTACCATTAAAAATTGCATTTCAAAATATTTTGAAATTTTAGTTTATCTGTGTAAATTTTAACAATTACTGTTTTACTTTTTTCATTTTAATTAACATCCTCCGATGACAGAAAAATATGAATAAGAAGTCTAAATTTTTAAAACTAGTGTATAATAATAAAATGAACTGGTAAAACGATATTGGATTATTTATCAGTCTTTTTTTATTTCACTATACTTCAGCTCAAAACTGACAATGACAGTGCTTTCAACAGTAATTACAAACCAGGTGCACCAGTGTTCTAGTTGCACATAATCTCTTTCAAGGGACAAAAAAATTTTACACTCTGAAGTAATTTTTTTTCTTAAGTGTTTCTCAACCGATATATATATATATGTATATATATATACACACATAATGTTTTTGATTTTAAATTACAATTTGAGTTTGTTTCATTACTTATAACAATTTTTATAAGAATCATATAAATTTTACTATAGTTTTTAATGATTTCTGTAATTATGTGCTTTTTAGATATTAGTGTAATGAATTTCTGATTAATTATGATTAATATTAGTTGTTGATTATGTGATATTTAGTGAATCGTAATATATATATTCGTTTTATAAGTTTTAAGCTATTCATACATTTATCTTGATAATTCTTCCATTTATCAACTTTACGAGGTTCTAACCATGTTGTAACAAGAATAATTTGAATTGAAGCTACCGTCTAAATATTTAAAGTTGTATTGAAAGTACATATATCTTTTATTTTTTCAGCGGAATAAAATAAATATTTATATGCATGTATTTTTGACACATATACTTTTATAGTATCAATTAAATTTTTAATGTAGATTAGTACATTATGTATACCAGGCGTTTGAGAATTAGTAATGAATTTTTGGACTTACTGCCTCATTTGTATTTTTTTCAATTGTTGGTATTTTTATCGTATTCAATGAATATATAGTGTCGGTACTATTTATTTTTAACATTGTCTCATTTCGTATATCTCACATTAACAATATCATTTGATTTGATTTCATATAATTTGTAAGAAAGCATACCTTCAATATTTTTCTTTTGTTAGTGTCTTTTTCCCGTTAGGTTTCTCCAAACATGCCATATATACATAGACATATAGAAACAAACATATAGAAACGAAATATGAGTGATTGGAACCAGAAAAATGAAAACAGCTTTTATTTGAGGGAGCCTATTAAATTTTAAATGATTAATGCTTGTGAAAAAAGGAAATTAAAATACTCATGAAAAGAACATTTGAAAGCGAGGGAATTTTTTTTTTTGCCAAGAATGAAAATAAAAGGAATCTTCATCTTTTTCTGGTATTCAAAACATAACCAGTAAGTAATATTTAGAACCTAATAGCTAACAAGTTTTAACAATATTGACTTGTTGATAGAAAGCACCATTAAAAGTAGACTTTGATTTTATTTGAAGTAAAAACTTTCTAGTTTGGACGTAATGATTGCATGTTGAAATAACTAAGTATCACTAATACAAACTTACAAATTAGATACTTTAAGGCTAAATGTGACAGATTGTCATATGGAGGAGGTGAACACCGCTTCATTGTATATATGTCTACTCATCTAATACCTTTCCAAGTAAATTACTTTCTATTTATTCTCTAAACATTTTTGATATAATAAAAGAGTAATATTTCATGATATATGCGGAAACTCAAATGATTCCTGTTATTCCACAAACAACATTTTACGAACATAAAAGCAAAAATTTTAAAAGTGCTGAAAAACAATTAAAGACAGGGTAGCGGTATTATTGAATTTTTAATTCATATAAATTAAAACATTTTTAAATCTTTATAAATTAAATTTCCTGTGATTTAAGATGTCAATAGAAAATGACTATTAAAATACAAAATAGATAATAATAGCTTACAACTAATAACATAAAATATCTTATACTAATAGATTTTGTTTCACATTTTTGTTAACTAATTCCATAAAGAAGTATCAAAATTTTTAAAAGTCGCGAGACTTATCACTTATAAATATTAACATTTCATAAGAGCACAAAAATCATTTACTTTTAGATTTAAATTAAATATATATCTAATAAAACAAAAAAAAATATATGAAATTCAATAAAATTCACTTCAACTACTGATAAGGCTTGTTTAAATATTCTTTGACTCATAAAAATTCAGAGCAAGGTGTTAATGAATCTTTGTTCATAAAACATAATTTTAAATGTAGGAATAATCCCATTTATCGTTTGTGTAAAGAAGAATGCTAACGCTAATGATAAAATAATGATATGCCTTTTCAGGAAATTGATTGTTTCTGTGTTCGCATTCTTAAGTGTCGTGAGCCTTACTATTTTCCATATTGTTACAAGAATTGCGTTCTCTAAATAGTTTAAATTAAATATAATGTATAATTCAAATGAAAACAGGGACATTTTATCCAAAATGAAAAGAGATATACAATGATGAAAAGTAACCGTGTACCAAACTATAAAGCGTTATCAATATTCTAAGACATTGAGATTCGGAAATTAATCCATCAAGAAAACTTTTAATTGATTGTATTTTAACTTTTTAGGATCTAATAAATCAACTAGTGTTTAGAATGTTGAACAATTACTTACTGTCTCCCATTACTAATTATAATTATATAGTCTATTTCACAAAGAAGCAAAATATGACTGATTCAGGAATAAAAACTTGTAAATATTTTCTCTCAGAGAAACACCTTGTATCTCCTTATACCGATATAATATGCATAGCAATATCGTTAATTTAGAATTCATTGAACTTTTTATATCATAAAGTTAATTTGCATAAGTCAAAAAAGGTTCATTTATAATTTGAGGCTTTCAAATTCTAATAACGCAGTAAAGTAACCCAAAGGGGTAAACGAGCGAGAACCCATTGCAAAGCTACAGATTTCGCGAAATGAATCACGGGAAAAAAGCAGAAAAACGCTTTGAAATTCCCATACCTTAAGGACTTATACAAAATTGATAGGTATTGTATTAAACATTATATAATAAGATACAAACAATAAATATCAAACAGTAGGAAATATATTACTGCATTTTTCAGTATGACTCCTAAACTGGAGTCAAATTTTATAGTATTTTTTTTTAATATAACATGGAATTTATTAATTGTTACATATATTGAAAACTATCCCATTGAAAATTAAATAACTAAACCTACTGCAACTATCTTTTCTGAAACAGGAGCTAAAATGTTTTCCTAAATGCAAAATTTAACTAAAATACTTTCAGAATTTAACTGAGAATATCAAATATTTAATATTTTTCATTAAATTCATATGAATGGAAAATACTCCTCACCTAAACAGTGAACTCAACTACTCGTGATTTAATCTCTCATAGCTCGTGCATCTGTATAATGGAAAAGTCATATAATTTAAATCTAATACAGTGTAGAATTATTCCATTTAATTTGCTTAAATCAAGTGGAAAGCTTTTCATTAAAATACTATGACTCTTCAAGTTATTTCAAGAAACTGTCAAAAAATAAACGAGTTTAAACTGAATTACAAGTGATGAAATATTAAAAATAAAATCCTATACATTGTGATATAATTATTTAATTTACTATTTTTTATTTGATGTTTTATAGCTTATTCATTCTATTTTTCATACTTTATTTTATGAATTGGAAATATGTAAAACAGTTTGTAAAAAGAGGTTTCACTAGAAGGAATAATCAGATTGAAATGATATTTCAAGTAAGGTAATAATTAGGAGCAAATAAATCTTTTGATAAATCTTTTTTCAGATTTTCGACCCATATTATGCACACGTAGAACATGTGCATTCACTATACTAATATTAATCATTCCATAAAATGCACAAAGAGGCTACCGATGTGTTTTTCTACTACATGACATGTTGTTACACATCTGATCTAATGTTCTATCATTTCTGGGTTTTTTTATTTCATGATTAACATTTGGTTTTACATGGAATGTAGACAGAAGAATAACACACTTATTTGGTTTGATTTATATAACAAATTAGTTTCGGCTTAGTCAAAACAATACATTGAATTTCCAAAACTTCGAGAGCGTAACTGTAGGAGTTCAGGAGGAGTTTCTATTTTGTTTTTCCTAAGAGTTCCTACAATTGTTAAGTTCATTGGCTTGCATCAAAAGTTTTTCAGATAATGGTAATGAAGTAAACCAATCGTCTATTCTAATATTTCTATTAGTCCCTTGAATGCGCTTTGTTAATTCTTCGACGAAATAAGATACAAGAGAAATACCTTTGGTCTTCGTTAGAGAATCCAAATATTGTATTTTGTTAACCTTGTAGTTTCTTCCGACATTGAACATCATTACTATATTAATGCCGTATTCGGTAGGCTTATTTGTAATGTACATTCTAAAACGATACCTTCCACGAAAAGCTGATAACTGTTCATCCATAGTAACGTACGAAACTGGTTTTTAAGAATTCATACATTTCTTAATAAATTCATCACAAAACTCTCTGATTGAAGCAAATTTATTGTTTTCTTTTCTTCCTTCACTAGTTTCTTTTGAGTTAAAAGTGATCAATTCATTAAAAAGCAGAATTTCACTTGACTCATTCCAGCTTTGTATTGCTGACCGCATAAAGTTTTATCAAATAATTCACTTGATGCTAAATGATTATTTTTCATAGACACTGTAAAAATAAGTATTCCGAATAATGCTTTAATTTCTTCACTACAAGTTTCTAATACTACAAATTTTTGTTCATTATACTGATCTTTTTGTTTTCTGATTTCAGAATTCATGGATCAAAACATGGATTTGCAGCACTGAGGAGTAAAAGATTGGTTAATAGTTTCTAGGAGAGTGTAAGGTTCTTTAGCTAAGTCCTTCAGACCTTGGATAAAATGGATGATAATTCGTGCTGCTGCTCTTGTGTTCCTTAACTTAGGACCAGAAGTCCAATTGGATTTATCTTTACCAATGAGATGAAATGTTCTGGAAAATATTTTAGATTTGTTACAGGAATCGAAAAAGTTAGGGATTTTTTTCAACTCCATCACTTTTATTTAATATTCCTGTATTAGTCTTAGATTTTAAATTTTAATTTTCATCTTCAATTTATTCTGTTTTCCTTTATTTCTATACGTTCAAATGATAATTCATCATTTCCATCCTTATAGCTATCTGTAAATTCGGAATTTTGAATTACAACACAATCTTCCTTTTCCGATTGATCTTGAGAAACATAATTTTCTTCATTACTTAGCTCTTTTAATAGTTGATAGAGACAGCCTCAGGTCTACTCCAAAAATGTTCTCCGAGAAAACGTTTTGACATCTTCAGGTGCCCTTAGAAAAAAAAACGAAATCTGGATCTGAAATGCAAACGGAACTTCTATCTATTCGTTTCTCAGGCTGACATTCTTCTGCAAAACACTACATGTGAAAATATTTTTAGAACAACAAACATCCTTATCTCAGTAGCCAAGGTCAAATAAAGATACTGAGTCACATTTTACATTTCCTGTATACTGTACAAGAGGAGGCAGTACAATGTTATTTGTTATCGACTTCTTCTGTCAGACGAATGGGTAGCAGTCTAGGGTTATGAAGAGTTACTTTTATCTTGTTACCGGAAGTTAATTTTAAAGACCACATATTTTTGAATTTTTTTTACTTTTTTTTTCAATGAAATAAATAAGAAATATATTTTTTAATATTATCATTCCTCAGAGAAATTTGAAATATTTTCAGCACACAAAAATCATTCACTTGCCCTGAATTTTTATTTATTTAAATCAATTTCACATTTTTTGTTTGTTTTAATTGAACAATTTAGAATTCATATCTCCAATCACGTTTAATACTTTGAACATGATATTTTAAACCGTATTTTGTACTGAAATAATTTCCATCAATTTTTTTCCCTCAAATTCGGTATTACCTTAATAAAGGGCCATTTTGATTTCTATGATTAAATTAAATATTTGGAACTATGAGTAATCACAACAATGAATATCTCAAAAACAAATCTGAAAGAAAAAATTACATAGTTATTAAGATGTGGCTATTAAACAACGAGACTGACTCTGTAAATCATTTTATTTTGATTTAATACACATATTTACTCATAATTACATTCAATATATACCCCTCCTCTATCCCTACAACGCTCCACGCGTATATTCCTTTGTTTAAAACAGTGATAGAAGTCTTCTTCAGTGAGTTCCTTCACGACACATGCCATTTTCTCTTTCACACCTTCAATGACTAAAATCTTGATCCTTTTAATGCAGATTTCAGTTTAGGAAACAGCTAGAAGTCTCATGATGCAAGATCCGGAGAATAAGGCGAGTGATCTAACACTGGGATGCTGTACTTGAATAGAAACATCTATTTCCTTGGGTCTATAGAAACAAGTATTTCCACCATTCTGGTCACTTTTTGCTTATTCTTTCAAGGAGTTTTGCAAGAACATGAAGGTATTAATGTTGATTAATAGTTTGACATTCACGAACCCAGTGAAAGTACACAACCCCGGGAAAATCGAAAAATAGAAAAACAATCATCACTGCTTTGAATTTTGATTTGCTCATTCAAGATTTCTCTCTCTTGGAGAAGCTCTTGGTTAAGATGGGATCTTACAGTGCATTGATTGGCGAAACAAAAAAAAATAGTTCTAATGTGAATAGATACGCCTATACGGATTTGTTTACAGAAGAGAGATGCATTGATTCAAAAGAGGCTTCATGCCAAAAAACTGTTTGTTGCTGGAGCAGGCATTCTTCTTCTGTGGCTGCGTTTGTCTCAATATTTAACAGCCACAAGAGGATCACATATAACGGGATTCTCTCGCATATCGCTTCAACAAATCCTTAGGGACTTTGATACGATGTTATCTGATTAGAAACCCTGTTGCAATACATTTACTGTGACTTTTATAAATTAGCTTAAAATTATTGAAGTGGTTAGCTTAGAATTATTGGATAATTATTGAATTAGCTCAGAATTATTGAAAACAAGTGACGTGTATATGCATGATGAATAAAATATTGAACATATAATTAGTATAATTACTTCTGCTTCTTCGTTTGATATTTGGCACATTTGGAAGAAATTAATCAAGTGTTTCTAAATGGATTGCATCCACTCTCATAAAACATCCGATCTTCTATGGATAATGATGCATTAGAGAATCACTTTGAAGAATTGCACTACATGCAATATTACAAATAATAATATGAAGAATAAAGTAGAAAAACGTGAATTGTAAGACGACAAGCTCTGATTACACCTAATAATAAGTTAAACTTTATCTTCTGTGTACTGTGAATTTTTTTTATGAGGAAATACTTAAAGTTGAAATAAATATTCTCTGATAAAATAATTTGTCAAACAACATAGCAGGCACATTATAATAAAACACACATAATGAGTAAAAATTGCTCCTTTTTAACAATATTCATTACTTTACATCATAATTTAATTAAAATGTAAGAAATGCTTTTTAAAACTTAAATTAACTCATAAAAAAGGCGATATCATGAAAATAGAATGCATTCCTCATTAATATCGAAATAAATATCTGTGCTATATCCCTTACATTTCTAATAACATCTACTTGCCTCTTCTTTTTAAAATTGTTATAATGTTTGAAAAAATCAGTACTAAGAGTAGGAAATGCCTTCATTAGTTATAAAAAAACTTCTACAGTTATTGTGACAATTGAGCAATTTTTTAAAATTTTTATTTTTTTTTCAAATTGACACTCTTCTAGGAAAGCGGTTCTATATAATGCAACTGTATTTATACATCGTTTAAATGTAAGTTTAACATCAAGTTGAAAAAAAAATCGAAACTTATGCATTTCTGAATTTATAATTTATTTTTAAATACAAAATAATTTAAAATCAGTTTTGGAATGCAAAATTTAATTATCTCGCGGAAATCATTGTTCTGAGAACCAATCAATTACGAATTTTATTATACTTGTTGAAATGTGGGATCAGTAAAATACAGTATAATATATAATTAAGTTTATTCTGCGAAGATATTTACTTTTACGTACTGTACAAATCGAATTGTTACTTTTGGTATTGTCTTATGTTATCAGATAATAAATGTTTCTGTAAACATAAAACGAATAGTTTTGCAAGGAATATGCTCATTTTTCTTATGGAAACAAATTCAAGTATTTGAAACAATGATCAATAAAATCTGTCATATTAGCGCAGGAATGCCGTTAGAGTAGAATTCAGTATTTCAGTGTGGTATAAATAATGAGGAAGTGAAACAGGAAGAGATATGAAACAAGTGAGAGGCATAAAGAATGTCTAGCTTACTTATTACCACTAACAAATGCAAGTTTGATTGCAACGCTTCATTACACTCGAAGTCACTTTATTAGAGGCAGAGCACTTATTAGTCAATATTCATCTCCTTGAGAGTGAAATTTCTTATGAATAACTTGAGAATATTCTAAAAATATTTAAATTGACACTATATGCAACAAAGTAAAAAATACCTGCGTCTTCTTCCTGAATAGAACCAATTACTCAGCACATCTGCAGATAGATATGCTAAACATTAAACTGTATCTTCGCTTGTGAAAATATTCTATATGTGACATTGTTATTCTTGCAAAAGAGCAGCATCTTTTTGTTAAACAATAGTATTCGTTTTGTATCATATAATGAAATCTGAGCATTCCATCTGTTTTCCCTTTTAGAATCTAAATTTTGAACAAGATCTTTGATACATGTCAAACCAACAAATTATTTTTCGTAACCTGTCAGAAGTCCTCACAAATCCATGTGACTATCGGTTGATGCATCATGGAAATTTTGAAGAATGTCAATTCACAAATGTATAATTGGAAACCATCACTTCCAAAAAGATTAGAAAAATTTTTTGCATACATTTTAATTGACCATTTCAAAGTCGACACTTTGTAAGGCCTTTGTGTCCTCTCGTATAGCCAAATTATTGCAGAATCCTGGTATCTTTTTATAATGTTTTCGCCTTGTGTTAACGCATGCGCTGATGGTATTAATATCCTCTGATATCGTATCGGTGTCAACTGCATTTCCGGAGAACACTTTTAACTACTAGGTGGTTCAAAAGTACTTTGCTTGGAGACAAATGGAATAATTAAGGTACTTTGTTGCTACCATTGGGTGTTGCCATCGGTTCAACGGAGTGAAAACGAATTTGATATTGATTAATAAGTTAGTTTTGATTATGCTATCATTTGCTAATCAAAATTTGATTGCTGCCCATTCGAGGTCTACATCATTTTGCAATGTGTTGTCATCATCGATGGTAAATGGACTCATCATTATACACTGTAAGAGAAACAACAATAAAATCAATGGGTTGCTCCCAATGAATCTGTTCTTCAGAAGGCAAGGATGAACTTATCGGACGGAAAAATTTATGAGGAAGAATACTTGAGGTACGAAAGGTGTCCTGATCACGAATAAGATTAGCTAAGACTTAGACACCAATTTAGAGAGTCAGAATGCTAATTAAAAACAAATCAACCTGCAAAAGAGGGTGCAACGAGCACATTCTTTTGGATTTTTTTATTGAGCCACTTCTGTATACAATCGAGATATCTAATTTTTGAAGCCTAAGAATGCATCTTGAAGTTTTAATATCTTACTATTTGATGCTTAGCATATTAAAGAAAGGCTGTTAAGCTTAAAGAATTTGTCCACGAGCTAGCTGCCTTAATTCATTGGAATAGCTGATTAGTTAACCAAAATAATCGTATATACCAACACTATTAGAAAAATGGCCCCCATGTTCGTTTCAAATTTGCAACCATGTAACTAATATAAACGAGTGAATCAGATTAAGTCTTATCAAGTGAGATTATATGTGAATATTACAAATGGTAGCATTTTGTATTAGTTTTTCTGTTCAACCCCGAGTTAAATTTCAGTGGACATTATAGTAAAAGTTTGATATTACATTCGACTAAAAAACTTACCTTCTTTTAAAGATAATAGACCTTAGTGCTGCATGCCTGGAAAGAATTATCTCAATCAATAAAATTTGAGACTTCAAAGCCTTCAGCAGGCTGTAGGTCACAACTTTATAGGTAATTGGGGAATACAGTATTCCCTTCCACACAGATATTAAGCATACCATCGGAGAAAATCAATGATAATAAGATGAAAAAGCCAATCCGCTAGACTTATAAATATATAAGGATCTGGTGGTTTCTCTGAGGGATTAATTTATTTCATTGATGTTGTTATATATATATATATATATCGGTACTTCGTTCAGTTGCGTATTGCTGTCAAATTTTCGATTATAATTTAACCAAACTTCCCATCAAGAGCTAGAACTTTGAAATTTTAGGAGATCGTTCGTACTCGCCTAACAGTAATGCATTAGACATTTGCGACAAGTTTTAATATATTTTCTTTAATAATGCAGTTTAGCCCAAACTTGGGCAATTTCAAAAATTAGCGCAAACTTGGCGATTGTTTTTGGAGCGTTAAATCCGTGAAACAGAACAGGGTATACATTGGCAAATGACTGCCTAATAATTCTTGTCGCCAAGGATAAACCTTACCCTAATTCTGGTTCCCATTTTTAATGACCAGACACAAACTTCAAATGCATGTTTTGATTTTATAGTTTATGAATTTCTAATATGCTCAAAATGTATCTTTTAATTAAATTTTAAAGTTAAAAATAACTAACAGTTTTAACTAATATTTCAATAATTTTCTTTAATAAACTTCGCTACATATAAAACGTTATTTTTAAAAACGTTGGTTTATATCGATATTTTAAATGAACATGAAAATGATAGACATAAATTAATAATGATAATAGTACACGAGCATGATTTTAGGAAGTAATAAATTTTTCAAAATGAACATGAAAATGATAGACATAAATTAATAGTGCTAATAGTACACGAGCATGATTTTAGGAAGTAATAAATTTTTCAAAATGAACATGAAAATGATAGACATAAATTAATAGTGCTAA
>BMAW01115046.1:982848-1006963 GCA_019974015.1 Nephila pilipes | reverse complement strand
TAGTACACGAGCATGATTTTAGGAAGTAATAAATTTTTCAAAATGAATATGAAAATGAAAGACATAAATTAAAACCCCAGCGTTTCATCAAAGTTAGTTTATTTCTTAAACACTATATTATAATTTATTTGCATAGTTTCAAGGTTTTAAAGTTTCAATTTAGATTTTTTTAAAAGGACGTGTTGTTCATATTCTGATAAATTTTCTTTCTACAACTAACAGTTCTTAAAATTAATTATATCATTAGGTTTAAATTTAATTATCTTCGCATTAATTAAACAACGTGTGCAATATACATATGGTTATAATAAATTCTATAAACATCCACAATACATAAAAAAATCCACAGGAAATATAATTCACATTATTTCGGGGACTCTATTATGCCAAATATCTACACAAAAATTTGTTTATAAGGAAAATATTTACGTAATCGCTTCGAAGCAAAGATAATAATGACCGCGGTAGTCTAGTAGTTGTAGAGTCACCCAACTGGCTAGGGCTTAGAAAGAGTTTTAACATCACACAAGAGGACAGAAAACAGCACATATAATAATAAGAATAATACAAGAATAATATTTTATTAACACTATTAAAAGAATTTCAATGAATTTTAAATCAAAGAAAGCATACGCTGATAACTAGACAAGAACAAAAAATGAAACTGAAGTAAGTCCAAAGTGCAAGAGAAAATCGAGTAATTTCCTCGGTGATTATTCTGCTTCCTATATAGCAGTTGAAGAAAGTTCTTCTATTAACTTGGCTAGTCACGAGTCGTGTGTTCGAATCCTGATACCAATAAAGACTCATCGTATAGTGGGGCTGAAGCGCATTAAAATTACTGATGCTTTAATCCTTCTTTGGCATGGCGAGAACGTTTAGAGTGATTAGTGCTATTTCATGTGTTGTTCTCATCACTTGAGCGAGATTCAAAATTACGAGATCCGTCCCAAATAAACCTAGTATTCCTTCTAAAAGCAACATTAATATATAATCAGTCAATCAACAAATAAAAGTATGGAGATACTTTAATTGAAAATTTGTTTCAAATTGTAAAGCATGAGTAACAATGATAGAATACTTTCTTGTAATTAACAAGAAACGAGGAACATTTATTTGGAATAAGTATTTGTAAGAAACTGTTTTGGAAAAATTTGCAAATTAAAATTTTTATAAGCTTGTGAGTCTTGGAGATATTTTTATTTTCGATTGCGGCTAGCTTTCTAAATGGTTTGACAATGACAGTCATTTTTTCTTAACATCTGTTAGAGAGTACTATTTTAAAAATTTTAATCTTATATTTATAATTATTAAGAAATAATTTTTCTAAAATTTTTAATTCGAAAACTTTAAAGGAAAACATATTTAAATTTCACTTACATAACTATTTTCGTTAATTACGTATACTGCATCTGGCTTAGAAAATTAGTCATCCCTGAATTTGTTTAAATTGCATTATCTAACTGGTTTATTGACAAACGGAAGACAAAGAAAAAGGCCAATAAACGTTCTTTTAAAACGAATAAAATATTTATAGAACAACATATAACAGTTCTTTTTAAAGGAAATCGAAAAACCAATGGAACAAAGAAAAATTCAACAGCGACTAAAATACAATACATTTCTGATAGATTTAATTTATATTTTCCATTCAATGTAACAGAGAAATTATTAAAAATTTATTTTTCTTCTTGAATAGAGATCTCCTATTATACATGAACCATTAATTAATGCAACAAATTCAACCTAAATGGGAAGTTACTTTCGTCTAAGTAATTATCTTTTTAATTGATGGCACAGCTAAAATTGAAAATTAAGAGTTTTCTAGCTCTGAGATTCCGTCCTCTTGACATAATGACAATAATTGTTGTATTTAAGTAGGGAAATCTACTCGTTTAAGACATTTGACTGTTGCTAATAAATTAGGCGCAATTTAAAAGTTCTGTTTGCCAACATTTCTTAAAAGAATGGTTAGAACTACGAAATGGAGCAAATAATTACTCTAGAGCTTAGTGAAATATGTGAACATTTATTCAATGCTCTTTCAATTAATTTTTGTCACACGATGTAAAACTTTTTCATTTAAATAATAAATAAAACGAATTAGAGTTTCCAATTAGCTTTTAATTCTTCTGAAAAATTACAAATTAACTGATGTGATTTGCAAATTGTCCAAATCTGTAAATATTGCACAAAATAAAAATCTGGCTTTCTGTAAGAGTCAAGTTTGTTAATGTAAATGAAATTTATTTTTTATTTTCGCTGTTTTAACAAATCATTCTTTCGTTTTTAATTAGTATAGTTTTTAAAAAAGAACAATAAATTTAATTAATGAATTGAAATTGTGTTAAAATGTTTTTTTTGTATGTATGATATATTTTCGAATTATTAATAAAAACAAAAGATTTAAGGATGTTTATTAATAGATTTAGTTTGCTTAGCTTTGTGCTCAAAAATATGCATAAAACAAACAAAAATTAATCAATATCTAAATGTTTTTTATTCTTTGGTTGTATTGAATATTAAAAATATTCAAATAAAACAATTCTATTTAATATAAGTATTAATTATTGCATGATGTATGTGAAAATAAAAAAAAAATATATAACAGAATTTATAAGATAAGAAAAACATTAAAATTTTCGTGTGAAAAACCAAGATTTATATTTAATATACATTAAAAAATAGAATTAAATAACGTTAGCTTTAAAGCTAATTTCAGATAAAATAACAACCATGTAACATTTGTATTTGTTAAAATTTCTTAGCTTTACTTAAAATTATGCTATAAAAAACTCGGACTGTTATTTTAACTCCGCGTCATATCTAATCACAAATATTTGAAAACTCTAATTTGAATAATAACAACAAATGCAATTATCATTTGCGTATACGTGATATAATTATAAGAAATAAAATTAAAATCAGAAAATATTATAATCAAAACAATTTAGATTAATCAATTCAAATACATATAACTAAATTCAATTTTACATGTAAATTATACTTTTGCCCTTGAAATAATACCTCAAAAATTGTTCTAAAATGTTTAAATTAAAGTAGCGTTTGGTCTTCGGTTTTATTAACGTCTCACTGGAAGCAACATGAGGATCATTGGCAACGGACCTCGTAATTTTTAACCTCGGTAAAGTGACAAGGATGATACCTCCAGTATCATCCTTGGCCCATCCATATATATATTAAGGAAAAAACTTTAAAATTATATTCTTAATATTGCCCGATTTACATTTTTAGAATCTCTAAAAACTAACTTATTCTAAGATTTCAGAAAATAATATTAACAATTAATTTGATTTTAAGACGTTCTTTTTGTTTTAATCCATAATTTTGCAAGAACTTTCTTTAAATACCAAATATGATAGTAAAATTTAAAATATGTGAACAATACATAGAGGAATGCATTTCACTCTCATCCTTAAAACATAAATTGAAAAGGAAATATATGAGAAAACATAAATGAGAAAGGGAATATTCCGAATCAAACTATTAATGCATACGTAATATTGTTAAAATTAATAAAGATATTTTTAATTCAGATAATATTTAGCATATATTTGTTACTGAAAAATGATAATAAAATTAATTTTTACTTTTAAATATAGATGATTTTTCTTCATTGATACAACAGCTGTTATATGAAACTCGTAGAAAAATCAGATTAATCAGCACAACATGTTATATGGGAATTATGACTTTAACTAATTTCAAAAATATCCTAAGTAACTCATTATAATAACAATCTAGCAGTATTAAAATTTACATTTAAAAATTAGATATATTTTCAGATGTATAAAACCAATTTTATGCTAGATAATATATAGTAAATTCTGAAAAATTGCATCCTATATTGCTATCAATTCCCTCTGAAGCTATATAATAATTCTTATGCTTATGTAATTGCATTCCTGTTTTGTTATTTTTTTTTTTATTTAAAATCTTTCAGGAGCCTGATATTATCTGAGATCACACAAAACCTTAAATGATTCTATCCATTCATGACCAAATATTTGAATAATGAAGATTAAAAAAATTACCATGAATTATACCTCTCTTAATCGTAGATTAATAGCCGTATTTAAAGTGGAAGATAAAAGCATTAAAGAATTATAAAATAAATCTGATACCTTAATTGTTCTCAGAAATCAATTTACTTTATATAGTTTGTTCATTGTGGGAAATTTTAATGGAAAGACCTTCTGAGAGAAATTATTTAAATTTCAAAGGTTTAATTAACATAAGATTTCTTAATTGCACAATACGGAAAATTTTTTTTATGCAATCTTGTATTTATACATTCTGAGGGAAAATTAAGTACGTAATATCATGTATGGTAAAGGAAGAGAATTTTCATAAAAGTACTTGGTTACGTGTTTTGAAATTAATTTAACAGAAAGACATAGAAGAATTTCAATATATGAATGAATACCTAAAACAGAATACATTAAAAAGTTCAATAACACTTGAATTTGAATGAAGGAACAAATATCAATTTTCGTTTTGAATAATAATGTAATTTATAGTTAAAGGCTTTTATGTATTTGTGGGAATATAATTAAAAGTTAAATTTATCCAATACATTTAAAAAATTCTTTGAATAATATTACAAAAAATGTAGCAACATTTTAAATGTATTATAATCTTCTCAATAAATTACAGTTTCTCTTTAAAAAATCAATAAAATGAAAATATAGAACTTGTCATTAAGTTTCAAAAATATTATATTTTAAGTTATAATTCCAATTATTGAATGAACTGTAATTTTTTTTTTAATTTCAAATAAAATATATTAGAATACATATACAAAAATAAGTGTATTACCAATAAAATATTAAAATATGTCAAAAAATTATCGTTGGTTTTACCTAAATGACACAAATTACACTGCGTGTTTTTATTTATTTATTTCGACTCGCACCATTAATTTCTTTTGCTCAGAAACCCTGAAGCTTATCTAAAGTAATACATTGATTTTCAGTAACATTTTTTTATAAAACTTTTTTGATATGAATTAACACATTGCTAAGGCATTAATTTAAAATAAATTGTTTTTAAACAAATTTTAAAATGTTGTTGCACAGAAAATTTTTTTTTTTTTTTTTTTAATTTTCAGTTATTTATAATAAGAAGAGTGGTAATATGTTCATATAAATGCATTGTAAAATAAAAAGAATCACTTGAAGTTTTGAAGGTGTTTGGCTACGTATGGAACTATGATTTATAAAACCCTTTTCATAGAATATTTTTTTAATAATTAAAGTTATGTGAGATAGAAAATACACTGAAAATTGTTTTAAAACTTAACAGTAAGATTTTCAAAATGCAATATTTTAGCATAAATAAGGGGGGAAAAAGTAAATTTTCACAACATTCACATTACACAAGAAAACTTAATAGAACATTGTTGTTTTGAATATGTATAGGTATGACATCAGAATAAAGCCTGGACTGGGAGTTCTGAATAATTCATAATATTTGTAGAGTTTTTATTAATCGAAATAACAAAGGATGTTTTTTAAAAATTTCCCGTTATGAAATTAAAATGTAAAAAAAATCATTCATAAATTATGTATTATAAACCTACTAGTGCAAGTCCTCAAAGAATATAAAGAGTTTTCTATCAAATTTTTATAAATTTTTTCCTCAAAAATGAATTTAAAGTTAAAATTAAAGCGGAAAACAAAGCTATACTATAAATAAATTCAATTACTCCTCCCCTACTTTATTACTCAAATGTTTGCTTCATTCTCTTTTTGTAAAGATTTATTTTTAAAGCTCTATATTTTTTCTGGAAAATTTTGCTGATGGTAATGAATGTCGTAGAAGTTAATAACATGCATAACGTCAAATTCTCAAAGCTTCAACTGTATACTCAAGAATATAATGCATGCAATATTTTCAAAACTATCTTATAACCATCACTAAAATTTATAACAGATACATATGTCTCTATAATGAAATGTTTCATTGGTGACGAAAACTTCTTTCGGGAATGTTTCTTACAAGCAACTATTGTAACTTCCGCGTTTTACCATGGAGACATTTAATAATACATTTTGATCCCATAAATCAAAGTATGTATATTTAATAGATTTAGCAATGATTTTTGGTAGGCCTTTGCGTTTTTAATCGCATTTGCTCTGCAAACAATAGCACATTTATATTTACACAAACTACATGGTCCTTCCAGGCCCTGGACAAATATCGGTTCATACATTCCTGAACAACTATGATAAAAAGCTGCTGTTAAAGTCTTTTGAACTCTAGACAAAATGCAAGTAATGCTTCCATTAGTAATACCATATTAATTTTGCAATTTTTAATAAATTTGTTTCTAAGTTTTTTATTTCTTTTCTGTATAATTCTTTCTGACATGGCTTTGGCTTGCGAATGTGAATTCAGACTCTTTCTTAATAAGTCAACGACTTTTTTCTAATCATTTCAACGAGAAAAATTAGTATGTATTAGAAGGATTCAAAGGAAACTAAAGTATTATGTTAATGAATTCAATAACTAGAAAACAATATACAAAATATCATTTACTGAAATTTAATTTGTTAAATTTTTAAACATAATTCTTTTATAATTCCTTACCTTTTTTCCCCTTACCTTTTTTCAATAATGAAGTTCTGTGAAGCCTCAAAGTTACATAATTTGAATACTGATCTCAATTTTAAATAATTTCATTCAACTACTTAATGGTATGAAATTTTCTAATTAATGTTTTTAATTTCTTTTTTTGCTTTAAGTGATAAATACTTTTTCCAATTATGAAAACTCAAAATTCCAAAAACAATATACTATTCTTAAAAACATAAAATGTTAAATTAGCTACGAGGAAATATATTTTATATTGTAGTAAAAATTTTCAAAATTCCAATTCCTCGAGTAATGACTCGAGGAATCGGAAAATCCAAAAATCCAAAAATTCCTAATGTCATGTTATCCAAAAATCCTACTCCTAAAAATCCAAAATTTCATGTTATTTATTCCAATTGTTTAAGAAATAATTTAGTATAAATGTACGTATATTAATCCCAGACTATTTAGAATACACCTAGTTTATGAAACATAATTATTGATCAATTTATCTTGTGGTATTTGAAAATGGAAGAAGTATGAATTGTTTATTCAGAGTGATCTAATATGTAGAATTACTTTAATGTTGTTTTTGGAGAATACCTGAGGATAAAATTTTGAGTCTATGTATTGTAAAATAATTAGACTACAGGTAATGAACTTACGTTAATTGTGTATAAGACTATAATTATATTGATTGAATTAAATTTTAATGTTAACTATTTAACATTAAAATGCAATTCCATTTCAGCCATATAGAATGACAGTGATTATACTTAGTAGTGGTGACAGTTATGAAAAGTATGCTTAATTGTATAATTTACCAATATAATGTGTGTTGCCTTTATATTTCAAAAATATCAATTCCATCAAGTGCATATTCATATTTTATGTGTCATTTGTCGAATGAATGTCATTTTATGTGTCATTTATGGGATGTTTTCCTAAATTTTGAATATTTATTAACATAACATTATATACAGTGAAAATAATTATATTTTAAAAATTTGAATTCTATAAAATTTTAAAAATTATAATTCAGATTTGCCATAATTTTTACCCAAATATCGGGGATTGCCTAATTCTTTTGCATGAGTCTTAAAAAATAATGCTCATTTAAATAGAAATAAATTTATTTTATAATGAGGAAAAAGAGTGTATAAAGTGGCACATTTGTTTGAAATTTTGAAACTCCTCTCTACTTTTAGCATAAATAATGCATTTAGAAAATTAGAGAAGTTGCTTCAAAATTTTAACAGTAAAATAAAAAAGTACTGTTTTGAAGTATTTTATGTTCTCAGTTATTTTAATAATCAACTCAAATAAGGTTCTAACATAAAATTCGGTTGAGAAAATTCTCAAAATTAGTTGATTTTATCACTTTAATAGCTCATGTATCATATGATATAACACATAACTTATATAGATGAGTCTAAAATTAAAGAAAAATGTTGCTCATCGTGTTATATAAAAGTAATTTGAGCATTGTATGAAATATATATGAAAATAGGAATTATCTAGTACTGAATATTTAAATATAACTTTGAGTTCGAATTAAACAGATATAGCACGCAGTAAAAGGGTTGTAGAAAAGCAAAAAAAAATAATAATAATCATATAATAAATATTTTTTTTTAATTCTAAAATTACTTTTTACTTTTTAAAAAAACGCTGAAGCTCACATCTTGAGATGCTAGTTTTTCTTCATGTATTGTCTTTCTTAATTATTGCATTTCGTTTATAGCAGTTATTCAGCTTCAATAAGAAAATTTCCCTGAGGTTGAAAAAAATGAAATTTATGTGATAATGTCTAATTTTAAACTCAAATTATTTTTAAATAATTATGCAATGTAACTCTATAATACATTCCAATAAATGTTTAAAACAATTTCAATTGACAGTGATCTCTTCTTCGTACAATAATCATTAATAACAATACCCTGTATACTTCATCATATTATATTCTTGCATTTTTCATTTTGATACAACTGTGGACAATCGTTAACCAATATTGTGTTATGAAAAACAATTTTATTTATTCTAAAATAAATTATGAATCAAAACCTTAGAAGGAGTGATTGAATACGAATTTTTTTTAATTTTCAGAATTTCAATTTTCCAAGTGAAAATTATGAACCAAATTAAAAAATGTTGAAAACAAATGACATTTTCAATTGAATTTTATCGAATTTCAAAATTTGGCAATTGAACTACTTCCATTTATTCAGATATATTACTTGAATGAAGTGTTTTCACAAGAATTTGAATAATTATTTATAAATAATCGGATTATATTCGGTGCTTAACTAATAAATTCAACTTTTAGGAAGAAACTGTTTCCTTGCCTTGGCAAATACCTGATATTTACCTTTTTTAAATGTGAAGAGTTTGATTAAGATGAAACTTCGTAAAAATAAATTAGAGATATTAATAATTGTGTTTAACAAAATTGCATTATTTAATTTTTAGATGCTTTTTAGATGTTGGGGCATGCATTTTAAAGAGCTGCTTCTTTGTTACAGTTTCGAAACAGCTTTCAGAATGTATATTCTAGCAAATTCTTCTTCAGAGCATTTTTTATGAGAGCAAACGCTTTTAACACTATATATCAAAGCTAAATAGACAGATGTAACTAGAGTAGAAAGCGAAATAAAAAATATGTGCGGTATTTATAAAAGCTAGAACAATGTATCTATATCACAATGACTCTCGAAATATGGACTCACGGTAAGCATTCCCTCAGGAGTTTCTCAAAATGTCTAACCATTTCTTGAGTTTAAATTCCATAAATTCGAAAGATGATCAATAAAGCTTGTCACTTAGGAGAAGAATGTGTCAAATGGGCGAATAAATGCATCAGAAAAACATGAGACATAAAAAGAAAAAGAAAAATTGAAAAGAATAAAGATATCTAGTAAATATATAGTCATAGTGATATCTTTTATACAGAATGTTCGTAGATTATACTGAAGTAAAATAACATTAGTTATTCCATAAGAATATAGCTTTTCATTTACTTGTTTATTAGTTCAAATAAGTAAAGCACAATTACGCCTGCACAAGTTACAATGCTTCTTTCTCATTATTTACGTCTGCAGACATGTTAAATCGCAAATCTAAAAAAAGAGACATTAGAATAATATAAATATAAATTATCAAATTACTTTGCGGATTATACAAGATCTTTTTCTCTCAATTAATTCTCAATGTGTCTGAATTGTAGGTTAGAATTAAATAATAAATATCTTGCATATCAACGTTTTCGCTTTCAATGAGACGTACCTCGAACACATCAAGTTTGATTTTTATTACCAATTACTTTAACCACTAAGCCCTTTATAGCAATTTTAACAATAAACGATCAATTATGGCTATGTACTGCTTCTTTATATTTCAAGCGTCTACCGGCTTATCGTTGTCGTATGTCCCATATTCCTTTTCATTCTATTTTGCTTATATATCAATGCCCTTAATTCAGTTCTTGACACTCCTTATCTTCCTCAAATTTGAATAATCACTTTTCATTTTATTGAAAAGGAGAGCTTGAATGTTAAATTATAAAATCAGAAAGTAACCAAAGATGTTAGTAACACACATAGAGATGACATATATATATATATGTGTGTGTGTGTGTGTGCGCGCGTGTAATTAACATCACATATTCAGTACTTGCTTCCTTTTTTAAATATTAATTAATTCATTTTAGTTTACCTTTTTATTTCATTTGGTTAACTATTTTCATTATATATGAATAAATAACTAAGTTGTAACTTAACCAAAATAATTTCTTACTATATAATGTTTATTTAATGATTTGCATATTCCTATATGATGTTCAAAATTTATTATTTCCTCAGCAAAGGTCATCCATCTTTAAAATTCTAATCGAAATTCATTTCCTTTTTGTCAAAGTCCGAACTATTTCACACATTATCCTCTAACAGAGACCTAAAGCAAAAGATGTAGTATTAACTATAATTATAATAACTATGCAACCCAATCCCAAGCAAATTCAATATGGAATTGGTTTTCACTGCCATAAGGACTTACGATTATTCGCTACATGAACAAATAAAACTTTCTAAGAAAGTCAAAATCAATGAAAGTACATATCCTTCTTCTGAATCGTCACATAAGCAGATAGGATACATATGCCTGAAAATGGATTAAAATATTTCAACTTAAAACTTCTTCCGAAAAAAATTGTTTTAGCCGACAGATAGACACTTCACAAAACTGTTGTAGAGAATTTTTTATGATCGTATCTCTCTGTCTAAAGATGTGTTGCCGGAATGGGACTCGTCGCGTTGCCGAAAAAAAAAATGCGATTGCAGAAACTGAGGTAATGGCTACATCTGTAGCCACAACATAAAAGGGAACGGTATGAAATCTAAAAAAGCTCAAAAAACCTTCTAATCATCCTAAAGAATCAGAATTGGTAATGGAGGCTATTTCTACACGATTTTTGATGGATGGATGATTTTTACATGCTATGAAAAAAATGCATTGGAGCTCACGACAAAGTTGATGTTGACAAACTGTCTCCTTTCACCATAAAGAGCTGAAAAATGCCATTGCATCTAAAGCCGTAGTGCACACCACAAGAAAAAAGAGCCAAATGACCCCAACAACCAAAGTAAAACAACTCAGCCAAAAGATTGCTCTTAAGGCCTAGAGGGAGGTGAAACTAATAGCCGCCAAGAAATCATCAAACCTGAAATCCACTAAAAAGAACACCACTGGCTAAAAGTAATTTCTTTTCATTCTTCAGTTAATTTGTAAATAAGATGTCTATATTTTCATATATCATACTTTTTTTTTTCTATAAAACGCTTGAAAATTTTAACATGTCATCTCTACATGATCCTAAGTACCTAATATGTCATCTTGTGCTATTTCCAATTCTTGCATCTTCTACCATTTCATAACTCAAGAACTGAACTATTATATCCATAGTGAAAAGACAGGAAATGAATCCTCGATTTCTTTTTGAATTTTAAACTGATTTTTAATTTCATTTTTCATCCAAGTTTCGGAAGTATGGCTAATGCTTAGAACACAATTCAATATATTAATTTTTCCATTTTATAAAATACGTAGTGGGATTTTTACAAATATTACAAATTATTTCTGAACATTCTATTTAGTAGGTTAGTAAAGTTAGCTTATGCCGAAAAAGTTTAATGAAAAATTAATAAAAGTTATTGATATATTTTGGCTCTCGAAATGTGATAACATGCAAATATAATCAATAAACCTTTAAACTATGTAATTAAATTTTGATTCTAAGGTATGATTCCTATTATTGTATTGATGTTATTTAAATCCTAATTTTAATATGTTAAGTTTGAAATTTTGATGGTAGACACTCATGTTTGACATTGGTGAGAAATACGCTAGAAAAAAAGTTGAAAGTGTAATTACTAATCAATGTGTGTGTATGTTTGAGTGAAAAGGTGTATTTTCCAATCATTGGGGAAGATGACCCTAATTTACCATATTAGATCGAATTTTACATGATACGTTTTGACTAATCATTTCTCGTAAAATAATGTCTTTTTGAGGTCTAAGTAATGAAATGTAACAGCTCTTCTTATTTGTTATTTGTTAACCTAATTCGTTTCACATTATTTAATTTTACTGACATGAATGTAACTAGTGTTATTAATTATATTAAATAAAGGCTTAACTGACTAAATTATGTTTTCTTGAATTATTTTATATAAAAACAATGAATCTCGTTAAATTAATCAGTTTTTTTTTTCTATATTTGAAAATCTAAGGAAATTCTAATGACATTTCAATTCCTTTTATGTTCATAGTTTGAACTGTTTTACACGTTACCCTCTAATCGAAACCTGAAGTAAATTATACCGAATTAACAATAATTGAAACAACTATACAATCTAATCTATTTGGTGGCGTTTTGCACTATGGAGTATACGTTGCTACGTTTTAAGGTCACAGTTCTAAAGATGAACAGTAAAGGCCTTAACATATAAAAGTCTCTCTCTCTATATATATATGAATAATATCCAAATTAAAATAACTTTTATAAATGCGCAATTTAATAAAGTTTAGCGATGAATTTGTTTCACACTTTTGTATCTAATTTGAATATGAGAAATAACGAAATCACATTTTGCATTTTTTTATTTGTTACTTCATAATTATTAATAATGAAAAAGTGTTATAATTACATTTTGATAAACATTGTTATGATTTAATTTAATTTCACTTATATTGTACTGCTTAAGAAAATGGACTACTTTACTTTGCAGTTTATTTTTTAAAATTGGTTCTTCATGGGACTCTAAAATACATTTTAAATGTAACTATAAGAAACCAAAAACATTTTTTTATGTGTAATTAACAATTTAAGTCAAAATATGTATTACAATATATTTTCTATTCAGAAATATTGCAATGAAAAGTCATTAGTTAATTTTTATGTGAATTTTTACTTTTTCATCTACGCCTTATTGCAGCATATCTTATACTTATAAAATCGGAGAATATTTATACCAAGGAATGAAGAAATATTTCGATCGAATATTTGTGAGGGATTCATCATAAATCTGTTTTCTTTTTTAATCATTTTTTTTCTTACAAAATTCACGCTAGATGTGTAACCATAATATTTATACACATCCTAATAGAAAAAAAAAACAAATAATGAAAATATCAATAAAGTTGTTCGGAAATTTTAAAGTGATGCATTTGGACTAGTTATGCGAATGTTTCAAATTTCTATCCCATCATGTTATTCAAGCGCAAGTTACAAATCGAAAATCTTTATGTGAATGCGACGCTCAAAACGCATTTGAGAATTCGTGAGTAAATTTATTTACTTTTTCTACATAATTTCAGAGATTTTTCAAATTTAAAGTTACTTTTTTAAAATGGGAAAGACATTGGTGATTAGATACTTCTGAAACCAAATTTATTTTATCATCTCTCTAAAATGAAAATATCTTTTATCAGATTTTATATAATGGTTATAGAAAAGTATAATTGAATATATAGTTTAACTCAATTAACCTAAATGTTGTGTCAAATGTATCTTATTACGACTCAGAGAAAGTGAACATCATTAATTACGAGCGATGAATCAGTTTCCATTTTATGTATGACATGTTATTTCTACCTTCTATGAATCATTTAATCAAGTCAAATTACCGTTTAATGAGTTTTCTTAATAATAAAAGTTTGATAGTTAATTATCGATATGAAATTACTGTTTTATTATATGAACATATATATATTTTCAACGTTGGCGAAAAATAATCTGGGAATATACGCTCAATAACCTACAGCTATTGAGCTTCTCTAATGAAATTCCCACACTTTCGCCAAGGGGTGACTTGCCATGGTAACCCTGACCCTCGTCCAGTGGTCAGTCGAGTGTGAACAGAAGAGAGCAACACTTGGCTGTGATTTACGGTCATCTCGAGTATTGGACTGGTGGTCAATTCAATTAGTTGGAGACGCAGGCAGAGTGTATTTGAATAAGTCTACCGGAACTAAAGACCACAACCGTAAACTATGAAGTATTTTAGCTGAGGTTTCCTTCCAGTTCCCTTTGAACAGTCAGCGATTTTCTTTGTGTATTTAATAAAGTAGGTTTTCGGATAATTTTCCTCTGTCAAAAGAAGCAATAGGATGTAAATAATAACAAGCAATGGCTAAGAATACGAAATTTATTACTGAAAGCAAGATATGTATTTTTAAGTTACTAACTATACTTGGGTAATTTGTATGATATTGTGTGACAAAATGTATTTTAAATTACCAGCAATCATTTATTATAATTTTTTTTTTGGGGGGGTGGTGTTGCTTTTAATTCGGTATGGATGTCTTTACATTAATACTCAAATATTTTAAAATATAATTGTTGCAAGCTGATTCTGAATTTGCTGCCCACCATTTTAAAGATTTAATTTCATCATTTGAAATATTTTGTAGCCTTCTCTGAGATAGGAAACTAAAAAATGATTTCAATTTTTCAATTAAATTTAAAAAATGCGAATTTTAAAATTGAATTACAAATTTAAACGTTTAAAAGTCTTCATTAAGATTTCAGATTGGTCACTGTAAGCAACATTGCTTACAGTGTAAGCATTACTATCAGATTACCTACAATTGCAAGTTGTTTGATTCCAAAACAACATTTTCTAGTCCATATAAGGATATCAGAGATTAAAGATTTAAGTTCAATCTTATAAACATGTTTTTTAAATATTGAAATATAAATAAAATTCTAAAATATTTTCGTAAAATTAAATTTACGATATATATGTAACTTTACTTTGATTATCCACAGTTTGAGGAGTAAGAATTCTCACAAGAAGAGTTTGAAACTAAATAATTACTCGTACACACACACAACTAATGAATTACCTCACCACAAGGTAATAAACATAAGTAAGCTTTGACATGAAAAACGTAATATAGTATTATCTAGCTTAACTTAAGTGGAAATCAAATTCAAGTTGAAAGAAAAAATTAGAGGATTTCAAAAAGTTTTCCTTAAGTTTAAATCTGGAGTGATTTTAGTTAAATCTGCGTCATAAAAAGGGATAGTTATGATATTAGTTTGTATAGGATAAAATAGTACGTTTAATATCTCAATGCGGATACTAGTAGTCGTCCTTTTTGTATGCGTTTGAGCACTTCGGTTCAATTTTTAGCATACTTGAATTTACAACTTATGAGAATGAACATGAACTTACTAAAGGAAGTACGATTAATTAAATAGAATAAAATCTAATTGAAAGAAACAATAAAAATAAGATCGAACCTCATTATTTAAGCGCTGAATATGATCTATAATTCTTATTTAATATATTTCAGAAAGTACATATCCTTATGCAAAGATTTATTATATTAAGTAAATAAAGTTATTTTAAATTCTGATCTTGATGTTTTTGTACGACACTGGCGTTTCAAATATGTATTTTTGACTGTTTAATCTATGTGAGACTTGTCAAACCCGCATTAGAAGAAAAGAAATAATTTTCCTCGCTTCTTAAATATTATGTATCCTGCTAATCTAAATAGAACCTTTATTTCATTGTGTTTTAGTAAAAACTATATTTAAATACTTTATTACAAATTTTGTTTTTAAAACCAATTACTGAAAGTCATATATCTTACTTTTTATTACAGCTATAATAAAAAAAAAAGGTATTTATCAATCTAAAACTCTACTTCACTCTATTAACTTAGTTAATTAAAATATTACAAATATAAGTAATTTAGATATTACCATAAAAGTTAAACAATTTTTTATTACAAAATTTTTAACATTGAAAAAATTTACCTTGTTTTTACAATTGAAAATTCCATGAAACATCAATTAACATATTGTAATATTTTATTGAACTAAAAATAAAAACTAAAAAAAAAATTAATGTAAGATAAAACCAATATAAATGGTTTTTATAAGACTTCCAGAATCTGTATTTATAGCTAGCAGTCGCAATATCAAAATAATGTCAGCTACAAGGAATATATGAAATTTGTAATTTCTTGAAAGTCAGATTTTGGAAATATGGTCAAACAAATTTCTTCACGAACGATTCTATTAAATGCATATGAATTTAAATTATGGTATTATTTTAACACTATGGATGTATTCTAATGTAAATGCTTCTCTAGAGCGACTTAAATAAGAGATACAACAAATAACATATTAAGTGAAAATTATTTAGATATATACATATAGATTTCATTGTTGTAATTTTTTTTTGAAATTTTAATCTTATTACTTTTCCCAACTTGAGTGATCATTAGTTCTAGAACTCATTTGAATAAAGTAAAGGAAACAAAACGTTTTAAGAAACAAACGGGATCGATAGCAAATTTTATTAAAACTCAGGTTATAAAGTTCTTATTTATTCTCACAATAATTAATTATCGTTTAATCATTCATCCTGAAACTCCTGATTATTTGGGTGACATTCACACTGTCATTCATAATCTGGATCCAACCAAATCTGGACAATCAAACAGAAGAATGGCTGAGAATGACAGATCTCAAGTATTCAAATAGTTTACCCTCTTTTTCAAATCTACATCATTGTATCGTGTGTTGTCGATATTTTCTTTAAATGTTATATTTGTAATATCCCTGTATTGACATCATAAAATAGTAAAGATAGAATTTTCATCATTGTATTTATAACTCTTTAAAAAAATTGAAAATATTTGGTCTATAATAAATTACATCACACCAGTTTTTATAAGTTGTAAAATTAAAATAAACATAAATTATAATTCGAATCTAAAATTTTATTTTAAGCATTAAAGTATAATTTTAAAGCGTTTAACTAATTTAATCTTTCAAACATTAAAAAACTGATTATGTACATACTATGTTATGTGTTAACGTCTATGTTTATTTATCTCAGTATAAAACATATAAAGTAAATTAATTTTATATAAACGTCAATAAAATGCAATTTTGATGGAAATTTTAATAAATACTTTAATTCATTTTGCGTTAAGAAATTTTTAAATCATTTTGCGTTTAAAATTAAGTAAGTAGAAATTTTGTTTGTATTCAAGACCTGTTGAATTCTCTGTAGGGTAAATAGCATTCATATGTTAAAAATAAGTACGTTTTGAGAATAAAATTGAAATTAAAAATAATATTAGAATTGTCACTATTTTTTATTTTTTATGTGCATAAAAAATTGTTTTATAAATGAAATTTTTTTGTAATTAAAAATTCAAATATATCTTTAAATAGCAGTGAAATGATTTTTATATTAAATTCTAATCTTAATAATTCTTGATTCATAACAAATTAAAATTTTATCGTAAGAGGTATCAGACTACGATAAAAAAAAGTTGGATTGAAATATCATTTTTTCAAACTATTCAGATATCATTTTTTAAATTATTTGAAGTTATATCTTTCTAAAGCTAATTTCAATTTATAGCATAGAAATCAAGTAATAATCACTTTAATATCAGATGGATTCAAAAATATATAAATAAATAAATAAATAAAAAAAAAAACGAATTTCGCTTTTTTGAAACCAGATGTTAAAATCTTTCCATAAATATTCCTTTTTTTCCTCTTCTATTTTAAAAAAAGAATATTTGCTAATAATATTTTCTGAAGAAACTTTTAAAATACATTCACTCTAGGAAATTTTACTAATACATTTATTAGTAAAATTTCCAAAATATCAATGGTAATATACACCCACTATTTACTACTTTCCTGAGCTACTTTGTTTGCTTTTAATTGACAGTTTGTTTCCATGTGAAATAACTATTTAAATTTAATAATAGCCTTTTAGATTAATATTTTTATCTAAACCATGAGTTAAACCAAAAAATAAACATCAAAGTAATAAATTTCCACGGTAATCGTCATTCTACTTGTAAGACATCCGAAACAGTCAGCACGAGTAGTGAAAGTAAAATCGGAACTGAAGAAAAAATAGTGAAAAAAAGCTTCAACGAGGAGAGAATTGCGCATGGTAATAAACAAAAAAGTGTAAAAATAATTCCAAAAGTCTATGAAATCCTTAGTTTACCATTATGTTTATCATGATGCTTAGTACTCAAGACAAAGATCATTTTTGGTATTCTTTCCCATATGCTGCTGAAATTTGCAAACAACAGTTTTGTTCGTGGTATTTCACTAACCAAAAATGTAAACGAGATCAATGAGATCAATATTCAGTTTGTAATTGGTATGCGGTTCGTTGGAAAAGCCCTCAAAGCTTCGATAATGTGAATGGTGAGTTATATATGCAATGAATTTCAAAGTCGCTTTCAGGAAGTGTGAAAATAAATTATTTACAATTTCGTCAACTCTAACTCAGGATTCCATGAATACTTCAACTTCTGAATAAAAGAGATGATTCATCAGGAGAAAGATTTGACAATCTGTGGTGAGTCTTGTGATGGTACTAGGCAACGTCAAGGCCGCACATCAATAAATGGTTTCGTAGTAACCTTATCCATTGATAGATAGAGAAATTAAATCAAAGAAAGGTCGAATATGTGCTCGCCACAGAAGATCAAATGTATCTTGTGATCGTATTTAATCACGAAATCATGCTATTATCATCTAGCATTGAGTGTTAGTTCATATCGTATCCTTGAATTATCTTGATATTTGAGACATTTGAAGTTTTTATTCTTTTATGTGATGGTGATCCACAGGTTTATTCAACATTGAAAGATACCTATGGAAAAAAATAGTATCACCAAATATGAATATTGGACACATTCAGAAAGGAAATGAAACCCGCCTTCGCAAACTAAAATCTTATCCAAAAAGAACACTTACTGAAAAATTTAGTTAAAAATTTCAGAATTACAATGGTATTGCTAATAGAAGCAATGTTGCTGATTTTTCTGGAATACAAAGCTCTGTAATAGCGACATTTTATCACAGCTGTTCAGGAATATATTAGTCAATGCACTACCTGTGAATATCAACGTGAAATAACTTGTGGAGCAAAAATTATTGAAAAATGCAAAAGTCTCCCCCACCCTAAAACCATTGTTAATTGCATTAAAACTTCATACTTTGATTTAAATGTTCAAATTTATTAAGAAACTATCTCCATTGCAAAATCCAGAATTCTAATGACATTTCAATAATAATCTCTTGTGGAAAATAATCATGAAAGCTATTTTTGTCGATCCTGAAACTTTTACTCTGGGGGCATTATATATATATATATATATATATATATATATATATATATATATATATGTTACAAATTTTAATGATGGATATAAGGGAGTGGATAATACATGAGTTAGATGTTTTTCCCAAATGTCTACACACACACAGTTGAAAGCATTTAAGGGGACTTAGTACCTTACGAAATCAAAAGTAGAACATTTTGACAAACTTTTTTCAATTCTTCATAAGACAACAACTTTTGTTCATTTTAGTATGAAACTTTGCCAGTTTGTGTAATAAAGTGCTTAGTTTAAAATATTCTCTCAAGTTTTGCTATTAAATTAATATATTTTCTTATACAACATGAAATATGCGTACAAAAATTTGAAAAATAAATTAGTTTACCTTATGTTACCCACAAGATAACTTTTGAAAGATGTACAGTAGAATCATAAATCTTATACCAAATTAAAGCTAAATAATGACCTTATTCTGTAAAAATCAAATTTTAAATTTACCTTTCATTAAAAAAAGTTGAAAAATTACAAAATTATCAAGTTTGTATTTAGTAACTTTTTTTTCATGTATCATGTTATAAAATAAAATCTGATCATCCTATTAACAAAATTGAGGTTCACAGAATACAAATTTACAAGTACAACACTCATGTAAAATTTCAAAGCTCTGCATGCAAAAGATTATTTTAAATCCTGTGGGAAAGTGTGAAAATAGCAAACTGAGAAAAAGAGGTTCGTTTACATTGCATTACATAGAACAAGCCACTTTAGACATTTACATTTTTTGTTGCACAGGATGTAATAATTGTCGGAATTTGACGCAGTTTGTTTTAAAATGCTCCTAACATTCAGTACTATTTTTTAAAATCAAATTTGAAAAATCGAACTTTTGAAGGTGCAAAGGTACTAAGTCCCCTTAAGAACTTAATGTTACACGTGTTAGTAAGCATCAGTAAAATTGGACACAAATAAAAATAGCTTTACAAAATCAAATTTTTAAAAAAAAAGAGAAAGAAAAAAAGATGATTATAAATATGTGGGGAGAGTAAGTTTATTTGTAATAGTATGCCTTTGTGGGTTTCTATATACATCTAAACATTAACTCCATTTCCTGAAGAAAAGAATTTTAATTATCTTTACAATTTTTGAAAAGTGATAACTAAAAAATGTTTTCAGGCATTTTGATAAAAAAAATGTAGAAATGTTTTTTCATATTGTTTTGAGGGCCTGATCTAGGATATTTATAAAGCTTAATTTGTTTGTATAATTATACACATTTTAATGCGTAAGAATGAAGGCATTTTTTAAAAGATACACGTATTGTCACTTCGACTCACAATAACTCTGCAAATATTGTAAGTTATTGGAAATTCTTTTGTCTGTGCTCTGAACAGGTGTTATACCTATACTTATGTGGAATTACAATGCTATAGAAGGCATTTCATGAAAAATGAATATTTTGAAAATATGCTATTTTTTCCTTGTTTTATGTTAAATAATTTCGTCTCAAAATTTTTTAAAAAGGTTTTAATGTTTATTCTAATTCAGGTGATACTAAATATCAAAATATTCATTTATTTGTATGTAATTATTTTTAGAATCGTGGTTTCGAACGTAGTCGAATACCTTAATGCTCATATTTCATCTTTCCATTCGTAGTTTTTAATGTTCAAACTATTCGATTAATTCACAAGCATATACATTCATTATTAAATTTAAATATCTATGATTAATTAGGTTCTTAAAAATCAAATATGTTGTTCCTCTACAGGTGTTATAAAACTCATGGGCAAAAATTAAATGCAGATAGAAAACATCTAAGCAAGCAATTGTCAACGTGTATTGCATGGATGGAGAGCAAGCGGTAAAACTCTGGATGGTTCTGTAATGCAAAGCATAAAGAGCGAGTATTCTTACGCATCGTCACATCTACCATTTATTTCACGAGGCACGGCATTTTTCTGAATATGTGTTTGTAAGAAATGAGCAATAAGTATACCACCTTCTGTGTCATATTTAAAAAAAAAAACTATTGTCACTAAAATAGACATAATTATGTTTAAATATACGTTTTCTTTACTTTTCCGTATCACATAAAAATAAATGTTATAATATTAAAATGCATATTAAAGTTTATTGTGATTTTGACTGATGTAATTATGATGAATACCTTTCTCAATTTTGAGCTATTTCAAACGTTATATAAATTTACATTTGGCGTATACCTATCAACGTCAGCAGTCCAATTATTATGTATCTTACACGCAACCTCCATTCGTTTAATCACTCTGTTTTCTTTCTCTTATCTGTCATCTCTCCTCCTAACAGTTTAATAGGGAAATTTTTTAAATAAAAGTAGTAGAACCGCAGTAGAACAGGTTAATATAAGTGATCGATGTGCAAGATATCATTGACAAATTATTTACTTCGGAGTCCAGTAGTATTTGCTTTTTTTTACAATAAATAATAATAATAATTGCTTTCACCGATTAAATGTTATGAAAATTCAATTGTAGAATGCATAGGAAAGAGAAAAATTAACAATGCAATATGTTATTCATTCAGTATGTATCGCAGTAAGAAAACAAAAATGTACATATAGCAGAAAAACATCAATTGTTCGGAAAATATCTTAAAAGTTACTCTACTTATTTTGAAAGTTATATTTATGATATTTGATCAATTTGAAAAAAAAAAAATTCATGGCAAGAACATATTTGTAAGTTAAACGTAAAATAATTTATGTAAAATGAAACGATTTTTCTTTATTTATTTTGAGATAAAAAATACCCTTATTCATAATTATATTACTATTTGTCAAACATGCTTATAAGTACATAAATAAAGAGTAATTATTTTTACTAAGTCTACAATTTTAGCATTTATATCAAATTTCCCAATTATAACATGGATAATAGTTTTTTTAAAATGTAAAACAAACTAAATAAATTTCATTATTTGAATTTGAGAACAAACTCTTACTGAAAGGTGTACCTAAAAAAAGAATCTATTTTTCGTAGTTAACTATGATAAAAAAAAATCATTTTCCGTGTTGTGACTATAAAATAATAATAGATGGTATATGCTAACACTGGGAGTAAGTGAACAATTCATTAATTTATTTGAGTGAGAGGAAAATACTTATTAGGTATTATTTTTGTTTGTACAGTAGTCAAAAAGGAACACCCTTAATATCCTTTACAATTTCAATTGCAAATGGATAAAATTAGTTATACTATATAAACCCTTGTATATGACGAGAACTTTTGGAACATTTTTTGAAATAAATTACTATGCTGGCGTATATAATGATCTTCTAGTTCACAGAAAATGGAGTTACTTTTATAATAGCAACACGCAAACATAAAACGTTAAATTTAACACTATTTTACTTCTTTAATTTATGTATCTTTAGTTTAAGAAGAAAAAATTTTAAATGAAATTATCATTTTTTATAAAATAGAATTTTTTCACTTTTGTAAGTATTTATATTTCTCTTTTTTTCAATCATCGCCAGAACCAAATATATGATGAAGATGATTTTAATTTTTAAGCACACTAGAAAGAAAGAAAGCAAGCATATATATCACATATGATTTACAAAACAACATCTTAATAGGATATGACCATGGATCCTGTGAGTACTGTTTTCATTGCGGGTTGGCTCAGTCCTAATGCCACATAAGATCCACTATGAAGCACTTTAATTTGTCGAGCTTCTAAATATCCCCATTGGTATTTTGTGGAAGTTTAAAGAGGGAAGTAGACAGCTCAAGTTTAGCCCTCTTCACATGATAGAGACTTAAAATTATATAATGTGTTGGCAATGGCCCTTGAGTTATCTCTCAGTGCTATGTTTATGTCCAATTGTAATCATTCAGATAGATGTTATGTGAGTTAAGTGTATCTCAATGTCCATAGCCGTTTTACTTTATAGTGATTTGATAGATAAACATTTAAATTATTTTACATCTTAGCAGCATTTTCACTCTCATGGCGTCCCGTTCAAATGTTACATAACAATTTTTTTTCCTTTTTTATTTTGACTCTGTGTGGAATTTGAATTTTGGATAAATTTTTGAAGGGGCAAAAGAACGCAAGCTGGGCATATACATATATCGGCTTATATTCAGAAATATATGGTATATTTAAGACACTAATATAAAAAATTAAATTATTTAATGAACTGAAGTTATGTGCCTCTTCATAAATCACCGTTTTCGCCAAAATTTTCCAAAGTCTCTTTATTACTTTTTATTAAATTACCATTTCAAATGTTTACCATTTCAAAAATATTATTATATACTAATAATATATATATATATATATATACTAATAATATATATATATATATATATATACTAATAATATATATAATTATAAATATACTAATAATATATATAATTATAAATATACTAATAATATATATATATATATATATACGCATTTGTATAATCAAGTTTTGGTATAACTCAGTAAGTTTAAGAGACAACTGCGTTTTTTCGGAAGTTTGTGCTGAATGCTTCTGAGTTAGAGGTCTTAAAATGTGTCTCGTAGTGTTAATTTCATGTCTAAAATATTTGACGATATGAAATTTTTAGCTCAACTTATTTTCAAAGCCTTTTGAATTAAACCATACATATTTGTTTTTTTTTTTTAATTTTAAATACAGGGAATAATTGAAAAAGTAAGATTATTATCTCCACAACACAATCCTAGAATAAATATCTGGAACTAAAGAACAGATTTAAATGATGTTAAGGGCACTGTCCAATAACAAATCGGATTAGATCATGAATTAACTACATTTATGAATTTAATTAACTACATTTATGAATTTAAT
>BMAW01115046.1:859011-982838 GCA_019974015.1 Nephila pilipes | reverse complement strand
GAATTTAATTAACTACATTTATGAATTTAATTAACTACATTTATGAAGTAATTAATAACTCCAATAACAGCATAAGTAGATTATGTCTATGTTATTTAGAACGATAAAAATTTTTAGTCTTGGTCATAAATGTTGGAAACATTTTTCCAACATTTTTTTTACTGCATATGTCACTCTCTAAATCAAAAAATATGTAGAACCTTTGCGCAAATAAAACAAATCAGAAAATAACTATTTTTCTATAATTTTATCACCGACGATACTTTTTCTGGTACATCATATACTTTGCATGGTTATGTATATTATTAACGTATTACGTTAGAAATTTTATCGTTTTTAAGAACAAAAAAGTAATAAGATTGAAATCAAATAACATATATAAATATTCTTAAGTATTCCCAAAATATTTTCATTCAAAACGTATTATATTCTGATGTCTGGGTGCTGTGCTTTTTAGTTTTAAGAGTACGTCCAAAAATGTTATTATCCGTGTTTAAAAACTGAAAATTAATATGATATTCTTAACTGAGTTTTAAATATCTTTCGTTTTAACTCAATTCTTTTAGCTAGCTCCTCGTATATTATTAATAAATCTTAGATCGATGGATAAGGGTAATTGTGTACCACTGTTTTTAAAATTCAAATTAAGAATCTCTTGAACAAAATACTAAATTTCATAGAAGAATAAACACATATCATATTGAATATTTGAGTAGTTAGAATGACTTAACAAATTTAAGTCAAAACTTATCAAAATGTGTAGTCTACGTATGCTCATCACATTTAAACACATTGTAGTCAATATTATTTGTAATAAAAGAAAGTCAATAATTTGGCTTCGATTTAGTAAGAGAAAGAAACCATACATTTTGAAAGAATACATTTGAATAAAAATAAATGCTTAAGGTTCGTTGCAAATTTTTTTGGTTCTTGTTGTCATTCTTTGATATATAAAACAAAACATTATTCTACAAATAAGATATGTAATTTGTATTCTGAGTTTTGATTTGTTTCTTACATTCATAAGATATCAAACGAGTTAAATAAAGTAATTTTCAAAAAGAAAAAAAGAGAGAAAAACGGAAGAAACTTAGTATTTGTAATCTTAAGTTGCGTAACATATAAATAAATGTTCACAATCATACGTATCTAGATCCATCAATTTTATCAACAAAAATGTATCTTTCTTTTCTCTCAGTTACTAAGTATAGGTGCTTTCTCCGTAAGAATAAAAACATTGAATGTTATATTTTGTTGCAAGCCAAATCAATTTATCCACGTCTAACGTCACCTGACCTGCAGTAAACATTCGCCGAATTGTTTTCTGTAATGACTGTTCATTTCTCCAAAGGACACAAATTCGAGTAATTCAAAGTATGATCAATAAAACTTGTCACACTCGAAGAAGAATGCGCCCTGGAAACGGTTCAGTATATTAGAGCTCGATGAAAAATGAAGAAGAGAAACAAGATTCGACGGGAAGCGAAGGCAAGCGAGAGAAGTAGTAAATGTCTCGCCAAAGTGTTATCTCATTCATAGAATGTCGATGGGTCAATAAGAAGTGAAACAGCATTTGTCAAGAAGTTGCTACATTCGTTTCTCCAAGTCTATGTTTTTGCTCAGTCAAGCATAAACGTGAATGGATTTGACATATTTGCAATTTTCTATGGTTTTGAGATCTTAAGCATATTACTCATAAGTTAAACTATAGATCTATTAAGGGGAGCTATATTGCCTCAATGGCATGATCACGATATTAAAAATGATTTAAATTATTAGGATATTATTTTAAATTTTTATCTAATTTTTGTAAGTAAGAGCAAATTTCGAGAATATTTACATTAATTAAGTGTATTTTAAATACTCAGCTTACAGTTTTGAAATTTAATTATATTTCCCTCTCAAAACATGTATAAAGAGTTCCTTTATATATGACACATGTATAAAGAGTTCCTTTTGACAAGAAAAAAGTAAATCCCAAAAATATAGGACTTTCTTATACACAGATAAATTAAGTAACTGTTTATTTCGTTTATTTTTTCATCATTCAAATTTCCTTATCTTGCAGCAAATAGAATTTCATTCCGATATACTATAGATGATTTTGAAGAAGAATTTAGTGTTTTCTATGAAGAGAAAATAGTAATATTTATTACAACTTAATTAAAAAACACCTTTAATGAAAACCTTAAAATAATTTTAGTCGAAAAAGATTCCTTATAAAAACAAAGATGCTCTCAATTATGAGAATATGACAATTCATTCAATTATCTGAACAATATAATTTAAAAGACAATAAAATTTCTGAAACTTTTATCGGTACAGTAGCTAATTGAATTAAACAGATATTCAATCCAGCTTCAACAAAATGAAGTAAAATTTGAAGCTAAATGTTTTGCTCTACTAAAAAAATAAACCTTATATTTTAATTTCTTAAAAAGACAAAAAAAAAGGAATTAATGTTTTATTTACTGAATAATTATTGATCGAATATTATATTCATACAAAGACAAAATAGTTTTAAATAACATTATCTACTGCAATAATTAGGTTAAATAATGATCTACTCTGAAAGTAGATTATTCAACAAAGCACTTAAAATAAAATAAAAAGCAATATATATATATATATATATATATATATATATATATATATATATATATATATACCAACCCCGAGCCACTTCTATTTGATTTTAAACGAAGATCAACTATTGTAATTCTTTCTATGTTCTAACTTAGTAAAACCTACGTGAAACGCACTTTAAACTATAAACCATTTTTTTCAATTCTATTTTGCTTATATATTATTATCCTCAACTTAATTTATTACACTTCCTACCTTCCTCTAATTTTAACCAAATTCAAATTTAACCAATATCACGTTTCATTTGATTCGAAAAAATAGGAATTTTATACAATTCCATTTACAAAAAAAATCTCCTGTTGTAGTGAAGAAGAAACCGCAAGTAGCCCAAAGTCACACATTTACTGATTTGAATTTTTATCTTTTTCAAACTTTACCAGAAAAATTCCTAAAGTTTCCTATTTTCCAAACAGAAAGGTTTTCGTTAGCTGTCATGAGCATAATAGAAATGGCAAGAAAAGTCTTTATTTTTGGTAATTATCATTTTAATTGGTGGATGGCTTAAATTTGAAGTACGGCATTTGATGACAGAACTCCAGCAAAGTGACAGTAATTTATTCCATTCTGTTTCACTTAAAGGCAAATTTACGCACTTAACATTGATTCATTGCTAGTGATTTAACAGAATTACTAAATATTTCATTTAATGACCTCTCCTGTGGGTATGATTCGTTGGTGACAAATGAAGTAAATACTTATTTCGGAGCGTTGAGAAATGAATGGGAAGTTAATTGTTTTCTCTTTATAAAACTAGTCACTCAATATAATCCAAAAAATTAAAAACCTCACATGTTTTAAAGGATTATATTTTCATGAGACAACAGCATGGTTAGCACTTAAATTTAACCTATATATTCAAAATATGAAATATTATATTTTAAATCTTTGATTTTTGAACATTTTTTTGCAGCCTGAGTATAAAGCAGGACCATATATATATATTTTTTTTTTCGAAAAATTTACTCTCGATTTCTTAAAACTCTCTTGTTCTTATAGGTCACATGCGCTTTATATAGAACGCAATTATTTTATTTTCTCACAGATTTCCCAACCGTGCCTAAACAAAATGGCAATCTTCATGTACATGAGGTTGAGTCAGAGATGTGTCATTAAGTTTCGAACAAATGAGGGGTGTGAGCCTATCCAGCTCTGACCTCTCACCTCATGACTTTCAAAGCTTTCCAAAATTGAAAGAGCACATTCAGGAACATCTCTTTCTTCCTTACGACAAAGTAAATCCGTCATTGAAGCCCAATGCCTGCAACCACAGAGAAATTTCTTTCACAAGAGATTTTTTCAATTAAAACCTCAATGATGCCGGTGCGTGGAAAAAGATAGTGACTATGACGAAAAAAGAATAACTCATTACGTAGACTGTATATATGCATTTCAGGTATAACAAGAATTGTAGAAAATAATAAATCTCTTGCTAAAAAGTTGCTACTTTTTAATCAAGTTTCGTGCATACAATTTCTTTATAAACCTTTTTGTCTTTATAAACCACGTCTTTCTCTGTTGGTCGCACGCTTCCTTCTGCCGGTACTCGTGTAAACCCCTTGGAAAAAGGTCACAAAGTAGAGCTCCAGTTCGTGGTGTCATTTAGTGTTGGAAGGTGTCTCAAAATGTAAACATCCTACATATATATATTTCAAATTGTTATTGCATTCAAAAGTAACTTTCGAAAATATGATCAAGAATTCATCCCTTTTGAAAATTCTGTTTTTTATGTTCTCTAGTAAAATAGAATTTTACCTTTTAGCAAAGTAGAAATCCGTAATAACAGGTTTGAGGTTAGTAGAATGAATTGAAAGTTTCACACGCGTCCTCTACAGAAAATAATTTGTAAAAAAGAGAGATAATGTTTGAATAAGTCACCCCCGAATAAATGTTCACAGATGCAAAATTTTCAGGTTGCTTACAGATGCAATAATATTAATGTTTGAAATATATATATTTTCTATCTTCCAATTATTTTCCTCTAACGACTTTACAATATGATCAGCAATTCTTCTTTGACATTCATATAATTGGTAAATTGAAAATTCATTGAAAATTATTGTCCTTGAGTCTTTGAAAAAAATACCAGTTTATGAATTTGAAAATGCCCTCCTTCAAAAAGAATGGGAAAAAATGTATAACTTAAAATTAATCGAATTGCTAAAATATAAAAATATACAATTATCAGAAATATTATTTATTGTAAAAATATATAATGGAAAATATTCAAAGCTTATTTAATACACATGGAGCTAAATACCCGGCATAAGGGTTATGGACTACAGTACTAACACACTTGTCTTTAAAAAAAAGTTTTTTTTTTAAATTCTTTCAAATATTTTCCCTAATGTATACGAAATTCTTATGCACAGATTTAGCAATAGCTATGCTTCATCTTAATTTGCATACATGATTTAAGATGTTCATGTTTAATAGAAATTTAAAAATTAGATTGAAAAATGTTTCTGCATAACCCTTTTAAATAGCATTAATAATCTGATTATATATAGAATCGGTATGAGACGCATTTTTCAGGTCTTCTAATATAGCAATTAAATCTGAATTGAAATTAGAATAATTTAAATTAAATTAAAAAAAAAACATGATTTGTAAAAATTAATATAGACAAAATAAACTAAATCTTATAAACACGTTAGAATGCATTAAACTGACAGAGGAACCTTTATTTATTTTATATAAATGAATCCATTTGAAAGTGTACTCTATAAGACTATAATTATTCCTTATAATTTTAAAAATTAACTAATTTTTTCTCAATACCATGCAATTTTTGAGATACGAATATGATAATTTGATTTAGCATTACTTTCACACTTTTAATTACTTAACATTAAAAGTTGATTATCCTTAAGTATAGAAAGTTTAACAACATATTTTCTTACAATTTTTTCCTTCAATTTACGTGATCTGTACTTTGAACTAACATATGAGTTAAAATTAACATTATTTATCAAATTCAAGTACATATATATATTTAGGATTTTAATTTCTTTTAAAATTCTATATACTGTAGTTCTATCTGATTTTGTTTCTTTCAACCAGTTACTTCACTTAATGATGTGACTCACACATCATGCGTCAGTATAAATGTACTTCTATAATTTTAAGTCTTTTTTCATAAACCTCCGTTTCCGTTGAGAAATGGACAAGTTTTGTTTCAGAGCGAATTATGTACGTCTTCTACATTTTAAATAATATCGTTACTGTGATATTACACACATAAAAATCTTCCAAAACATAAATCACAAAATCTTGGTTAAGCACACAGAAATTTTATTCATTGTTTTATTTGGCATCAATATCCCTCTATGTGTATTTTAAATATCTCAGTATATCTTGTATGGCTCCTTGAGTTTCTCTGACAAGGCCATCGTTAAATGGAACTTGTGATCGAGATTTAATTATCAAATATTATTTATTACGTGGTTTTTAAAGTGAAGCAATAAAAGAAAAAAACTAATGATAGAGATCTAGATATACAAAGCCCCATATCGTCACATTCCATATTTTAACAGTTGTACCACTAGCGGCCATGCAATTTTACGT
Organism: Nephila pilipes; assembly: GCA_019974015.1. Lineage (NCBI taxonomy): Eukaryota > Metazoa > Arthropoda > Arachnida > Araneae > Nephilidae > Nephila > Nephila pilipes. Next base: position 976,628 of record BMAW01115046.1, on the reverse strand, counting down.
ACAATATCCTGATACTTCCGTTTTTTTATAAAATTATTTGTTATGCTGCATTAATCATACATCATTTAATTGCTACATATAGCATCAAAATTTAAAGACTTGTCAATATTGTGTTTATAAACTTAGTAGAAATAAATATTATAATGCTGGATAAATTTGCGCGACGAAATGAAAATGTTTTTAAATAAATTTTACAGTTTTATAAATCTTACATAATTTATTCCTTCAAACGTTTTTTTTTTCATACTAATTCATTGAAACTTATTTCTTTTTAATTTATTGTGGGGTTGTTCTTATTCAGGATATATTTATGCGCGTGTCACTGTTCCTAAAAATAACAACATTTTTAAAAATTTAATAAAGTAATTTTACCTCTTATGTGAATAATAGTTACTACCTAAGAGAAGTAAGAATAGCTACAACATGTGGTATATACTCACTTTTGTAATTACCTGAGGTTCTATTCAAAACAGATTTAATGATGATTCAAATCACGAGCAGAAATATTTTACTTTGGTAATTTTTACATATTAAAATAATTATTCAAACAAAGGAAATATTTTAACTTATGTTATTCAATCAATATAATAAAAGTATTAAGAGAAAATTTTATGTAGTATTTTTTTTCCAAATTAAAACATACTAATTACAATTGTGAAATTTGCAATCATAAATGTTATTTATAATTTTTAACATTTATGCATCGCATAGAAACCTTTTACTTGATATGAGTGCTTATTAACGTCACACTTAAAAGCAACATGGGAGCTATTGTAGAGTAACTATTTAATGATTATAATTACTTCATGAAACCATTGAATTTATTCGGAGAGCACTGAAATTAGAATAAAATAATATAATAAAGTTGTTAATGAAGATGGGTGCTAAATAAATATTGGTTCCACTTTAGTAAAATGGATAAAAATTATTCAATGTAATTTTAAGTTCAAGTAAATAGGAAAAAATCAATTATTTTCTATCTCTATTTCTTAGCATCTGATTTATCCCCAACAAGTTAATCTGTTTTCCAAATTTGTCTTAAAAATAACTGGATAGATAAATGAAAGTTTTCTGATATCTCATAGATTTAGAGATTCGAAACCTGTCCTATGATACAAAGCATGTCATTCATTTCAACTTAATTGTTGTCAAATATTTCCTTTAAGTATTTCGGGAAGATGATATGCACAATTTTTCTAATTATATTTCTATTACAGGTGCGGTTATGAAAATAACAAGAATGTCATAAAAAAGAATTTTCAAAAATTGTTTATAAGATGCAGGACCAACTTTTGCATGTAAAACAGCCTAAATGGTTCTAGAAATTAAATTCAACAAGTATTGTAGTATTTTCAATAGAACATTAAACCATTCGTAAAGAGTTTATTGAGAAAGCTATTGCAGAAACTCTGGCGAGGGATATCAGCTGCGGACTCTGTTCTCCATAATAGACTAGAGTTATTCAATAATATGATGGTTATCGTTAAGGTTCTTATTGAATTATTAAGAAATAATAAAAGCATCGGGATAAAATTTATTTTGTATATTCAATTGTCCATATGTACATAGTGTTGAAAACTAAATATATTAATGTTGATTTACTTGGTTTCAAGAAACCGTAGATGAAATAAATCACATAATCGTAAAGTTTAACTTCTACTAAAAAATAACTTAATTTTTATTTATTATTTATGAGTTTCCAGTTATACATTTCTCCAATGTTTATCACCTATTGTAGAACACAGCATATTAAATTCTATCTTCATCAAACTTCAATACTTGAATCTACGAGCTTCGTTAAGCCAAATGAATAAGAATTATTAGTTGTAATTTACAACATTATCTACCTATTGATCAATTAATACGCAGAATAAATTTCCCACAAATATCTATGTAATTCTTACTAACAACTAAATCTTTCTGATACCCTTACGGAATGCAATCGAAGAAATTGGATGGTAAGCACAAATGTGTGATTTCATTTCAATGACTTTTAAACTACGTTTGCCCTGTTCTAGTTGTATAAATTGATGCGCTGCCACTGTAGAAATAGATATCTCTTGAAGTATATGCACCCTAAGGATTGCCGGTTGTCTATAATGACTATATGGCCGCTAGAGATTATTAGTTTACGACAGGCCCAGCAGAATGAAGCGAAATCGCTTCTCAATTCACGACAGATACTCCGCACTGTTCATAGTTTAAATAAAACAATCCAGATAATATGTTTGTAAAAGTATTTATCAGGCACGTGACATACACACGTATATACTTTCACTGAATCAATATTTATCATTTTCATTAGTTAGATGTGGCTTCAGAAATAGTTTTTTTCTGCAGCTATAGCTATTTGTTTGTGTATTTCCTTTTACATGGTAATTATGGAAAAAAAGAATTTTCATATATGTTGGAATCTACAATATTTCAGCTAAATTCACAATCTCATTGCTAGTACAATCTACTTCCACGTTTGACAGGCTCTTTCAATCAGTTTTTATTTTTTTCCACAGTCGTGTTTTGCAGATGTTGTTTTGAATGGGGCTATGACTTTTCATAACGTTTCTCGAGAAACACTCAGAATATTAATAACGGCAATTGCAGATGCTCCACTTAAGAGTCTTCCAACACAATTTGCACTCATTCAAAGTATATTATATCAATGATTTATCTCAAATTTTTTGTATTTCGCATTGGCTTACATATTGACTTCTGTTTATATTATTTTTGTAGCCAACTGTATACATTAGTAAAAAGAAATAAGCTCAGTTTTGTACTGTTACTCGGTAGATAGTCTTTGAAATGCAAGCAAATTTCATGCAATTGAAAAGTACGTTCTTTCCTAGCAAATCCAATTTTTTCTGAGAATCTCAAGCAAATACTCAATATTTCATTTTAATACGAACAATTAACACACATATGGACTATACAACAGCCCAAATTCTAATGTTCCACAATCACTGAAAACAGCAATTCAAATCACTATATTGCATTTGCATAAATCGTTTACATAACATTACAAATGGAAGAAGATACTTACAGTGAGTAGTATCAACAAGTAGAGTAGAGTTTATGGACTTCTACTTGCTCTGAGAATATTCTACTTTCACCTAGGGGCACCTATTTCGGTAGGCAACATTTGGCGACCGAATTCGGGGCCACGTTTTTCTCCAAAGTAATCCCAACTTATTTAGAATTACGTTCTGGATTTGCTCATCCTGTATGGAAAATTGTTTTTCCTGGGAAGACACACAGTCTAATTTATAGCGAATTATTATGCTGTATTAAAAGTTGTCGTGCGTGATATTCTTTTTTCAGACTTAGAAGCGTGATATACCTATCAAAAAAGAAAAGTATTATCAAGTAGGGGAAACAAAAACCAAAGAAGGTCAATTTGTTTTTATGGAAGAATAAATTAACTTAGTATAAAATAAAAATAGAGTGTAAGAAAATATCCCAGCGTTTTGAAAATCTAATCACTTAGACAATTTACGAAACATCAATTAAAAAAAACGAAGACTTTGAACGGATAATGTAAACATGACTGGCTTGTAAATTAATTAAGAAGAATGCTTTTCATACAAAAAATACCTGTGTAAAAATATAACTAAACTTTTAAAAAGAGAATATTATTTCTAAATTAGAAAGGAAAAGGAATCAGAAAAATCAATGATTGAAAATTTCAACTTACTAGTAGTTTTAGCTATACTCAGATACCGTTTTTAATTTTTGTGCCTCTTGAAACATTTACGATAAGTTTCGGAAAATACTAACCAATTTCTGCGACATTGACAATGAAAACGTTTGTAATACGATTAAACAATTTAAATATATTAGTAGCAAACTTTTTTATTTTATTTTTGTATGATTAATTACTTTAAGGAAAAGAATATCTCAATGTTTTTATCTGCATTTCTTCACGAAAACAATTTTGCATAGAAAAAAAATTCTACATGCTTTTTAATAAAAAAAATATTTTGAGCTGAATATTAAAACATCTTGCATAATTCAAAATGTTCTGTATCATATTTTAAAGAAAAAAATATTAATGGATTTATAAATAAACGTAATTTCAATATTGCCTTTTTTTTTTCTCTCTGTTACGTAATGTATTTGTGCTAATGAACAGGAAAAAAATTATCCCTTGCTGTTTCAGACTTTTTTTGGGTTTGCTTAATGATTTTTATCATTATGGAAATGATTTGAAATATGTTTGGATTACTTGCCTTGTTGTCATTTATATTCGATTATGAGTGTATTAATCTTAGAGCAATTTCGTTAAACTGCAAATATTTTGCATACATCTTTTCACTGGAGTAGCTAACATATTTTTTAAAATCATGTAAAAATAATCAAATAAAATTTACTTCGTGACGGTTTAATACTTATTTTATTCACATTACCTCGCATTGTGATATGATTTTAAAAATATAATCTATTCAGTTTAATAAAATCTTATTAAATATTGTATTTTTATTAAACGGGCATTTTTACGAATTTTTATGTCAAAATGTATCGAAAAGCATTCTTTTTTAAAGCTTTCAAAGAAAAAAATATTGATATCTATAGAAAAGTATAGAAATATTTAAAAAAAACACTGCATAACTTCACCTAATGTTTATTCCGTAATTATTCCTCAAGGAAAATTAACAAATTCTAGCTGTATTTTCATTAATAAATTTTATTTTACTTAGAGTCCAATTACTCAACTTTGCTTTTATTAGCATCTATGTAGTGATAACCAAATGTTTCTGTAGATATGATTTAGTTTTAATCCCATAAATATATTACAAATAAAAATATTTTTAATATAAATTATATATAATATATATATAAATTATATATAATATATATATAAATTATATATAATATATATATAAATTATATATAATATATATATAAATTATATATAATATATATATAAATTATATATAATATATATATAAATTATATATAATATATATATAAATTATATATAATATATATATAAATTATATATAATATATATATAAATTATATATAATATATATATAAATTATATATAATATATATATAAATACAAATAGACACACACCTATATATTGGCTTTGTTTGAATCTTGACCTCGTAGTTTGAAGTAGGACGACTTCCTCAAAGCTATTTTAAAAGAGATGGACGTATTTGATATATCATTCCGGATTGAAACTTTGCTGCCCCCCTCATAAATCATTTGGAACCTAGTAATATATTATATCATCTGGACCTTATGAATCCTATCTTAAAAGCCTAGGAATTTTCTGCAGCTTTGTTCAGTGCAGGGAGGGAGACTATTTACAATCGTTTTCTTCTTGAAGCATGGTTACACATTTATACTGATGGCTCAAAGCTTAAGATGAATGGTGTGGCCGGAGCTGGTGTTTATTGTGATTATTTATTCCACTATCTTTCATTGGGAATCAGCCAAGTCCGCTTTTGACGGGGAGGTGAAGGAAATTAAATTGGCTTTGCCTCATTTAAATGCTCGTCCTCCTCTTTCCGATCAGGTTGTCATCTTCTCAGATTCACAAGCTGTGATTCCGGCCATTGCCTATAGCTCTATGTCTGTATTGCAATGTAGATCGTAAGTGGGAAAAATGCTCGAAAAATATATAGCGATTGCCTTACAATGGACTCCATTTCAGTGCAGTATCCTCAGAATTAGAAAGGCGGAAGGTCAGACCAAAAAAAGTTTTTAGTTAATCAGGCCACATATAACCTGGTCAGCTATAAGTCCGCTCCCTCAGTGATCAATCAAACGCTTAAGACAACGCATATTCCATCGTTGAAGGAACGGACGAAAAAAAAAAAAAACGGAGAGAAATGGCATCATTCATATTCCCGATTGCCCAGAAGCATCGCTGTAGCTTCCTTTTGTCTCACGAGTGGGCATAATTGTTTATATGCTGCTGCAATAGTGCGGAGATAAATGGTGATCATCTCTTCGTCTGTTCAGCTCTCACGAAGAACTACATCTTCTCCCAACATTGGGAGGACAAAGACTATTTGAATAATTTAACTTCTTAATTTTATACGCTTCTCGTGTTCTACTTCTTTTTTACTCTTCTTATGTTTAATATCCAGTCTTTGCATTTCGTATTCTTTTGATCTATGTTCGGGGTTAAGATAATGTCCGTCTCGCCTCCTACATTGGATATATATATATATATATATAAAATATATATATATATATATTTGGGGGAAAAGAAGAGCTCATTCTTAAATAGTTAACACAGTTTAAAAAGCGAATTTTAGGAAATATTATAAAAAATATTTACAATGGAGAATATTCACCTTTAGAGCAGCATTCACACAGTAAACTGCTAAGGGATACACATTTTGCTCTTCTGCATTCCTCTCCTCGTCTCTTCAAATCTTGTGTATCTATGTTTCTGAGATTCCCTTCTTAGTCTGCTGCTATTTTGCCGCCCCTACCTTCGAGAGGGGAGGGGAAGAAACCCCATTAACATGGTTTATATTGACCTGCAGCGTCTATAGACACTGGCATCTAGAAATAGAAGAAAAGAACTCATCGCTGTGGTCGCCCTCTGTCCGTCCTATGGGTTGTCGGGAGAAGACATCTTCTATCCTAAAAACCTGGCAGTCTTTTAAAACATATAAACATGGATGTTTGAATATCAGTATTTTATTTACAGTCAGAGAAGCAACAACAGAACGCCGCTCACAGTGGACTTTTATGTACTGCACAGAAGAGAGAGAGTGAGATGGTTCGCAAAACCATGAATTTTTTTATACTCAGTAGAAATTTCCGTTATTGTAAAATGTGCTACGACATTGATAATTGAGTCCAGATTTGATATATACTTTCAGAAATAAAGAACCAAATTTTCATAAATATGTTTTCTTCAATTTGTTTTAATCTTCTCAATGGACTGAAAAATAAAGTAAATATAAAAATTAAATACTTTATTTTTCCATCTGTTTATGTATTAGCTTAAATCTTAAGTAATCAAGAATCAAAAATGGACTAAAACTGAATAAAATGACGCAGAATTGTAAGACATCTGTAACCATTTTTTTGCATCAAGATTTCTTTATAGTTTCATTTCCCACTTGGAATTTTTTCAGTTCAAACGATTTAATGTTGTTTTGACGCTATTAACTAACAAAGAGACGTCTACCTTATCTACGTGGTTAAGAACTATGTAGATAATAAATTGAATTAAAATTAATGGTTTGCAAAAAAGAGTCCCTTTGGTAACGAAATAGTGACTTTACAACACATTACATAGAGCTTTTTTTTATTATTATTTTCCTCAATATAGTCTTTTTTTCAGAAGAAAAAATACTTCCCTTAGACATAAATGTCTCAAATTTCAAACTTTTGAAATTTCTCCTATTTCAATTTCAACTTCAAATATAATCTGCTGCAAATTCAATGTGTTAATACGTTAATAAAAATATTTTCCCTCCCTTCAGTAATCCTACGATGTATTTTGTGTTTAGTAATATTCTATTAAATTTAATGAAATATAGTAAGTATGTAAAGTGATTCGAATAATGCTTGTAATAATTTTAATATGTCGTATAAATTAACTATAACTAAAAAAGAAACTTTTCTTGTAAATAGACTGTTTCCAGCTGAATTGATATTTAAAGCAATATATTAGTTGGTTGGAATCATTTGCCCAAAATTCACATTTGGCAAAACTACACCAATCTTAATTTATATAATAGCTTATATTTGTGATCTAGAACAAGCGTCGGAAAAATGTCTTTGGAAAGGGTCATACTGTAGCATTTTAGGCTCGATAAAATACAAATTCGAAAATTTGTTAATTGGGAAATTCTCCTCATATAGAATCAATTACAATATAAAAAAGTTTCTTTTTTTATTAGCAAGAGACATTTTAAATAATAGTTACAAGAATTTTGGCGGGTTTTTTTTTTTTTTTTTGTCGCAATCCGGACGAGTTTCTGCTTTTCTATCTAACTGTGGACGAAGCCTGGATAAGGTGCTACACTCCAGAGATAGAGAAACAGTCAAAACAGATGGACTTTGAGGGCTAACGGGCTCCGAAGACAGAGAAGATAACGATAATGACTGGCAAGATGATATTCATGGCTATATGAGGGGGGAATACACGCAGAATTATTTAATGATAAAAGGAAAAATAATAACTGTAGAATATTACGCGTCATTATTGCACAGGTTTAGATAAGAAATCAAGAAAAAAACGTCCTTATTTGAAAATAAATAGATCTTATTCCTTTAAGACATTACTCTTGTGCAGTGTTGATTGCCAAAATCATAGAGTTACAGTTCGAGTTATTACAGCATCCATTGTATTCACAGGATTTGTTCCCCTCCCCAGTGATTTTTTTTAATTTCCAAACTTAAGGTATATTGGCATCTTCGGTGTAAATACTTTGATATTTCTTATCAAAAATACATTTGTGACGGCAAACAATTCCTGCTCTTCTCTTGAGACTTAGCTAAACTCAATGTATTAACACTAAAAGTTAATAATTAAGTCAATAAAATTGATATTAGACCAATACACACAGTATTTATTGGGTGATTGCTAATATAAGAACAATTATAAATGATCTCCCGGACAAGGCTTTAACTATATTAAGTTGATCTACCTATATAAACTAACTGTTTCTTACCACTAAGATCACACTGAGGCTATCTTGACTTCTAGCATACATTAACCAGCCGATAACTTGAAACAATCCCCGGCTCTGACTTCGACTCCGACTCTGGAACAATTGCCAAAAGCTAGAATCACTCAATCTTTCTATCGCGACTCTCAATCTGAGCTTATATATTTCTTAACTCTCTTGCTTCTCTTCATTTCTACCTTCTTCCGATTTACATATTCACGCTTCATTTTTGGTTGGGCAAAGGTTGTTTAGCAAAAGCAATCGATCTTAATTAAAAGTTCCCAAGGTTAATGAAGAGAAAACCGCAAATAGCCCAACGTCACACATTGATATTTTTGATCAAAATATTTTTAATGCTGAAATATAACCGTCAACAATGAAAATCACAGTTAATATTCTATTTTTAATTAAAAAAAATTAGAATTGAAAACATAATGAAAATATATAAATTGATTATCAGGATAAAGCACATAACTTAAAAGTGAGCAAAAATATCATTCTTCTGTAAATTTTATGTTATATATCGTAACACATTTTAGAGATAATCCAACTTCCATGATGAAAATCACACTACTATAATTTTTATTGTGTTTCTAGATGAATAACATTGAAAAATAAAAAAAAAGTAATTACAATACATAATTATACCGTTGTTATTTAAAAACATATCATATTTATCAACATGAAAAAAGGGTAGAAGATCTTTAAATCTGTATAAGGAAGACATTTGTAAAATTCAAATACATTTGGTTCATAACTTTTTCTGATATCTACGATACCAAACGTAAGTATGTCAAGAAAATTCGCTTTGAGAAATATCAAAAATAAACTTTCAAATGCAATTTTAACAATAAACCTAATAAAATACATTTAATATACCCCTGGTTAGTATATACTGATATAGTATTCATTTGTCTTAAAACATATAAATGTGAATAAAATTTCAAAATACATATTTACATACATTAATAGATAGCATGTACCCATTAAACGCATTTCCCATTTCTCTACTCTCATATATTCTGTTCTCCTTTATAGAGACAATATTGTTTTCATGAACATGCAGTACAAAATTTTCTCAATATATATATATTCTAACTTAACTTATAATTATTCTAACATAACCAATATATATATATATATTCTATTTTATTTTAAAAAAAAAAGATTTTTTACACGAAAATGGTAGTTCAAAAAGGAACTGTGTTATGGAGGAAAAATGGAGTTCTAACAATGAGAATAGGATACATCTCCCTGTTGAATAGTTCATTGTTCGATTTTAATTTTCCCTAGAAATCTGTGAATATTGCACCCTTCACATCCTAAAAACTTGTGGTTTTAACTTTCTGTTCAATGATACCAACTTCGCTTTCGTAGAAGCAAATTATATGGAAGGACAGGGTTTCTTTATTGTTACATAGTTTCCGATAAATAATAATAATGAATCCAGGTCCCGTCGACGGTGACAAAAAGTTTCGGAAGTAATCAAATTTTTATTTGGCAATAAATGTCAGCCAAATAATAAATAACCAATGAATCAGTGTTAAATTTGTTTGTAAGCCGATTCATAGATGGTAGTATACAATGGCAACACAAAAATCTGCAAATTGTAATTTGTAACCAAACATAAATTTTTGTTGGACTTATATTCGTAAAGTAATTTAATTTATATGTGCACCAAAGGAGTAATACAAATTTTCTACGAAAACGTTTATATCTCCTTTTCAGTATTCTACTATTCTATATCTGCAGAGTGAAAATTAAAGGAAGTAAAGGGTGAAAAATGTAAAGGACAAGAAATAATGGAAGCTTAAAGTTTAAAGTAGAAAATGTGTCTAGGTGCCGGATGTGATATACGAGACTTCTCATTCTTGGATGATAAAACTTTTTTTTAACTTGTTAGTTTCCTCTTTCCAACTACAGAAATTTAGATACAATCTTTATCATAAGAAATCACCATTTTCAGTCTACAATTTTAACATGCAAAATAAAGTACAAAAATTTGTCTTCAGGAAAGATCAAATAAGTTTGCAACTTAAGAAGTGATAGATTTTCCTTTTTGTGTAAGAAAAGAAAAATGTCTTTCTCCGGGGTCAATAAAATGCCATTCCAAATTATAACGAGAATATTAGTTATCTTATTTAAATTTAATCAAACATTTTAATTTAAAATATCTAGTAGCACGATATATTGATATGAACAGTTATGAAAATAATATTCTTCTTCTAGGAAAAATTAATGTATTTACTTGTAGCTGAACTAATTGAAATAAAGCTGAGAAATAACGATAAATATACTTATTAGATATAGTCCATTCAGATTACATAATGTGAGTAATTTTAGGTAATGCCAAACCAATTGAATAAACGCCTTTTTGTACGTATTATTAAAATATTTTCACAAATTAGTTCTTGCCAGTGTTACTATCTTTTTATTTTGAAGAACCATGCTTTAAATGTTTCAAAACCTTTTGGAGAATGTTTTAATCTTAGGTTATTTTCGTACTATTTTCTTAACAATTCTTGTTTCTATTTACAATTAAAAATACTTTAGCAACGATTTTCTCATGAAATACTGTATGGAAAGCACTAATAATGCAGCTAATGGAAAATATAAAGATTTATATATTTTAAATAAATATGCTGTTTTCCTTCATTTCTTACATTCCATGTACCACGACGAAATAAATTTCAAAATACAGTATACACACACTTCTATATATATATATATATATATACTTGCAAAGAGAATTTATACCAGCTATTTTTAAATATTACAGAAAAATTAAAATAGAAAAAAAAACATACGGATTCTTTGTTTATGCCGATAAACAGAAAACAAGAGAAATAGCAAAACTATGCAAAGTAAAACAAATAAGTAAAAGACCAATATACCATAAAAATTGCTAGACCAATATAACAGCCAAGAAATAAAATTATGCTCCTGAATTGAGACTAATTAGTTTTTGATTCACTGCTAAGAGTTTTAAATCTTTATAATACACAGGATTTATTTACTTTTTTCATTATTAATTAATATTTAAACTATTCATTAATTCATAGTTGAAAAAATAGGAAGTCAAATAGCGAGGAAATTTTTTTTTTAATTTAAATCCTTAAATAATAAGATATAATAATAAAATAATAATAATTCATAATCTATGTTACTTGTGGAAAAGTTTCTTAAATTAAATTTCTTAAAAGTAATTGGTATTTTATCTTATGAAACCATTTGCGTATGAGTATTTTGTAGATTTTGAGATGAAGTCCGATTTGCTATTCGTTGATTGGTCTTTTTAATATTCATTTTTAAAGCTCTTGTAATGTAACTTCAGATTCCTATCTCTATCACTAACAGACTCTCGTATTAAGCGTTTCAATGCTTTTTCATGCATCTCTTACATTCTATTCAATACAAAATAATAACTGTAGTTTAATTTACATCAGCCATGTTTCACTTACTGGGAGATCTTTTTTCTGTTTAAACAACTAGACATTAAAGGTCCGTAGAATGAGAACATGAGGGAAGCCACATTAAGAGTTTTGAAGAAAAGAAATTTATTACAGTTTGGGGAAGGTCTGTTCATCGTTTACCATCATCTTTTTTTTTTTTTTTTTTGAAATTACATTATCTTATATGAATTTTGGTTTTGCTTTGTGAATCAAAAACATTTTCCTCTACGGAAATACCAAGCTTCCTAATAATGTTTATCATAAACACCAAAGAAATCATGTTTACACTAAGTACTAGGAAATTAAATTTGAAATATATCCCACTAAATTATGGAATAGTTACTTGGTATATTTATAATCCGTGTAAGAGTATTTACGAAAAATATCAATTCAAGTCATGCGTAGGTACAAAAAGATAAATAATGACTTTAGTATAACACAAGAAAAATATAATATTTAAATGCAACGAAAAAACATTTATGACTCTTGTACTAAATGAAATACATTTATAACAACGACATATACTTTGTGTCCTGTCCTTTTATAATGACCACGATAAGCGAATGGTCACGGTCGCAAGCTCATGGCAAGCATTATTTCATTTGTGCCATGGATTCAATATCTAATGTGATTAAGAACCCATCGCGTAAGGAGAGGCTGATGCACATTAATTTTGTCGATGCTTGAATTCTTTCAGTCGATTGGTAAGAAGTTTTGACAACGGAGTTAAAAGTTCTAGTGTCTTCCTCGTCACCTTAAATAGGATCAAAATTACGAAGTCCGTCACCAACAACTCACGTGTTTGCTTACAAATTATTCATCAATATCGTTTGCTTTGTGATCAAATTATCGATTAATGTGCACTAATATAGAAGATAGTTTCACCATTTTTCTAATTAGTTGTTACTAAATTGGTAACTCAAGCACTATTTTTATTGAAGTCTTCTATGGCAAACCATCTTTAAGGAATAGAAAATATTTTTTAAAAAAATTATTAATTAGTAACTGATTATTTTAAATTTAATTTTTGAAATTATATGGATTTCTTTTTAAACGAATATTAAAAAATATTCATTTTTACAACAATCTTTACAAATAGAAAAATATAATATTTGCAATTAAAATTAAATTCAGTGTATGTATATAATAGTATCTTCTATTATGTACAATTCTATTTAGAAAAATGTCTGGTGAGGTGAGTGTCATTTGTTAGGAGGTAATACTGCATATATATATATGTGTGTGTGTGTGTGAGTGAGTGTGTGTGTGTGTCAAAAATTCAATTTTTCACAGTTTTACATTTAAGAACCAGCTAGTTCTATCATGTATTTTAAAGTCATTATATAACTATTAATGATTTTAAACTTCTCTTAAGTGCTTGAGTAATTCGGGCCAACAAATTCAATTTCTTCAGCAGTCCAAATGAATTAATTACACAGTTTATGGTACATGTTTTTCAGAGAAAAAACAATTAAAGTTAATTTTTGTGATACTAATAGATCTAAATGTTATTATATGGGCCGTAAGACTAACCACATTTTTACTGTCACAAGAAACTTGAATATTTTTCTTGAAGTTCTGTTTCTCATCTCCAGATCTATCGAAAATTTATCTGGATACTTTATTCTGTTGTTATAGTTATTGATTTTATGAGACGAAATTAGCAACGACAGGAATAAAATATTTTACAAACTACCCTGAATGAAAATTCCTTTCTGGTCTGAATGTTTTATTCTCGAATACGTGTCTCTGGATCCCCATATAAGCATTTTAAATCTATACAAAGTAGACAACTGCAACAGTGCCACCAAAATTATTCCTCATAATTAGAACAGTAAATGGAAGCACATCCAAGTGTAGCACTTATGGTTAAATATGCCTATGTCTCAAATTGCGACGGAGTCTAATTTAGATACCCTACGAATAAATCACTACTGACATAAATGTCTGTGACACAAACGTCAATACAGACTCCCATCTTGATAACAGACTACCAATGACGTCAGCGTTCCAACGAAACTCTACGCAACAGAGGAGACATATCAATTACAGTAATGGCAGGGAAAACAATCTTCTCTAACCCTTGATCAGAGAGTTTTTCATCGAAACTACTTTTATCCACAGAAGGAAGAATTGTGATGCCATAACTTCTCATTCGCAAGTCGAAATTTGGAATGACGGGAACAAAGTGACTATTAATTGAACCCTATGAACTTACATTTCAGAAAGCATTTCAGTTATTGTTTACTACGTCCTTTACACTAAGCTTTGTATTTTTTTTCTGATTCTAATGATTTATGCACCCTTGTATGTGAAGGTCACGTTCTTTGTAAAGTAAAAAAAAATATATATATATAATACATTTTTTTACAAATGCGAATCATTAACATATATAACAGTTATTATAAACACACAACGCAAGTTATATAATAATTCATCATACTTTATTATCAACTGTTTTTCATAATTCAATTTTTAAGAGTGTTTTAAAGACTAATCGTATACATGAGATGAAATTTTATTAAAGCCAAAGTATTATAAAATATGTACTGTAGAGTGGTATGATTATATGATTAATTTTGCTAAAAAACATAAGAAGACTAAGAAAAACTTCTCAAATTACTTGTAATTTTATAAAAAGGATTAGTTTACATAAAGGATGTGAGCAAATGAATTTTTTTCTTTATATTTTTTAACTTCACATACATATTTTTTAATGGTTTGTTTACTTTATACTACCAAAGGTGTTCCAATTCCATAATATCTTATCCTTATCTGTAGTATTTATGAACTTTTACGATTTATGCAGTTTTAGTATGTTCTACAAAAATTGTGTTTATAATTTTTAAACACATTTTGCCAGAGATCATAAAGTAGACCTTCATATAAAATGTTTTGACAATCAGACATAACTTACCACTCTTTGTATGGAATTACCTGAATATGAATCAATAGAGAATTCATTGTTGATCACCCTAATTACTGGAGCCATTCAAAAAAGTTAAAATCTTTTTAAACTTTGAATAGATTTTATGTTGAATTTATTTAACCTGGCAGAATTAAGTTATCATAAATTCAATTCAAGCATATCCACATATTGAAAAGTATGATACTCTAAATACTAATAGCACACACTTCGAAATAGCTCCATATATTTTATGTTGTTGGTTTCTTATAATCTTGATTTTACCTTATAAAATTATAATTTTCAATTGCAGAATGTTTTCTGCAATCCTAAATGTTCATTTTTAAGGAAATGAAAACTTTTTTTTCTGCTTAGACATAAATAGCTATACGACCTCCAAACATACGAATACTTTGAAAGCACTATATTTTATCTACAAAGGTGATCAAAATTTAAGCATAATTCATAAAATATGAAAACTTGTGAGTGATTTTCATGAATAGGTTCAGAATACCTTGTGGGGAATCAATCCTTGTACGTAAAATTTTCAATTGATGCAAAACATTTCATTCGTCGTCTTCATGCACAAAACACCTGCACACGTCGAACCTGTATAAAACTGCTCATTCGGTATAAATTGTTCATTACAAGTTTTGCGCAACACCCGAGTGTGAATTGCATTGTTAATGATTAAAAAAGGTCGAATTATTTCAAAAATTTAACCAACTGGACATGTTTGCGGATGGAGGAATAGCTGAAATGCAGGAATCCCAACGATCATAAACCGAAGTGTTAAAAATTCTAAGTGTGCGTCAATGTGTTGTCTATAAGCTATGGCAGATGCTTCAAAATGCTGGAAATGTTAACCGATGATCAGTATCAGATCGGGCAAAAATCAAAGAATGTTACTAAATGCATATCTTGCGATAACTGCACTACACCAGAAAAACAGTTGTGCTAGGAACTGGGTACAGGCCTCATATACAAATTGTTTATAGGAGATTAAATCATGCTGGTCCCTAGGTTAGGCGACCAGCAGAATGTATTCTAATAACAAAGTTTACAGGCACTCGCTAAATCTAGAGTTTGGAATATCAGTACCAAAGTTTTTTAAAATGGGCCGAGGTGATATTCAGTCATGAATTCCACTTTATTTTTAACACAGATTCTCATAGCGAGAATGTGGAACACGTTTACACCTGAGAAACATTATGAGAAAACTTCATTTTCTGTCAAGGGAAGTCATGGTGGGGGCAGATCCCATGATTGGCAACCAAACAAACTTCCTTATCTTTGAAAAGCTATGTACGAAAGCTAAAAGGGGCAGAGATGAAATTCTTAAGCCGTATGTCGGCGAGGTATTATTGTAAGTGTTGTCTGTAACTTTCAAAATTATTAATTTATTTTTATTGAATTATATTATTATTATGAAATTATAATAATATTCATATAATGGAATTATATTATTATTATTATTATTATGAAAGTATAATAATGTTCAAATAATGAAATTATATTATTATTATTATTATTATTGTTATGAAAGTATAATAGTGTTCAAATAATGAAATTATATTATTAATGATATTATAATAATATTCATATAATGGAATTATAATAATATTACTATTATGGAAATATTTCATTATTATTATATTATTATTCATTATTATAATGGTTTTTTATATTATTATTAAGGATATTATAATAATATTCATATAATGGAATTATAATAATATTACTATTATGGAAATATTTCATTATTATTATATTATTATTCATTATTATAATGGTTTTTTATATTATTATTATGGAATTATAATAATATTACTATTATGAAAATATTTCATTATTATTATATTATTATTCATTATTATAATGGAATTATTATATTATTATTCATTAAAATAAAGGAATTATTGTATTATTTTTTATTATTATAATGGAATTATTGTATTATTATTTATTACTATAATATTATTGCTATAATATTATTTATTATTATAATGCAATTGTTATATTATTATTTAGTATTATTATAATGGATTTATAATATATTAGTATTTATTATTATAATGCAATTGTTATATTATTATTTAGTATTATTATAATGGATTTATAATATATTAGTATTTATTATTATTATTATTATTATTTACTTATTTACTTATAATTATTATTATTATTATTATTATTATTATTATTATTTACTTATTTATTTATTATAATTATTATGGAATTATTCTCTTTAAATATACCGATAATAACTGGCGTCACCCTCCCACTCACCTAATCTTACCAGCATGTATGACATATGCTCAGGAGATTACTTGCAGCCCTTCCGCACTCACCAAGATATGTTCTAGTGCTGAAAGGAGCTATTGGTGACGTTTGGATTTCTTAGAACCCACACCTCATCCACTATCTGATAGTAAGTATTGGAATTCGGGGTGCAGTGAACTTACCTGTCAGAGGTCACCACACATTTTATTACACTGCACCAACACCTTTTTATTTCATTTGTTTTTCATTCAACTTTGAGCTCCTATTTTATACAGCTTCCTTTTTAACTGTTCCTTTGGATAATAAAAATGATTATAATCGTTTCTCAGCATTACTTTCTTATTTTATGACCATTTTACACTCACATATCAAGTGCTTTAACAGTCCGACGTAGAATTCCTTCATATAATTAAGAATTGTGCTTACTTTTTTGATCATTTCCTTTTTTTTACTTTAAAAAATCTTTTAAAAATCTTTAATATTTAGAAATCTTTTTAAGTAATTACTTATTCCGTGATTAATACTTCTTATAAAAATGTATGTACTAATAATGCCAGATGTCTTGAATATTGGAATCTGAATTTTTTTCTCTCGTATGACAAAGTTTGAAATTCTGTTGTTTCAAACAAATAAATAAATTTAAAGTTTCATTGCAAAAAAAAAAAAAAAAAAACGAATAGAAATTCATTTAAATAGTGACCTAAAAACTGAAAAATTGAAGTTTTGTTAGTTTCCATCTATAACACTAAGTTAAATTATTATATATTAAATTCAGTATAATGCAAAGCTACATCCTCATGTGTTCATGCATTGCATCTCCTAATGAATTCTACTTAAATTTCTTCTAAGCTCTTCACCTTAATTAATCAATATACGAGTAACTGTATAAAAAGGCATTTCATATATATAATAATAATGATAAATAGAGAATGAAAAATTACGATTGAATTTCTAATTTTAGAGTATGTTCGAGAAACGTGAAAAATATAAATATTTTTTTTTCTTTTAATTCTGCAAAGAGTAATGGAAATGGAAATACAATGGAAAATTCTACAAAATTCTTTCTTCGTTTCTTAATCTGCTTTTATAGCACATTTATTCATCAAAATATATCTCACCGTAACGGTCACAAAGAGGTTATGAGGTCCGTCGCCAATAGCTCTCATGTGGCTTCTAGTGCGATGTTAATAATATCAAATCAAACAGGTCTCAAGTTTATTCATTTCTCTTATATTTTTCGTCAAATCAAAACTTGCGAGAGTTCATGGTCACTTGCGCTGAAATTATAAAATGTATCTTAACAAACGAACATACTGAATTGGGGAGGACGTCAGAATAAGAATGAATATGTGTTTCAAACCATCTGGTATATTTCTTTCAGCTCTCTCTCCTCCCATTCCCCTTCATATATTTATTATATTAGAGGATATATTCGACACTTTCTAATAAGGACCCCTTTCAGAAATTTTCTAATAACATATTGTATCAAAATAAGTAAAATTCTAATTTGTAAATCAAATAATAAATCATTTTACGAGAATCAAGAGCTCCGAATGGGGATCATTGTATTTTTCAGATGGCGAAGCTAGAAGCTATGAAGAAAATATTAATTCGCTCATTTTTGATGCCTTGTTATTCAGAATACATATACGTATAAATTCTGGAAGAAAAAAATAATTCATTTCAGTATTAGTGTTTAGATATTCACTTAGCAAACAAACAATTATGCAAAAACGTCATTTACGAATTTTCAAAAAAAAAAAAAAAATGTTCGATGTACATGCACAAATTTAAATTACTCTAACACAATTTAAATTATATTAAGAGAATACTATACTTTATAAATAATCATAAAGTCATAAATATGTAAGGATAAACCTTAAAAACATCAGTGATCCCCAAATAAAGGCCACGGAGGGCAATGAGTTATGCTAACTAATGAATTATCAATATAAAACTGTTCTTTTAAGACTTGAGTAGTCAGCAAAATTTTCTGAAATAGCCTTTAACACCTGATTGAGCATTACGGATAATAGAAAAGAACTCTACGTTAATCGAAAAACCACTCTTTCGTTTCGTTAAATTTTAAAATTGTTGTCAGCATCGAATCACAAAACTCTTAAGAAGTTAAGATCTTTCTCTGCTACTTTAATTTGGGAATTTTTTTTTTCAATATCTGAATATTCTCTAATGCAATGTTGTCGGAAACAATTTAAAATTGTAGGGACAACTTTTATTAAATTTGGGACTTTAGTCAGACAATCATCAAGAGACTGAATTTCTAGAATGGACTGATGCATTAAAAATTTGTCGAACTTAGATTAGTCTCTCTAATTACAAAAAGATGCGAGAAAAAGTGCTCCTCTTGTTTATTTTCCTTCTGTCACTCCTACAGTTATTTCATCAGATTATCAATTGATAAATATGTCTTCGTATTCTTTTTTTTTTCTATTTCTGTTAACTCGTTTAATTTCGGTTTTGTAGAGGGATTTTCCTGCCATGGACCAACTACTAGATAAAGCAAAGTTACCATTAATACAATGTAGACTTATTTTATTTCTCACAGTACTATTTATTTTAACAGTTTTCTTTTATATATTTATGTGTGTCTTCATCTAAAACAGTTTGTGTTTTGTCTTCTTCATGGGAAATTCCTATGGTGTCCAAATATCAAAATTCTGCCAACTTTGTATCGGAGAAGAATAAAGACAGAGAAAGGTTGGAAAGAGAATCCCTTAAATTTGCATTTTTATTTCTTTTTTATTTCTTCCATTTAAGTTCAGTCTAACTTAATTTCAGGGGCTGCTATTCTTGCAATAACAAATGTTCGAATTTTTCTGTAATGGGTGTCAATGGATGGCAGTTTCTACTACTGTTAATAAATGCATTGTATCGAGATTTTTCTCATACAAACAGCTATATTTACTCCGACATACATCGTTGATATATATTCCCTTATTTTTTTAAACACTGCACTAAATATGTTATCTTTATTTGTTGGAATCGAGAAGCAAATGTTTTCTTGGTTAAAGCTTAAGTCATTCAATATTTTCCCTTCTAAACTGCCAAGATTGAGTCAGCAATATTATGATTTTGTGATATTTCTAAACTCTGAAAGTACTGTGATAAGTTTTTTTCTGATCTTATACTTATACTAATTTTAACATTTCAGTGGCATATTTGCTTACGTATATATTCTGGCTTCTTGAATCCAGTACTAATCTTAAATTGTGTCTCTTACAGCAATTTCAAATGCACAAATAATGAACAAACACTTCAAAACAATTTATTTCATTAGAAATAACCTTATTTACAATTTCTGGTCAAAATGAATCTATATTATTTTTAAACAAAAATATGTAACATATATCAAGATGCTTGCCTCCACATCAAATCAAATCAAACAAGCTGAGATTTGCAGTTTTCACTCAAATGATCCTATAGTAAGCATCGAAAACACATCAATTTTTTTTTTCTTTCACAATATCAAATCGTTTTGCGGTGTACTGAGTTATCTCAAAAGTCGCCCATGAGTTTCTTTTTCTCTTTAGAAAAAACGGTTTTTTGTTTTTTCATTACTTTTTGAATCGCAATAGAATTGTCTGGAATAAGAACGGGCGTCTTTCGAGTTTGGTGGATTATTACTGTTCCTAATCACTCCACCACGTTTACACCAATGAAGTGATTTTTTCGATGCAAATTAATAATTTGCTATCATTTGTATATGCATTTTAGCTTCTAGTTTTATTTATTTCGATTCAAAGGTCTTTATGGAGGTATATAAAATGGTCGTACAAGTGATAGTCTACTAATATCTTAGAGATTGACTGACAGTTTCTAAGCTTCTCAAGTTAATTGAAATATAATCAAAAAAACTTTCCAAAATCTTAAAAATCGTTTAACTTACAAAAGATTTTAACATTAAGAAGATTGTTAATATATATGTACATGCAAATAACTTTAAAAAACTGATATTTAACAAGTTAACTACCGAATTATAATTGAAATTGGAAAGCCTTCTATAGTATTGGAGGCCTATCCATTTAAATGAGCTTTTATGTAATTGATTTCTTCTACATCGTCTGGTGTTTTGTTTAATAGTAAATTGTAGATTCAAAGCTTTTTTGAAATATCTTCCTATTGCTTATGTGCTCATAGAATTTTGCGATGGCCAATTTCTGAAGCTTACTTTGAACTGTATCTTCATATTTTGCTTGTTTTGTATTTTCAGTGTCAAAGTATTTAATGAACATGATGATTGTCGATTTGAGTTATATTTTGCTATTGGCGTTGATTCTTTTTAGCTTATTAATTCTTTTAATAACACTAAACTATCTGCGGAACACATTTTCCAGGTATTCTTCATATTTGAATAGTTCTACTTAGAATTCCTGAATTTTATAATATGTTTTTCTAGTTCTAAGTCCACAAGGCGTAGTTATTCGTAATTTAGTATCAGCGTTTCAGATAATTCTTCCAAATCGTAAACATTTAATTATTCCACTATAGGAAGAAGAAGTAAAAGTAACACATCGATCAATAACTCCCGAGACTAACCCAGAGATGGCACTCGTAGTAAACCAGTAACCAGGTCTTTCTAGAGTACTAACCTTTGCTTGAAACGTGTCAAAATTTTAAGTCGATCGGACCAGGAAAAAGGTTTTTTGAAGTGAAGAGAAAAAGGTTTTTTCCAAGTGGGTGCCGCGATTGCTTTCGATGGAACAAAAACAGCAACGAGTCGATGATTCAGAAAGTTGTTTATCGCTATTTACTCGCAACAAAAAAGATTTCTTGCGAAAAAAAAAAAATTTGGAAAGAAACGCATTGGAACGATTGCTGTCACCTAAAAGGTGATTAACAAAAGGTGTTATGTTGATGAATAAAAAAAAAAAAATTTGCAAAAAAAATGTTGTTTTCAATTTTAGACTCGGGAGTTATTGATCGATGTGTTATGAAGGGAGTCCTTTATAGTGTTTTGCTTTATTCCTTTAGTTTGTTTAAATTATCTTTAGACATGGCTTATAGTTACAATATCAAAAATTTAACATTATACTAAATGCAATGATCAATAATTTCTGTTTTCCATCGCAGTAAGTTTTTGTTTGCTTCTTAGAACATACCAAACTTTCATTCCCAATAGGGTTGTCAAAAAATTGTCATTTTTTTATGTACTTAAAAAACAAGAAAATTATACTTATCTGTCTTCTCCCAAATGTTTCGCTACCAAGTCAGTATATAATTCAATGGGAGTATAGTGAAATAACTGAAGCGTACATGAAATGAATCTAATTGAAATTTAAAGCGAATTATACATTATGTTCAAAGTTTTAGGTTACATGAAATAAAAAAGAACCCAGAGCTTTTTAAAAATCTATATCTTTTTGCTCTTAATAATTACCGTAAATAGCAATTTCCAATTGCCATAAATAGCACCCATAAAAGTAAATCACAAAGTAATATATCCATCTAAAGGGGAACGCTGCATCAGGAAAGAATATAAGAGTTAATTGAAAAAAACTAAATTTTTCTTCATAGAGTAATTTTCAATAACAAATTAATAGATTTGTAATTTTATTTTAAATTTAAAGCTTGAAGCTCCTAAGGAAAAGAAAGCTAAGCAGATATATTTTAATGGGCCCAATCTAAAAGTATTAGAAAAATATTTTCGGAGTAAAAGGAGAAGGAAGATGAACCTAATTCCCTCGGTGTTCCCTATATGTAAAACGACATTTCGCAAATGATCTTATTTTTTAACGTAAACAAATCAAAAATTAATTTTAACGACATATGAAATTATGTTAGGAACTTTGATGAGACTAAATATTGTTAATATCCTAGAGGAGCTATTCACAAGTTCATACAAATTGTTTACTCAGGGAGAATCGGAATTAAATGCATGGTAAAATTTAAATATTTACTAATTGAAGAATTGGGCTACGTCTGCAGTTCTGCCCGGTTACATTATATGCTAAAAAATTACTCTTAAAAGAAGATTCAATTAAAGAGTATTTCGTTGAAATAGAAAATGCAGATTAGGCCATAGCCCCATTGAGGATTTTTCTTTGATCGGTTACAATATATAGAATATTCGCTACTCTATCGACAGCAAAAGTATTGTTAATGGATCAAAAAATTATTTTGTTTAGTTCCAAAGAAATTAAAGCATTTTTGAAAAATTGAAAGAAGTTAACAATTGGATATTTGTTATAATATAGGATAAGATGATAGGATTTTTGACAGTAAGATTAATATTAAGATGGATAAATTTAATTTTCAATGTTTCAAAGCTAACGGTAAACTCAGGAAAATAGAATTACTCCAATAAATGTTTTAGGATATCAATGCATATTTACTTCTCTCTGCCTCCTGTTTAAAATAGACTGCACCATGTCAGCTCTGACTGCTAATGCATATAGCTCCTGATGAAGTTCTCCTTAGAACTATTACGTTACTTCTGCATATACCACGAAACGTAAAGTATCGCTGCAGTCTTTACGTATTTTTACGTCTTTTACGTATTTTTATGACGTTATATTATTATGTCACTGAAAAAAATGTTTTTTCATAAATGTGCGATAATAATCATTACGATAGCTCCAACAATGTTTATGAACCCAGATACAAAAACAAAGAGCTATCAGCGCACATTTCGAAAGTATCAATCTGATACAGCACACTGAATTAAAAACACGGCGCATTGATGAACTGCAAAGCTCAAACTCTTCTAGGTGCATTAAATATCAACTAAGAAGTTTACTAATGGAAGTCATGAAATGACAAATTGAAGCTGTCTTGATTAAAAACGATATCTGGGTTTACTTCAATGGTAACGAAACTTTGCTTAACGAGGGTCCTACGCCCGATGTTATTGAATAGCTATGAAAATGTACTGAAATTGATTGAAAAGATCGTACGGACATTAATTTCCGCCAGAGTGAACAAAATCACGTCAGAAACCGCACTACTTCCAACGATGTTTAGAAAAGGCTGAAAGCTGCATTCGAATCTAAATGTCCTGACAAAAGAATTTTGCTACTAAAACAAATATTGTTCTGGAAAATGACTGACACAGAAACAATGTCGGATCATCTAAAATAATTTTTGAAGTAGTACACAAGCTGAAAGAATTGCAGCTGAAAATCGCAGATCTTTTTTCAATTTATTTTGCACAATATTTCGAACTATTTCAAAAACTTCAGATACGGCATTGATTCCAATGATGAAATGCAGAATCCGGAAAGTCTCAAAATAAAATTGCTGGGAGAATTTGAAGCAAGAAAAGGAAAAATTAATCCTGAATTTCGGTTCGTTTTATACTTATCAATCAGAATGAATAAGCGGTATTCAAAAACGTACTCTGAAAATTTGATTACAAACCAAAGTCAAGCTGTGAATGAGAAGCATTTCAAAATTCTGAAGTGTAATTACTGCATAAATAAAGGCATCCGTATGTCACAAGAAAATATTTGACAGAAAGCGTGCAACTCCAAATCACATCTCGTACATATTAGTGAAATCTTATGAATAAGCAACATTTGCTATTTGCTACAATAATGGTCAGAACGAGAAAAATTTATCTTCCTGGTGATTTGACTATGGATCTACCTGTCATATGTGCAACGACGAAAAGCTGTTCTGTGAATTAAATAAGGAAACAAACTGTTCCGTTAAACCATCTGTTGATAAAACTACTGAAGTAACTGGAATAGGTTCTGATAACATTACTGTTTAAAGTACTAAACTCTCAAGAATGTGTTTTGTGTACCTGAACTAAAATACAACTTAATATCAACATCTAAAGTCGATATGAAAGTCTTTTTAGTCTCCGAAAAAGTAGCAAAAATAATTGAAGTTAACGAAATTGTTCTGATGACAGCAATCCGCAAAGGAGACTGAAACTGAATGCTACCGCTAAGTGAAACAGAATATAGAAGCGGCAAGTATTTTCACCGATTTTTTTTTAAAAAAATACATAAGAAATTTGGGCATTTAAATGAAAGTAATCGAAAGAAATTAAACACTGAAATAATAGCACCATCACTAGTAGGTATGTACTATTTCGTTACTTTCTTTGAGGAGAGAGATAAAATCACGATATGCTGTAATAAATTTCCTGAAAACTGAAGATGTACTAAAGAAAGCCTTCATAAACTACAAACTTTTGTTACTTGTAAACCAAACCGAAAAGTAGATCCCAGCAGTTCTTGACAATAATGGTTTATAATGCTGCACATCAGAATGCTAAACTTTTCTTAAAGAACTAATTATCCGTTGAGAAAAATCTGCTGTTATGATTCTTCAGGAAAATGGAGTTGCAGAACGAGCTGAATGTACTGTAGTTGAAATGGACATGAGACGTTTTCGATTCTTCAGAAAATTATGGATAATCTTGAACAAATTAGAAAAGTTAATAACAGCTTTGAATTTATGAAGATCATGAAGGATAGAAATAATTTTTTCAGTGCATGGTTTTGATTTCGAGGATATTTTCAACTCCATAGATATTAATGTTAAATGATTAGAGATATTTTGCTTTCATAAGAATATATATATATATATATATATATATTTAGTAACTTTATGGTAAACGCAATAAAAAAAATTGATATTGTCGTTAAGCTTGTATTACATGACCATTTCATTGTCTTCAATAAAAATCTTTACAAGCAAATTGGAGGCGTGAATCGGGGTAATCTTGCTATTAACTACCTTTCAAAGCTTTGTTTTCAGTTATTAACCTTGTCTTTACATGGGAAACTTTTGGTTATTTTTAATAAAAATAATGATTTTAACTGATACAGTACATGCTACGCAGATTACCTTACCTTACAAAAATTGATTTTAACTCAAATAAAATAAGATTTTTTGATTTAAGTCTGCAGATAGTTGTTAATAAATTAATAAACAATATTTACCTACAAGACGCGGTTTTAAATTCCATATAATTAAAATACCTCTTGAATCAGCAACTTAACATAATTCAAGTTAGTTTTAGGGCGTATTAACGATTTCACCAAACATAAATTAGGTAAGTCAAGCAAAATAATGAAATTCTTCTGTTGTTGTTTGGGACATTATCATTCCACATATTTTGAAAAAATATATATATACATCATAAATATATTGATCATCTTTATAAATTATGCTTTATTTTAAAATCCACCACACAACTATAAGTCAATAAAGTCATCTTGCTAGTGGTCTGGCTAGGAAGACCACAATTACTTTTACCACATATAGATTACCTTTTTTAACACATATTTGAAAATATTTTATTCGTTTCCATATTTTTCGCAATCAACCAACTAATAATCAACAATTTATCACGACCTCATAATTTTTTCTTAACTTTTTGGTAATGATGACGTTTCGTGTACTTAATGTCTACTTTTAATCAGTTCATTTAATTCAAGACTGCAGCAGATATTGGCCCTCTTCATTGTTTTTTTTTATTTCTTTGAATTCTTGTTTTATTTTTACTTACTGTATTTTCCTGGATAGTTCTATATCAGTCAGCTAAATCGCAAAAAGGAAAGATTAGTATCATCAAATTGCTTTAATCCCGCTTTAATCCCACATAATCAGTCTTCGGGGCGAAATAGCTTTTTGGTTTGCTCTGCAGTCCTTTCGTACAGTTTATTCAAAGGTTTTTCTACTTTAATTCACTATATTATTCTTGTTTTGAATATTCAACCTTGAATTGCAATAGTTAAAAACAGAATCTACGAAATGATTATAATATTTAATCATACGTGTGAAAGTATTGCTTTTTACTCTTTTTTGCTATTGATACTAGATATTTCATTCTGTAGTTGAGAAATTATATTTTGTTTCAAATTCAAATTGCTCAATTGCTTTCTTATACATCCTCTCCAAATCCTTTATCCAACAAACAAACAAAAAAAAATTTCAAAAAAAAAAATTGTTACCTTATATTCTTTTATTCTTATATTACTTAAAATTTAGAACATTTTACTCTATTTTCATAATACGTGTTTCCATAAAATACCTTTTTTATCTTCAGGAGGTTATAAAGGAGTTCCCTGAAAAAAGCTGTCGGTATGATAAAAAAAAACTGAGACATAGACACAATCGATAAGGCATGTTTCCTTAATTGATAGAACCCTCATATTTCCTATGGTAAATCTACCAGACCACTATAAAAAAAGAGTTTTGGAGTAACAAAGACAGAAAACATAATGTTGTAAAACATTTTTTATTTGTTACCTCCATGACGATACAGAACAGCAATTTCTGTATCGTCTAAAACTAGCATCACCAACTCTTTGTGGATGAAACAAAGCCGAAAATGCTCATTGGTCTTGAAGACCACTTTTTGTTAATATTTAATTCTATGATAACATAAACATTCTATAATAACATGTAACATTTAATTCTATTTAATTCCATATATTAAAAGAAAATATCTCTTCAGCTAAAATAAAGAGCTACTTCCAGACTTTTTATTTAAAAGGTAACACTTAACAAAGGTAAAGGAATATTAAACAAAAATTGTTTTGATTTTAAAGCATATTCAATATGTCGTAATGTCAAGTAAGTACTAACAAAACTAAATATAAAGTAAAATATAATAAAGTTGATTAGTTCTAGATATGTACATGGTGATTCGAATACAAATATAGGCGAATATTTTGTTTCAAATTCATGCATTTTGCATTGATAGTACTTTAAATACTTGAGTATTCCTATATAATATTCTTTATCTTTTATTACGCCTATATTTATCATTTAAGAATATCCTTTATCTTTTATTATTTATCTAATGTTTAATATAAGTTTCGAGTTAATATTAAATAGTCTTTAAATCAATTTTTATACCACATAACCATTACTTTTATCTTGAAACAAAATTATAGCTTTGCACAACAAACTGATATTTTCTACTGTAGTAATATTGCTTAAATAACTCTATTCGTGCACGTGCAAAATAATTAATAATGAAATTTAAGCATTTGACCTTAGAGCAGACTTTTCTCAAACGTAGACTGTCATTCCCAAGTTTCATTATTTAAGGCGATTATTAAGAGCAAACAACAAATAATTAATACTCTACGAAAAATTAATCGTCATTAGATTCTCTGTTCGACTCAGAATTTTAATTACACGCAATTCACTGAGGGAAAAGGACTTTTGAACTCAAATAATGAATCGAAATTTAAGTATTCATTAGAGGATAAGATTTGCAACTGAACAAAAGAAAATGAATTTGAAGTTGAGGAAATTCCTTCAATTACTATAATACGAGGAGATTTAAAGTAGAAAAATGTAGACTCACATTAATCCCTTTTTAACTTATATATTTCTATAATAATATTGCTGAGGAATTGACAATTGTTTCAATTAGTAAATTAATATTTTTTTCAAATGATTCGGTATAATTATTTAAACAAAGTGGACTGTTTTCGTTTTAAAATATGTTTGTGTTAATTTCAGAGAAAGGATTGCACTTAAATTTAAATATGAGTTTGTATCTATCAGTTAAATAAATATCACATTATTTCATTATGAATTAGTGGTCTCTTAGAAATTATTTCATAAGTATTTTAATGAAATAATACAAAAATAAAATTCCTTAATTTGATTAAATTTAACATTTTTAATATTTTAGGCTTCAATACAATTGAATGTTCAAACAATTTTTGCTGTCTGAAATAAATGTTAACCTATTTTCAGAAAGTGTATGACATTCAGTGATGGATAATTTTTAGATTTTTCCGCTATTCTATAATATGGAAGGAGAATAAGCAACAGTGAAAATCTTTTTAATTACAATAAGTAAAAATAACATTTTTAATGGAATTGACTTTAAAAATATTAAATTATATTTTTTTAAAAACAGACCTGCAATCATAGTTTTATGTATTGGGCATTATATAGCATTTATATGAATTGATTCTTATACAAATTTGAATCAAAACCATTTTAAAAATATATGCTTGCAAAATATGGGTCTCTCTGTCCTGAACTATTCATTTAAAAGTATAGAAATAATTTTTTCTTTACCAAAAATATTATATACGTTTAAATGTATAAATAAAGTTTCGATTTTATGTAAATATTTCTTATTCAAACATCAAAATTATTTGGAATATTCCATAATATTTCAGATTTAAATATTTTTTAATTATAAAATGACCTTTATTAGAAGTTCAGGATTAAAATTGATATCATTTTATTTTAATAACATATTTTGATTCCCGCCATAAATTTGATTGAAAATTACAGGTCAAACATTTTGGGATAAAGTGAATGTCAAAAGTAATATCTGATAGTGTCAATAAGTTCATTTTGATAGAGTCTCGTGTTTAATGGCCGTAAAATTATAAATTGAAAATTCTTGATATTAAAATGTTGTCGAACGATAAAGATGATTACTTTTTTTAATAAACGCACTTTTATGAATTTTTATATTACATGTAATATCGTGATTGCCACATGTTTATTGTATTGGAGCATCCAAATTATCATACTAAAATGATTTAATATTTATTGCTCCTCGTATATCCTAATAATTGTTTTTTTTTTTTTGAATTTTTGCATTATGAAATACGAACCCTTAGAAAGTAATTTTTTTACCTGAAATATTGTCTTCATAACATGAAAATCGTCAAATTTTATTGAAGTGATTCTAAAATATCTCAGTTCCTGTTTAAGCTGACTTTTTTCATTAATCAGGTTCAAATATGCATATAAATGTTTCAAAAAGAAATAAATTTTGTTACTCCTAACTGAGAAACACAAGAAAACTTCTGAACATTACCACGTTTACATCACAAACTTTACAGTCTTCTGCACTATCTTGTACCTTTCGATGAGCTCTAGCACGTAAAGATACTCATAAGTTTCACCCAGTTCGCTTATATATGAATTTATTCATTTTGTAATAATTTTAAATGATATTTCTCACATTTTGGCTTAATCTTCACAATTTTGATTAGAAAAGAAAAATAATAAAACTTTATAGTATACAGTACATAACTATCGTAACCATATCCAATTAAATAATTTATATTGAAATAGTTATTTTGAACTCATTTGTTGACTGTACTAAAACCATTATGAAAAACGAGTCAGGAAAAAATTATATAATATTTGTTACGGTGTATTTCATGATGAACCGATAGCTTATTTAAGAAACATAAAATCTAAAAAAAAAAGATTGAGTAATTCTCTTGAAGCACAATTTTTTGTAAATTTAAATTTAACTACTGAAGAAGCTTTACAATCACACCGCAATAATATTTATTAAACATTAATCTTAAATATAAAAAAATAAATTTTTCTTCTGCAAAGAAATTATATAAAAATATACTTTAAGAGAATTTTTTATAATAATTACAAGACAAAATACTAGGAGATTGATTAAACTAAAAAAATTTATTGAGCTGTGAATTCAATTTTACATGCATTAATGAAAACAGACTTCTAAATATATACTGCACTGCATTCTCAATTCCCTTTTAGAGCTATTTCAATGACCAAAACCTTCAGCATTGATGTTAAAATGATTTTAAAGTTTAAATGAGCAATTAAAGTACGGAAAAAACCTATAGTTCTCATTAATATAATGCCATTAATAAAGGAAAACAGTATTTTTAGATGTTTTAATAAATTTTTCTGTATTTTAAAAAATGATTTATGTACTCATGTTTTCAAATTTTGGACAAAATGTATTTTTATTTTGTTTTGTTGAATGTGTTATGTATCAGTATTGTTGCTTTATTGCTTTGTAATCCTTTTTATATTCAGATTGACATTTAAAAATTCTGTAATTTAGTTGCGATTTGTTTTTCTTTCGATTGTGATTGAATTATTTCAATCTAATTAAATGTCACATAAATGATTTCAAATATGTGTCGTTTATTTTAATTTTGCTCAAAACAGTTTATCTTACTATTTTTTTTTTAACTCGGCTAACATCAGACAATAATTTTCTGTGGATTACTATTAAAACTATATATTATTATTGGCAATATTTTCAATTTCTGTTACAAATCCTTTTTACTATTATACTTGTAATTATAAGTTCAATCATTTAATATTATAAATGCATTCTTATTTATTTCACTTCTTAGTTTTTAATATTAAATGTGTTATTAATAAGCGTTAATGGCATTTTCTTAACATGCTAGTAATGTTGGCTAGATTAGACATTAATTCACTTTTTTCTCTTTTTTTAACCGCATTTTTCAAGTTTATTTGAATAGATCAGTACTCAATAAAGAGCGATATGTAAATAAAATAACGGAAGAAGTCCTAATAAATAATACACAGACAATCATTTGTACAAAAACTATGTTTTATCGTAATCCAGATACAAATGCTATGACCAAAAAATTTATTCCTCATAAACAACAAAAGTAAACATAAATTCTGTTTTATGATTGTTTACATTTTACATATGCATCTTCATAAGAATAAGATGGAAAATAATATATCCATTAGAAAATTTAACTCATAGACTCGAGTCCTAGTAATATATATTATCAAACATAATCCTGCAGAGGAATGTTGTAACAGGGGAAATCAAATTAGAGCCAAATTTCTTAAAAATACTTGGTATCGACGGATCACGAAGTACGAAGTGATTTGACTTGATTGTAGCTAAAAATTGTTCTCTAAAATAAATCACATGGCAATACGAGGAATATTAATAAGACTTTAAAGCTTAAAAATTACATTAATTCAGAGAATCATGATAAATAAATTATCGCGTGGCTTTTGTTCAATTGTTTGCATTTCCCCCATACTTTGCTATTATTTTATTTCATTATATAGTCAGTTCGATTGTTATCGACGTAGCACACAGAAACAACACGAAAGCTATGGATGAAGTACATCGTAATTGTGAACCACAGTGACAAGACAGACATCTGAGCTGCCACCTCTCTTATTTATAAACTACCACACTACGTAAACAGGAGGACTTACAGCCTCTACAAACTTAACGTGTCATCAGGACTAGAGTCTACGCTTAAACGAAAACAGCGTCGTCTATATACTCGTGACTATGACCACTCTTTTACAGCTTCGGCAATATGTACTCGTGTCTATACATGCCCATTAAATCCATAGAATAATTTTATACGGTTCACTAGTAAAAAATACTTCTTAAGGTATCCGACTAGGTTGAAAAAGCGTATTCTGAAGAAAATTTCGATTTTTTTTTTCTGATTGTAAATTAACCTTTAGAACTCGGCCGATTCTAAGTCAAAATATCCTTTCCAGTCGGCGCTTTTAAGATTGAGGAAAAATTTTCTTTCCCCCACTGTTAAGTTCGAGTTCACGACATGTGGTAAGGTTAGTTTTCTAGTTACAAAGGGGAGATAGTAAGGGTTACTGATTTTTAGTCAGTAATCATTGACGAGTAAGAAAGATCCTAATATTTGGCGACGTATCATATCATAATGATTTTTTCTGAATTCCTGGTTCCCTTTATTAATTGAGTGACTTACAAACTTTCAAATGCATATTTATCATAACTTAGAGTCGTGTATTGCGTAAATGAACATTTTCAAACAAAACAAATAACAAAGAAAGCGACACCTATACCATACTACTAAGATATTTTCTAGAATAATTTATTCGGTGCATACTTATATATATACAATATATACATATAGGTGTGTAATCACATCGCTTAGTGTACAGACTTTATCTGTGGTCATATTGCAACTTACCTATTTAATTGCAATATTGAACCCCTGTAATTAAAGTAATGCCTCATGTTTTCAAAATTATTCGACGAAATATGAAAAAGAAGGAAAAAGTTAAGAACAATACGTTGAACATTATTATTAAACATTTTATTTTTTAAATTAACATCCTTTTAATGCACAATTATTCAATATACTCCAAATATTTTGATTTGACATTTTAATAACATCTCATTTTGAAACAATAGGAAGGTTACTGGTGACGGACTTCATAAATTTGAACGATGGTCAAGCAATGAGGGCAGCATCCACTCACCAAACTTCCACACCACACCAACATCAGGATTTAGAAACTAGACAGGCTTAACAGCCGGTTTCGATTGAACAAGATTCGAACTCACAACTCAATCCCGGCTACGAGTTTGCGACCTCACTCGTCAGCTACCGTGGCCCTTTTGTGATTAAATATTATCAAAAGTGAGATTTAAAAAATAATTTTTAACTTAATTGAACACGTTTCAAAGCTGCAGAGTAAATCTTAAGTACGTCAAATTAAGGCAAAACCTTCAGTTAATTCATGCATTCTATTGAAAATATTATGAAACACTTTTTTATATCAAATATTTCTATGAATCTTTAATCTTAAAGGAAAAAAAAAGTATTATTTTTTTTTTGTTTTTAAATGAAACTTATATCTTAAATTGAAAAGTTCTTGTAACAATGCTTTTGAAATGTCTGTTTTAAAAATGAAAAGTAAATTCTAATTTTTAAAATTTTTGGCTCTTAAAAGAGCCTTTTTTTGTTTATTTTTTTATTTTCTTTTTATTAAAAATGTATCAGTTTTAATCTTTTTTATTCTAGTCTTTTGTTTTTCATTGGTTTATTTGATAAGAGATTTTTAATTAAATTGTATGTTATTCTTCGAAACAGTTTGGTAAATACAAAGAGCCACATTGCATGCCTTAAAGATAATAGTAGTTCTTTTTTTTTTGTATATTCTTTTCCGCACAATATGTGAAATTTCTTCTTTTCTTTTCGTCAATTGGCCTAAGAGAAAATTTATTATCATTTGTCTTCATTTTTTTATTACTGAAGGCTCTGGAATTTTATGATTTAATTTTCATATCAGAGATGTTATTAAATTCATTCTAAAATCTTTTAAACTGAGTTTTTAACTTAATTTGGCACGACTTGAATATCAGAAACACAACAATATCGATGAGGCTAAAGAATAATTTTTTGTCAATTTCCTAGTTTGCTTACCAAAAGTATAGGTGGATGCCCTGCGGTCTCCTAAATCAACATATTCCACGTGTTTGTGGTAATCTGCCACAATTTTTTGCATCGAAGTGGTTAATTTTTCTTTTTCTCATTCAGCAAAGTCACCATAAGATTTTTTTGGGTGTTTATCAACAAAATTTTCTTCATCTAAATCTTTCCTCAAATTCTCAATTTCTATTTCTGCGAGCAATTTCAGATTCATTTTAAAAATTCGAAGGAAAAAAAAGAGAAAAGAAAATTCTATCTATCATAGACAGCATAAAGTCATCTAATTGAGTATTTTTTTCGAATTTGGTTGTTTCTAAAGGTCGCCAATGATAAGGAATTCGCACACAACTGATAAAGTTGGCGAAAAATATCCCCACCCAATTACGGACAATAGAAGCAAAGTCGTAAAAAGGGCAAGGGAAAGTTGTAAAAGGATCTGCTAGAAAAAAAGGGGGAAAGAACTGTCTATAGATAGCTTGGTACAGACGTTGTACCAGAGCCGAAGCGAGAGACAAAAAAATTTTTGGTACGACATATGTACCGCCGATGTTTAAAGATTAAAGTCCTACTTTTCAAGATTCCATAACAGTCTTTATTTTTATTTTATGTGAAGTAGAACTCAATATATAGCTTTTTTAATAATGCGTAGTAGTTGAAACCGAAACCGGAAGTAGTGGCATTTAAAACCGGATGTACAAGATTTATCCTTTTTTAAAGGTATTAATGCTCTAAAATAATGTTTTAAAACCTCAATTTTAATTTTCTGCTTACTAAGCCACAGTTTATTTATAATTATTTCAAGCCATTTTGTTGTAGATGATTAGCAACAGTGTTTTCGACTATCGCTAATGTTTGTTTACATTTTTGGTTCGTGTTATTTTGCTCACTGTTAGTTTGTTTTCCTATATTTTGCATTACTTTCAATTCTTTCTTTATTTGAAATTAAATTTAAATGAATTCTTCTTCAAAATATGAGTTGAAGAGGTTCATATAATGCGTTAAAAAAGTTTTATGGAAACGAAAAGACTTTATATGATTCAGCATGTCAAAGAGAGAAGACTGACTGCAAATGAAACGAATATAACAGAGTAGTAAACCTGAAAATGACGAAAAGTATTCATCAGGTTATTTAACTAGGGACTTAAACATTGATTGACAAGCTTAATTTGGTCTATAATTTAATTAAAATGAATTTTTCCCATGCAGTTCTTTGGCAAATACTACCTAAAAAGTATTTATTGAGAACTATGCATTGTGTTTGGTGCTTACATTAGTCTTGTAAAATTTAATAATATATTTGATGGTTTATTATGCATATTAAATTAAATACACATTGCTTTTTCATATAATAATGTCCAGGGACACACAATATTTGATAGAGTGTGCATTGAAGTATTAAAATGCTAATCACTGTCAACAGCAAAAAAATCCAGTCAAAAGCTTGGTGCCATAAGAAAAAAATAGAAACACAATAATGGAAGAAAAACATGGAATGACCTATAAAATTGATGAATTTCAAGATATTTAAATTTTAATTTAACTATACATAGATATTTAATATGTGTGATTTTTTTTAATTAAATTTTTCACAATTTTTGCTCGAAAAATTGGGAATTTCCTTAACAATCACCCTAAATTGAATGAAATTTGGTACAAATATTTAAAAAACCCTCAGAGTATTACAAACCACAGATTGAGATATATTTACATTTAATTATATTTTATAGTTACTTCCGGATTAAAACATTAATCATTTTTGACGAAAAATCATAATGTCAACTTCAAATGCTTATGCAAAAATCATTAATGTCAACTTCGAATGCTTATGTAATACTTTTTTTTAATTATTTCTTAACATGCACTGTGTGACACTTCATAGAGATTATGAAGTATATATATATATAAAAAACAACAGTTTCTTATGCCCATTATTTTTTAAATTATGCTTTTTTTCTAGATATTGAAAATTTTGCTAAAATTTCATAAAAGGTATTTTTTTTTCAATGCCTAGAGGTAATATATGTATATATTTATATACATTCAAATGTTTGTGATATTATAAGTCTGTTTCTATTGTTTGTCATTATAAAATTTTCCTGATTGCCAATTTTTGAAAATTAATCTGTAATCCATGTCAGATGTGTTTCGAAGAATTAAAAAAGGCTCTCACTACCATTAACAAAAACTTTCAGAACAGGGCTTAGGTCCATCAGAAAAATTAGAAACATATATATTGCAGATTAGGAAGGTATAATATATAAAACTGGAGAATTTTAAGTTATTTCTGTAATATTAACTTTAAGTAACATATGAATATATTTTTTAAATGTGTTTTTTGAAGAAGGAATTTTTCACCAAAAGTCATGCACGAAAAACGTGATATCTCCAAAGCATTAAAACTAAATTCAATAAAATTCGGTACACATATTTAATACGTTCTGAGGAGTGTAATAGACCGCAGGTTTTGAGATAGTTACATTTAGACATATTTTACAGTATTTTTCGTTCCAAAACATATAGTAATTTTGATGAAAAATCATAAACATCAACTTCGAATCCATATAAAATATTTATTTTTGAAATTAACTGTTATTCTGCGGTCAGTTACACTTTACAGAAAGTAAGAAGTATATGTATGAAATAAAAATCCATTATGTTTATTATTTATTTAGTTATGCTGTTTTTCTTAACGTTGTAAATTTTGCTGAAATTTCATTAAAAAAACACTTTTTTTTAAACACTAGAGGTTGTTTATGTATTTTAATATAATTTTATTGCTTTTTGAGTCTATTTTTATCATTTGACACTAAAAGACTCTTCTGAAAAGCATTTTTTCAAAAATTGGTCTTCGAACCTAGTCGGGTGCCTTAATCTTAAAATGCATGAAACAATATAATATAATTTTTAAAATTCATAGTACAATATATAAATTTAGCATGTATTTTTCCGCAAACTGTACTCCAATTTTCAATATTTTTACTATGTTTTACATATAATACATAGGTTGGAAGAATGAATGACAATATGTGGTTTAAATAGGTATTTTTTGTAAAGAAATCTTGTTTATGTAGAGTATGCTAAATTTGAAATTTCTGTTTCTAATTTTTATAAAGTATTCTTTATTAAAGTGTTCAGTAAAAGTATGCTTTACATTTTCGAACATGGAAAAGTTAGAAACAAACTTGTAATCGAAACTGCCATTTGTTTTCAAACTAAATGACAAAATGACAAACTAATCATATTAACAAGCAAAGGGGGAAAAGTAAGAGCATTTCACAAATAAATCTACTGCATTTGTAATGAAGAATTCCGGTACATAAAATAGTAAAGGATACAAATTATTGTAAAGATTTTCATAGATTTAAAAAAAATTACAAAAAGTTACAAAAAATAAAAAAAAAATTAAGTTATTAATAAAGCACTTGATTGAATAAAATTTGAAAATTTTTGGCTGTCAGTATATATATATATATATATATATATATATCACATTTGTTTACTTGTAATTTGCAACACTGAGCAGTGACTAAATGATCTTAGAAAGAGAAAAAAGAATAATTGTCCGAAGATATCTTTATTACCGATGTTCATACTTATCTCCGTCAGCTGCAATGTACATTAACCCATGTTTGAACACTACGTCGCATGTATTTTAGCATAAAGGGTGACATATTTGCAAAAGCACCCTTATTGTGTTATCGAAGGTTCTGCAATGTTGTTATAGGGTTCGTATATACCTGCTGTATGAGGTATCCCCATTGGAAAAAATCCATTGTTATCAGATCAGGTCAAAGTGTAGACCACTCATCGAAACCACCATACTTGATTATTTGTTCGAATATTTCCACCAAGTACTGCTTTATTTGTACCGTCCTGCATGAATGCACCATCATGTCATGACTATACATTGTTGAAGCAATGGCAGGATCTCAATAAAATTGTGTATTACGTCTTAAAAAAGTTCTCAATATCATGTACTTGTCAAAGCTTCCTGATGAAGTATTGGATCGATGCTGAAAAGCTGTTATTTTAAATTCCTCACCAAATGTCAACTGAAAATTACATTTAATGTCGAATGTTGGCAGAACATACAGGACTTTCCAGCTCCTAGTAATAGTTCTGCTAACTGTACATTTTATTCTGCAAAACGTAGGCCTCAGCCGTGCAAATTGTGTATGCCAAAATATTGTCTGAGCCTGTATCTAATACATGATAAATTTGCCCCACACGTAACGCCATTTGGCATTAGCATCCAAAAATATCTGATGAGGTTTTGGTTAATATGGATGAGTACCTAGTTTATGTAGGATTTCCCAAACGTAAATTACTGAGAAGCTACAGATTTTACTTAACTTTCTAGTACTGATTTGTGCCTTTTACGAGAGGTTTCTTTCCCAATCTGCATATTGTGTACTTATAAAGGTAATCAGTACAAGGATACACAAAAAGGGGCTTGAACTCAATCTTCTCGATTAGGAAATAGGCGATACCACTGTGCGGTGATGCGAGCTCATTTTTCATCCGAAAGAATATTTTTACTTCATTCCTTCAGCTTTCGTGATGTCAGAGCTTCACAAATTACGAATAAATAAATACATGTGTGTTTCATGTGTGCTGTTTTTAGCAACAATGTACATTATGTGTCTTTTCGTACTCAATCGATTGTCTTTTCGTACTCAACTCTGTATTTCATATTTTTTTTCTATTTCGTACCATTTCTGATGTAGGTACGCAAACTCTGCAGTTTTTTAACCAAGTGATGTTGTAAGTGGTCGCATCTAGTAGCGAATAATCACATTACTATATCTAAACACTATTTTATGACTATTGTTGAAGCATTTTAGAAATTAAAGGGTGGAACTGATTTAAATAATCACCATATATATATATATATTAAATATGCATAATATATATATATACATATATATATATATATATATTAAATAAACATAATATATATATATTATGCATATTTAAGATCAGCAATATATCTAACCCAGGAAAAAAATACTTAATTTTGTGTGCTATTTATATATATAAAGGTCAGTAAATGATTACTTTACAAAAAAAATTAAAGAAGTAGCTAATTATTAATGTTTTTATATACTAGTATATGCGAAAAAAAATGATTACACTTTCGTTTTACCATAAATAATAAAATTGTAACGAAATAAATCAAACATAATAGTATTTCGTAGTAAATATTATAAACTAAAGCTAAACTTATTTCTAAAATACTAGTTTCAATATACGGATTTCGTAAGTCTATAACTGGGTGATGTAAGATATATCAAAACATAGCACGACTCTACAGTCCATATCGTACATTTTACAACTTGAAGACCCTAAATTGCGTTCTTCACCTACGTGTGACTCAAACAATGTATAAAGAAGTATTTTTTCTTACAAAATTCGCAAGAAACGATAAGGAGAAAAAAGAAATTCATACGTCTCTTCAAAATAACCCCCTCCCCTTTTTGGAGCACATTTACATCTGACCACACTAATATTTCTCTCTCTTGAAGACCAATTACTGGTAATTGTTTTAAATGTTTGAATTATGTACTAAATATCTATTCAAAATGAAAATGAACTCTTTTTTGCCTTAACGGAATAAAAATACACTCATAAACATTGAAAATAAGGTACCATGAAGGGAGCTTCGGATTGAAATGAAATTTAATGCGCATCATGATACAAATTAGAGATTCCCTTGATTCTCAAAACATGACAATTTAACATGTATCATGGGTACAACAAACGCAGTGCAACTTCAATAGCTCGTGGGATCACCTTCAGCTGCAATAAATGCCCCAATATGATCCGGCATTATGATAATTATTCATCGGATGTTGTCCTGAGGCAGATGAGCCCCCAAGTCATTGAGTATCCCTCTCCGAATGTTATACAGAGTGACATGGTGGTATGTGAAGTTTAATTAGGTCCCACAAATGGTCTATCGGGGACTAATCCGGGTATTTGGCCAGTCTTGGAATAGTCTGAACATGGCATGGAAAATCTTGAGCTAATCGAGCTGTATGTAGACAAATATTATCTTGCTGAACAATTGCCCCTGGAAAACCATTTCGGAAATGTTCCAAATAAGAGTGTTTGGATAACAGAGGCGTTTAGAAATGGTTTCCCAATATCTGGTGGGGAAACCGTTTCTGGTGGAACAGCTGGTATCCCCACATCAGACTGTATCGTGGAACAAGTTACTGTGGTATCGACGAGCGCTTGCTGCATTTTCTTTCGATCCTGTCTCCTCGTGATCTTCCTGGTCGCTCTACACCAGGTTCTCCAAACGAAGATACCCTCTCGTGTCCATTACTCTGAACGTGGTTTGATGGCATACTTAAAACGAATGACCTGACAAACAATATAAAGAGTTGACAGGACTACAGATTTCATGCAGAGGATCAGGCCCCTCTCAAATTCGCTTGACTGTATAAAATATATTTTCATACTTTTACATAACATTCTTTACTCACTAAAGACCACCCATAATTGGAATTTGATTGTTATGTTTATGAATCTTCAACAATGTGCCTTTTTAAATGGGATCATTTTCTTGATTGCAATGCCTCTGCGCTACGTGTGGTCACGTCAATTGGTACAAAACTTTGATCACCTTCATGTCAGATATCATTCAACTGCTTTGCAAAATTTCTCAATTGTAGTTCGCTTAATTCTTTGTACGCAGATTTTAATATTACTAATTGTGATAATATTTCTTCAACCTGAGCTTACTATG
This sequence comes from Nephila pilipes, assembly GCA_019974015.1. Taxonomy (NCBI): domain Eukaryota; kingdom Metazoa; phylum Arthropoda; class Arachnida; order Araneae; family Nephilidae; genus Nephila; species Nephila pilipes. The sequence continues at coordinate 935,645 of BMAW01115046.1, read as the reverse complement.
GGAACCAGAAATATTGAAAATTTGTTTTCTCCGAATTGTCCCAATGTGAATTATAGTTGCGACTTTTTGTGAACAATGTAAATTGCAATGCAATTAAATTGTATCAATTGCATTGAATACAATTAAATTTTTCTTTTCGTTTTTAGGAATATCTCATATAATGATCTTCTACGTAATACTAATTTTTACTGTATTTTTAGATATTCTCCAACATGTTTATATATATATATATATATATATATATAGCAGCTTTAAGTTTTTAATTCTAACATTATTGTACGGATAGCTGTATCAACGTTTAGATAATAACTTTTCTAGGGGCCATCATTTATTTTTGTGTGATTAATCTTTTGCGATACATGTGATTGATTGTGTGAATTATTTTTTATTTATTTAAATTCATTTATTTTCATTTTTCTCTTTGACATTACTTTAAAGCATTTTATGATTATGTTTGTATATATTTCAGTTTCCTATAATTTTAGATTTATAAAATATTTGGTTTTCTCTTATGAATTTTTCTTTCTTTGTGTGTATTATTCTCTTTGGATTGAGAATTCAGCTTCATAACTTTCCTTTTTTATAAAACTAAAATTGAAGCGAAAGTGGAATGTGAATATTTAAGTTCCTCAACTTTATTGTTATTTTTCCATTATTGTTTCTATCGAAGTCAAAGATTTTCTTAGTAACTATGGATGGATCATTTGATACATTGAACACATCATTATTGTATGAGAGAACTGAGCAAATTAAACATTTATATTTAGATATTTAAAACATTATAAAACAGCTTAGTTTCCATTGTGTAATTTTTCACGAAATGAAATTTGATATTAAATATATGCGACAAGAAAATTTCAAAGAGAAAGGAAATGCTGTAATTAGTTGTTAATTTTTTACAATGGGTGTGATAATTGAATAAAAATATCAATCAGAATTTCTTAAGGATAAACGGCAATTAACGATCTAAGGTAACAATAAAATGAGCAACAAAGAATAAGACTTAGAATAAATTTAAAATATTTTACCTCATTTAAAACTAGGAAATTACTGACAAAAAATGAACAAAAAGGAATTATTTGTATTAAAAACTTAAATTATTCATATGCTTGTAACAGCAAGCATTCATTTTAAAAACAATTACTTATAAAAATGCATGTTTGACAAAATTGATACATTTGTAGAATAAAAATCGAATTCATTACAAATAAAAAATTAATATAATGGCTATATACTGATTAATAGTAATTTAAGGAACCCAAGCTATATTACTCTTTAAAATATTAAGCTTTATTATTGCATTTATACAAATTTAAACTTAACACGATTTTGCAATTTTTCGAAAATTCAATATGTTTCTTTATATTTGATATCTTTTTATAAATATTAAGAATATATTAAGAATGATATGAAATTTTAGGGCATGAATATTTTGAACATATTCATGGCCTGAAAAGAGTAACTCAATATACACTAAAAATAATTAATAATTTTTACTTGAAATATTCTTTAAAAATATTGTAATTTTTTACTGATTTAATATTTTAAAAAATGCTCCCTTTGTTCATTTTCATAAGCTTATTAATTAATTATTCATCTACATTTATTTTTTCAACTGATATTCATGTATATTTTAATAAAGATACTTCTATATTCAGAAGAGCTAATCTTTTTTTTAAGATTATTCCTCCAAAAAAGTTTTCTGAATTTAAAATAATACTTCAACAGTGTTACGCGCTCATATGCAGTCTAAGCTAACATTTATAAGATAAAATTAACGTTTTTGTTAGCAGTATTTTTGCAAAAAATAAAAGGCGATGAAACTTACTATGTTACTGTAGTATGGAAATTTCAATTATGTTCCGAATATTTAGTTTTTTTTAAATACCTTTTGGATACTAGTTTTCTCAAGTCTCCTGAATGCCTTAAGAACGTATATTTTATGACTCTTCTGAATAACTTCATTTTCAATACTATGCAATGTAATTTATTCCTGTTACATAAGCAATCTGTCATTGGGCTGTAGTGAAACTGTCTTGAAATTTTCTTTAGAAATTTTTCTACTGATTAATCAATGATAAAAATTATAAAAATAACGTATTAAATTATTAGTGTGCTACAGAATTTATGTTATGTGTGATTTTACACATTCAGAAAAAGTTTATTCAAACTTTATAGAATTATAAATTCATGTTTAGTCTTTTAATAATTTCTGTAGCAAAAATTGAGATACTTGTAACAAATACATTAGAGAATAAAGATTATTTATCATCATTCTTGGTAACCTAAGTAATCACTCTGATTGTTATAATTTATGAAAATTAAATTGGCATAACAGTTTAACACATTCAACCCTTATAGCAAAATACTGAATGATATATTTATTTTCATATTTGGTCCTATTAAAAGAAGTTAATAATATGCATTAAGTTATAGTTTTATATTTTTTTAAGTTTTCTTCATTTGTCAAACAAATGAAAATGACAAAAATGCTCTTACTCATGATAAAAAAAATAGTTATATATATATATATATAACTATTCTCCCTTTGGCGTGGTGGGGAAGTTGGAAGAGGGAGTTGCCTGCTCAGGTGTCGTCCTCGTCACTTGACCCAGGTTCAAAGGTCCATTACAATAGCCTCCGTGATGCTTTTACGCGACGCTGATGAAAACAATCTGTTCGTTCCCTCATCGATGTCGACCTCCGTCTGCTTGTATATTTTCATCCCCGCTTGAGTCTGGAGGGAAGAGGGATATCATGTCATTGCTTCATTCCTATCTGATGTACACTTCTAGCAGCGTTCGAAACCCAGATGGGAGGAAAATTATCATTTGATGTGGTCAGCTCTTTCAGCGCCGTAGGGGATGGTAGAAGATAGTTACTATTATTACATCTTATTGTATTCTTTATCAGACTGAAAAATATATAAATCATTAAGCTCTCGCAGTATTTGTGTATTGTGATGATCACCTTTGGAAATAAATTTAAAAAAATTTAAATTGTTTTGCGAATTACTTTTACAGATGCTTCATTAGCATTACCAATTTTGACTATTTATTTGTTAGATCTCATAACTTCATATTTAATGAAACAATAACAATTTAAAATCTATTGATAGCTTTTGAAAATCAATTTCGGCTTCATCCACACATGTGATAACAATTCAAATAAAATAATCCAAGTCTTTTTATTATTTTCTAACTTTTATTGGTAACCATAAGAAATTTAGAAGCCATTAAGTAGAAATAAGAGGCTTCAACATTTCAACCAAATATTTTTGAAGTTCACAACATTTTATTTATCGTAGTGAGAACACATTAATCCTTTTGACACTTTTAAGCTTTTTTCGCTCCCAAAATCTCCAAAATATGTAGGAACGGTGTACCAGTTCCAGTTAACAACGTTTCTTCAAGAAAGTAATAATTATATAATATTAATTGTGTACAGAAATATTTACAATGATTGGGCTTTACCCTTTTCTTCCATCTCATTATAAAATCGACTTAAACACATCGCGTATTTCTGCTCATTTTCCTCGTTGGTTACACCTTCCGCATGCCTATTCGTCTGCTTGTATATTTTTATCCATGTATATGGCAAAGAAAAGAAAAGGAAATCAACTTATCAATACCTTTTTGCTACCTTATTTATACATAAAAATACAAATTAGTATTAAAAGATTGATTATATATATATATATATATATATATATATATATATATAATCAATCTTTTATATATATATATATATCAGTAAGATTAACTTATGCTTAAAACCTTGACTTAAGTTTGAGTAAAATAAACAATTTACCTCGGCATTTTTAAAGAAATGCGTTATTGACAGAACCATAAATTATAAAAGTAATATAAAATAACATAGAAACATTTGCTTCCACACTTTATAACAGATATGATTTCATTTACTTACTCCGTCTACTCAAAGCAAGTGTATGCTTCGTTAAATAATATTCCATAGAAACACACAATAGAAAGCAAAGTGAAAGTGTTTCTTATCAGTTCCATGAAGTAGCACAAGAGCGAATGGTAAAACGAATCTCATGAGATCACATATCTTTTTAAAAAGCAATTTAAAAGTCATTTCAGGATTTTACAATTCCATCCATCTTTGAAAACAGATGCTATCGCAACAGGGATCATCTTGTCGACGTTTCGGAACGAATATACTCTCAAAAGACAAAGGTTCACAACATAACAGAACATCATAAGATTTAAGATTATTTAAGGAAAGTACCTTTTATCTTAAGGTATATATAAGATGTTGCTTTGTATATCTACACATTAAAATATTATAATGTGGTCTTTAACATAATAGTTGTATTTAGGTTTTCATTGCTTACAGTGTTAAAAACCAATTACTTATACAATAAAAGACGTAATTAAATCGCTTAAGGAATCAAGTAATTTTAATTAAGATTAATTTTAGTATGTAAATTAGTTACCTGTGGTCCATTATAGTTTACATTCAGTTTCAAAATTTCTTTATTACGAGTGATTATGAATATTTAAGAACATACGATTCATTTAAATGTCATTCTTATATTTGAAAAATAATATATATATATATATATATATATATATATATATTGAAACAAAAGTTTTATGTAAATAATTCTAAATAAGTACAGAAGTGTCTCAAAATAATTTGTATTCTCTAAATTTCCTTCGAATATGGTTATTGATTCGAATATGATATATTCGGGAAACACTGTTAAGGGATGATGTGCAACAGTTCTTCCAAGTAAAATTTTAAACTGTCTTTAACGTTTCTTAAAACAGCATAGTAATTCCACCGATGATTAAGGTATTTATCAGCTATTAAATGACTCTTTAAGTAACCATGATGTCCATGTGTGCGTTCGTAATTTCAAAATGAAATATTTGAGCTAATTGAACATAATTTTGGAGTTGTCATTAAGGACATTATGAACTTTGGAATTCAAATAATTAATCAAATTTTTGACAGTTAATTTTTTCATAATTATTTTCAATAATTCATATTTTTGACAAAAAAATTACTTTTAAGTTTTCTTACGTTTTTGGAATTGAGAAAATGATTTGTGTCGCTTAGTGCAAAAAGTTTTGAAAAGAATTCTGTTTGAATTTTTTTATCTTCAAATGTTCGACACATTTCATTTAAAATAATGATTTAAATTTAATTTCTTAATTTAAAAACATTTACTCCAATCTGTATGAAATTTGCAATTTAGGCTAACTTTATGATTCGAAACCAGTTACACGAAAAAAATAGGAATCAAAATTAGTCTTTTTGTTTCCATGGATAACTACATTAACAAAGTACCATAATTTATTCTTTTAAATTATGGTACCATAAACAGTGATGCCATAAACAGTGATGTTAAGTTTGTCCAGCTAAAATGAGAATTATGAATGTATTTTCTTTCTTTCTTTCTTTTTTTTTTTTTTTTTTGAAGATTGTCATCTCACATCAATTTAAGTCTCAATTGAAAGCCATTATTAATGAGATATAAAATGTACTTGCAGTAAATTACAATATCCTAACTTACTCCCATGTATAACCATCATGCTTTATTGTAAAGGAAAGTATTAAAGATTTATATTTTAATGTCTATTCTTCATAACACTAAAATTTTATTTAGTATTGCAGTAAAATTTTCCAAGAGGTCAATTACTACAAAACTGTCCATGACCATTTCATTCGAATCACAGCGCACACTCAGGAACATGAAAATAAGCGAATCAAGAAAGAAACGAACTGTAATCGAGAAAATTTGCATAATAGTTGAAAGATGTCCAATATGAAAATGATCCAAGTTTGGTGTGAATGCGCAGTACCATTCAGCTTGCTTTGTAAAAGATTCAAAAATGGAACGATCATATTACGACACTAAGAGGACTTCAATCAGCAGAATATGCCAGGTAAACGTATAAGAAGAAGACATTCCGCTCAGTCAAGCAAATTTCAGAATGTCCTGATCATAGTCATGAAAACCGCAAAATGGTTGAAGCCCCGTATTGCTTGCCAGGTCGTTCACTCGAAGTGTGCGTCAGAACATGCTGAGAGCAATGGACACCAGATAGTACCCATGTGCGGATATCCGGGTTTGGTGCTATCAGAAAGACGACGAAACGAGAGGAATGAATAATCATGCGTCAAACACCTGTTGATCCAACAGCGACTCGTTCACTTTTAAAATCAGATGTAGAGTTGCCATACGTTACAAGAACCATTTCAAGACGCTTTGCAGAATTTAATCTGCAATGTGAGCTCCCTTTTGGTGTACTGATTTTAACATTGTAACTTTAATTATCTCTACAGTGGTGCCAATCTAGAGCGATGTGGAATGCTACAGAATAGAAAAAAAGTGGAGTTTAGTAGTGATTACATGTTTGTTTTGTGAATAAATGATAAACACTTGGGGGTGTGGAGGCACCCTAGTGAACGGTATAATTCCACCCAAGTTGTCGTACGACACACTGTTCATACAGCAGCCGTAATGGTCTGGGCACTTTATACTATGACAGACGGTCCACTCTAACTCAGTTATGTGAAACCTTAACGTACCAGCGTTATTTTGAGGAAATTCTTTGATCTTACATGTGACATTTTCTGAATGGTCTTTCAGGGGCAGTTATTTAGCAAGATAATGCTAGTCTGCTTATAGTACGAGCAGCTCAAGACTTTCTACGTCATTTTCCAACTTTTCATTGGGCTACTCTCTCTCCAGATTTGTCCCATTGGAGCATTTGTGATACCAGCTGCAACACCAGATACCATCGTGTCACTCTGTACATGATTTTGAAATGGCTGTTCAAGACTTGTGTGTCATCTGCCTTAGGACAAATGCCTATGACTAATCAAATCATTGCCAGATCATATATTGCAGCTAGAGGTGGTGTGACGCACTTTTTAAATTTGCACTGTACTTGTATATTGTATTCACCGTATTTGTATAATTATATGCACTGTATTTGTTTAATTGTCTTGATTTTGGAATAGAGTGAATCTCTCATTTGTTTCAATATGTGTAATAAATTTCATTTTAATCCTATGCTCCCTTCTTTTTGCCCTATTTATATTGTTCTGTGTATTTTTGTCTACACATAATTACAAATTTATATCGCGATAATAATATGTAGTAGTCGATACCAATGAGCCTTTTAAACTCAAAATATAAAATTGGATATATTAACCAGATTTAATCTCACTGAGTGAATAAATAAATATTTTTAAAAGTGAAAATGAATTCATTTGATAAAAAGTTAGAATAACAATCACTAATGTCTTCTTCATGCACTTGTGACCTTTTCTTATTTACTATGTTTTCAACTTAAGATAATATTTTCTCTCAATAACTAATTTGAATATCGACCCAATATCTATATCAATATTTCTGGATCTCCAAAAGATTTTTTTTCCTTTCATAAATACAAACAAGTCTGTAAATTAAGTGCAAATAAAACCTTTTATATAAAATTGATCAATATGGTCGAATATATTTTTTCCTCTTGAGTAAATTCCTCATCACTTAGTTTTGTCTATAAAAATTCTTAACCAGACACTTATTTATGATTATAAATTCTGTATAACAAAAGAAAAAATATTTAAAAACTGATAATTAAAGCGTTCGTTACCCACTGCTTTATTAGCACGATGCCCTTATATTATATGTGTTTAAGCACTTGGATACACAGTTGTCTCTATCTTACAGTTACGGTTTCACATATATATTGATAAAAATAATTCTTTAACTCATTCAGATAAATTCTAAAATTTTTTAATTTGAGTAGTACAGTAACAGTAAGTTTAGAGGGGAAAAAGTAAACAGTAAGTAAAATAGTACATTGGAATGAGATAAATATTGCTATTAACATAAGTGATAAGATTATGGATGTGTGTCGCAACTAAATAATTAAAGAAGCCAATAATTATTTAAAATCTTAAGTTCTATTCAAAGTGAAATGCACACAATAGCTAAATGTGTGGTTTGTAACTATTATCTTCACAAAAATAAAACGATGACATTGGCACCTTGTGGCCGTAATTCCAAACTTATTTAAAAATGTAAGCTTCTGAGAGATTAAGCAATATGGTGGTTGAAATCATTTTAATACAAAATGTGAAAATATTAGTATTGAAGATTATTTTGGCTGTTTAGATTCCAAAGATCCTTGGTTTAACAATTAGTGATCTCTTCATATTAATAATTCTGTGCAACTTAGGTCAAACTGTTTACTTGAATTAAAATACCTTATCATCGAAAAACATTGCTATATAATTAAACACAAAACATAGGTCTTTTTCAAAAAAGATCAGTCTGAATAATGATACTTAGTTACAAAATGTATATTAGTCTGCTTTCAAAATTAGGAATAGCGTACTTTAAATATTGTTCAGCACTGAATTTTTCATTTTTTAAGAGTGAGATTATTTTACTAAGCTAATCATTGGAGTTGACCTGTTCGGCAGTTGAACACTTATTGAAATTTTCAATGATTATTACTAATAGTAGAGGGAATAATGAAATTTAAGTTATTAATATTCGTGTGATTTCTTTGAAGAGCATCGTTATTGGCTGATATAGAGAATGCAGCAATCTTCATGCGTTTGCATATTTTCATGAACAACTCATGAAGGAACAGGATGTCTCCGAAAAAGTAGAAGTTATAGAAAAGGTGAACATAATGAATTACTGAAAAACAAAAGTGATCTATAGATCACTTTTGTTTTTCAGTAATTCATTATGTAAGTAATTCATTCATTATGTTCATTATGTTATGTAACTATCATAAGAAATAAGTTTTCAATAATGATTGTAGCAAAAGAAAGTATTGCTCTTAATAGACATTATAATGAACAATTTTTTTTCTTAATAAATACAGTTTTAAAGTATATTTGGCAAATATTATCATATTCCATTATACTTATCTCAGAGAATGTTTGCTTAATTTGTTTTTATAAATTCTGGAAATAAATTAAGTGAACTATTGTAACATACCTGACTGTTGAAGGTCATACTTCCAATTGTATTATATAAAATAATTTTTTCCTCACAAAATCATCACGTATCATAATATCTCAATTTGTTTGCATTAAAATGTAACAAAAGGTTATTAAATTTATTACAATAACAAGATTTAATTTCAGCATTAAAGTTCGTGAAAAAAAGCATTGCTTTTTGTACTGTTTAATATTAATTTTACACCTGTAATAACTAAAAAAATCTCTATAAATTCAAGATGTTCTTAATTCATTGAAAAAATATAACAAAAGTTTAAAACCTTAATTTCCACACTCCAATCCATTACTCAATTTTAAGTAATCAAAGAAAGATTCAAATTTTTCGAAATTTACATTCAAAAGACTTTTATTAAGTGGATGTTAAGGAAGAACCAACATTGGAAATAAATGCTTTTTCCCCTTTTCATGTTATATTTAGTTTAATAAAAATGTATTATTCAGATAATCTAAAAGGTGAAAGAAAAAAATTAATGTATTTCTAAAGGAAATTAATGAACATTTTCATGATTAATTTTGATGTACAGAAAATTTTCCAATTAAATAATTTCAGAATATTTCATTAAAATTCATTTTGAAAACTCTTTAAAGAATACCCGTTCTGTTTATTTTTAATAAGCAAAGTTTTTTTATTATTATTATTCGTTACAAAGTTTATACATTTCGATGAATTTCACATCTTCATTGTTTGGCCCAAAATCGTACTTCATTTTTCCAAGTATTTTTTGATTTAAACTATACCTTAGAAAGAAGAAATTCTTTCGTTAATTAGAGATGATATATTTTAATATAATCGCATTGAAATGTAAAGTTACACCCTAGTTTATAATTGACAAAATGCGAGTGATGTAGTTTTTTTTGCGTTTACTTGTTCATCTTTAGAAAATGAAAGAAAACTGCCGTCAAGATAAATATTTTCATTGAATGAAAAATGCGAAGTACACAATTTAATTTTAATGTAATCTTTCAATCTTCATTTTATTTTGTTTTTTGAATTTCCTAAATATTGCTTCGTGAAAGAGAGTAAATGATAAATCTATACAATAACTTTTCGTTGGATTAAGTTGATTAATAATTTCTAAGAAATATTCCTGAATCATGCAGATCTAGAAGCTTTAAGAATAAAAAAAATATGTAAAATAACTAATAATCTCTTTCTGAGACCCAAAAACACATTATTAACTTAGAGTTTAAAATTAATTTGTACGGTTTACTTTAAAAATTTCAATGCACCTTCAATCGTTTTTTCAACGGACATCTTGTTTTACTTAAATTCATTTAATTTTTAAAATTTAGGGAAAAGTAAATTTATAAGAGCGTAATGAGACAAATATATATTTTTATTAAATCAAATACGTATAGCAAAATATTAATGAAATACAATTATTCTTGATCTTTTGAATGCAGAAAATACAAGTAATAAGTAAATTTGGTGTATTGTAAGCCATCGCATTCAGACAAAGATATTAGCTAAAACACAATTGGGCCTAATGAAAAGTTCCAGTCAACAAGTTTGAAATTCCGGCAACATATAAATTTTCATGATTAGCATTAAAGTCATAATTCTCTTGTACTTAGACATTCCAGCATCAGACTTTTAAATCATCAGATGTCACTTCAGTTCCAGTTGGTGGTCTAAGAAACAATAAAGGAAACTATTAAATCACCAACAGCTAATCGATATCAAATATTGTGCGGTTTTGATAAGACGTTCATTGCGAGCAACAATTTCAAATTGGCAGGATTGAGACCGCAGAAGTATTATTTATGAGAATTTGATAAAAAGGTATTTCGATAAAAGGATTTTAAAAATACAAACAAATGTACCATGCCATAGAGAAAATTATCTCCTTTTGAATTTTTTTTCAAAAAAATGTGGTTTCTTAAGAATTTTGTACACTTCTTTAAAAAATCTATTTCATTCATATTGCTGATATCTTGCACTTATGAAATGAAAACAATGAAAATATTTTCGTCTACGGTTACCGTAATTCTTTTCTAATAAACTTTCACAAATTTTAAATATTGCATAATATTTTTACACAAATTAAGGGAAATTTTAATCATAAGATTTGGATATATTTTATTTTCATTACATTTATTTTTTAAAATAAAATTATATTTAGTGCAAAAATATTATGGTGATAAGTGTTCTGCAATTTTTAAAGTAATAAATGCAGTACCTTTTTACTGGATGCATCTAAAGGTAATTGCTTAACTTGTACGTATATGCAAATGTAAATACAGTTATTGATTATTAATTGCTCATGCATATTTATTTGTGTACACCAATGTGATTTATTTTACATAAGATGATACTCAAATACCTCATGTTAAAACATGACTTCTATTATTTTTAATTTTAAAAAATGAAGGTCACTTACACTTGTTATAAAAAAACAAGTTTTTCCTAGTGAAAGCTTCTCAGTTACCTCAAAAAAGTTCCACAAGAATTAATTATTTTATTTCTTAATACATGCATGCATACTGAGAAAGTTAATTTATAAATAAATCGTTAAAAATTGTACTCCGGTATCTATTTATTTGTGCAATTTTTTGAAACAGATCAAGAATGTAATCAACATGTATAGTCGCATAAAAATGTTTCTGTTATTAGCTTTCCAATTATCTTCGCAGAAACAGAAATCTATATCTTTATAAATGTTCCATACTATGTAAACATCTGGTGTTATAAGAGTAATTAAGTAAGGAATAGGTAACTAATTTTAAAGACAATTCTGTTATTACGTAAACCATACATTCCATGTAATCATTTCCCTATTGTACACACAATTCATCTCAAATTAAAATTTCATGAAACTTTTTTCAAAGGTTTTTGAGTTGTATGGTTTGTAGAAATAGATCTCGAAAATATTCAACGAATTCTCCAAATGTTTCACCGTGTAACTATTTAAATTAACTTCCATTCAGAGTTGATTACCTGTAACAAAAGATCAATATTTTTCAAGTTTTTCTTTAGTAAATTCAAAACAATTTGTAAACCTAAATAATAAAATATTATTATAACAAAGAGATTCGTATGTACCAGATTTATATGTATTTGAATTCTCTACGTTCTGAAATGTTGAAATACAAACACTCAAGAAATTATCTAAATGAGCTAAATTAAAATATATATATATATATATATATATATATAAACAAGATTTCCTGTAATAGCAAATTAAGGAACCATATATTAGTTTCTATTACTTAATAATCGATATATTTATCTTGTATTTGAAAAGGCGAATCTTATAAGAAATATGTCTTGTTTTAACAGTGATTGAAGAAAGAAACTTCAGGATGTATTAAACACACCATAATATAATAAAGCAATACTAAGCTAAAACTTAATTAGAAGAAAAAAAAGTGTTATTTTAATATTACAATGGCGAAAAATAAAATCTCAACTCCAAGAAAAAAATTAGTTTAGAGGAATGAAATTTAGGCAACTCGCTCGCATGGATCTTTTTCTAGGTAAAACATTTATTTGATTAAAGCTTCAAAGTATCATATTAATGCGTGTACATGATAAAATACTTGAAATATGAATTAATGGTTTATTAATTGAGGTAGTTCCCTTTTTTTCGAATGAAGGCCGGCAGATGTTTATGGTTTGTGTCTTAAGGATGTTATGTATCATTTTGTAGGATAAAATTTCCTATCTGTAGCACTCGGTTAGTCAAAGGATGTGTTTGGTAATGGATGTGGATGATGCTCGATTTGTCGTCCAATAATGTATCATGCGTACTTAAAAATTTCAATTGATCTCGAGGGTTAAGGCAACATATCAAAATTTTCTTATGGACGTTAGGTGGCAATCGTCTTATGGGGATTTAGTGTTATCCTGTTAACCAATTAGAAAATTAAGCCCTAGGTTATTCAGAAATCCGAACACAACCATTTCAATCATCTGCCTGACGTATCAATTTTCTGTCATGGTGCCTAAGATATCAACGAATGTTCTCTTGCTGTCATAACAAACTGGTATCCAGACATAATTCCTTAAAGTAGATCAAATCCCTTATCTGGCAGACAGCTTGACTCTAAGCACCACATTGCCTCCTTCTGATCAACATTTGAATCAAGACAAATACGACTTTCATTAGAGAACACAACACATCATCTCTCAACCCTTCAATGAGCATTGGATTGATACCACTGAAGCTAAAAATTACATTGATTTAACGTAATTTACATAGACGCCACAAGGCGTCTGTCTGTAGTTGTCTCTCAAGTAATAGATTTTTACAGATCTTTGTCTCATTCTAATGCCCAAAGAAGTTGGAATTTAGGCTGCAGATAAAGTGCGATTATAACATCCATACGGTGAATACGGTAATCTACTGTATCAGTAGCGGCTAATGTGCGGCAGAGCTAGGTTTAGCTTTCTTGTGTCAGTTCCTAACCGAAACCTACGCTACCAATAATTATATGCAGGGGATACATCACTGACAAGTTCCCCTTTTCATTCGGCAACACACGAAAAGAAAATCCATTTTCTTATTTCAGCATAATACGATTTCTTTAAAACTTAAGTAATCTGTTGATATTGTCTTAATTGACTCCTTAAAGGAATTCGTAACTCAAATGTAGCTCATAATGTTCAATTATGACTAATATTAAAGCTCATACTTAAATTGTGTTTAACGCAAATGTGATTTCCATGTTTATAATGTTACTACCAGTAACACTTTTATCTAGCTAGAGTGAGATTTGGATACACATCTCCTTTTAAATATTCAAACACAACTCGCAAATTTGATTTAACCTGGGCATAAATTATATTTATAGTTCAGATTTTATTTTCCACCTGTGTATAACCGAGAAAAACTTCCAACGTATCGTGAATGAATTGTTTGTTCGAACTTATGCAATATTAAAATTTAATTCTCGTTGAGCAGTAAACAATGCCCTTTGCTACCCATTCAATAGTTATGAGTTGTGATGGATTTCGAATCATGGAGGTTTTCCAAGTATTATATATATATACATATAGCATCGTTTCTTCAGTATATCTTTTCACTCTCACTTGAATAATATTCCAGCAATCATACGTTTCAAAGTATCAATGAAAAATAAACATGGTACTGAATATAGAACTTAAATACTCGTTTTCGATCTTAGGGAGGGGGAAACTATGATGATATATATATATAATGCACTCTCGCTATTCGTCTCTCATCTATCAACTTAATTATTATTCTAATTTCAAGATCTTAAGTTTGTGCACAAACGAAGAAATATCATAGTCCATAGTCCAGCTGAGTAAATTATGTTCAATATATATTTTATATATATATATATAATCTATCAAAGAATACACTTACCGGAATACAGCGCTGAGTTCTATTATCACCAAATCATCTGCAAACGCTGGAAAACTTCCTCTCTTATCTCACTACAATCCTTTCTATTGCCAAAACATTATTATTCTTCTCTTCGGTTCCTTGTAGCTTGATTACATCTATTCACTCCTCTTCTAAAGTTTACTGAATTTTCATCATGTTTCATGTGATTGGAAAAAACCTGGGAGCTTAAATGCAAAACCAGAGAGAAACTCCAGAAATTACTCTGAGGGAAGTAACTCGAATAGGCCATGATAGAACATTATAGAAGCTCCATCTTGAGGAATAAAGCTACAACAATTACATGCGATGTAAGCTGCCAATTTTATTCAGGTTAAAGCTTTCTTTTTATACTTCAGTTCATAATTTTATTACATAAACGTAAACACAATGCTTTACAACAAAAATCGTGAGACTGGTATAAATAATGTATAATGCTTACTAATTAAATAAACTTTTATACGAGTAAAATGTTATTACTTTTCTGAAAGAAATGCTCAAACGCAATGTTATATGAATTTATTTAAAATCATATACTTGACTGTTGAAGCCATAATAGTGCTCTGGACATGATCTCGAAGTTTATGGCATGCGTTTATCAAGTTCCTGGTTTGAATGTTGATCTCACCAAAAATCATTTGGGGAATAATGGAAGCGACTGCACGTGAAGCTTAATGAACTCTGTAATTTGTCGTTGAAGCTTAGAGATTAAAGTACTAAATAAGAGATCTCGTCCTCGCCATCTAGTAGATGTTAAAAATTAAAATCTTGATTATCAATAACTCCTCACTCAAACGACATTAATTCTAAGTAAACGAAAAAAGTTTTGTGTTAGATTGTTTTCCTAAAGGTAAGTGATAATTAATGTAATAAATTGTATCAGTGATAAGAAAAAAGTATTTAATAACATGAAGTAACAAAATTTGAGTTTTGTTTAAATTATCAACATGTAGCGATGATTAAATTAATTATAATACATATCTGTAAAATTTCAGGAATTATTAAAACTACCTATTGAAAATTATTATTATTATTTCTGTTCATTTTACTATCATAATAATGAAAATTTCGATAAAATGAATACTTTATTTTTTTCCGGTTTCTAAATTTTTGAAGTTACAATTCAAAGTTTTAATTACATTAATAACGTAAATATTATGGATGTAATTTGATAATAATGCAACAATCAAAATTACAATTTGAATCAATCAAAAATTCTAGACAAGGATCTAAAATCTAACAATTAACGATTAACTTTAAGAAAAACACTTTTCTATCCTTCCATAGTTTTAATATATAATTATATTACTTTATCAATATAAGTGAATTATAAATTAACTTGTAAAATGAAGAGCTTCAGATATTTCAAAAACTTAAAATTTAGTTAATTATAAAAATTTATTAGCATGTTGTTTTGTTTTTATTGGAAAATTTCTTTTTCTACATGCAAGTTTTTAGACTTAAGTTTGCTTTATATTTTTCTCAATAGTAAGTCTTAAATAACTTACACCATTTTCGTCACAACTAATTAAAATTCTTGTCACTATTAATAGCTGAAAAAGAACTAATCTATGGCATTAAGTTAGTTAATAGATCAACAAATTAATTTAATTAATGTATGTACTCAACTTCTTGAAAAAGTATTTTTTTTTACAGATTAAACATTGATGGGTCAAAATGGGTACATACACCATACTATATACAGACTATTTATCCACAAACTCGTTAATTTTTTCTCTCTCCATAAAATTTAAGCTGAGTTAAAGGAATATATTTTTAATTAAAATATTAGTATTTCTTATATTTTTGGGCAGTATAATATTTTTTCAATTAATACTTTTTTACTCAAAAATAAAACATATTGTTCATAACATTTTTTCGTTTTTGAAAACAGCTGAATTAATGCATTTATAATTAAAACTATAATAACCAGATAGAACAATTTGTTCTCAAAACTCTTTTAAGATCCGATTATTTTTATTTGTTTCATTCAGGTCCACAACATTTCATGACTTTAATTATACTTTTAAAGTACTACACCACAGTTGTTTTTTCGTCATTACATACCTTGGTTATAAGTTAATGCTCTACCTAGAACGACCAAAGCGGTCAAAAAGGTTTACTTTTTGAAGTACGCCCATTTTTTTTCTCTCTGGCTCTTCTTTTTCTTTTTTCATTCGTATATATTCTTGCAAGGTCATTGTAGGTGAATGATAGACAGAACGATTGACTCAAGTATCGACCATTGCATGTGCCTGACAGCTATTTTTTCAATATCAATTTCAAAAGAACTGAGTATTAATAAGTTGTTAGCTGTTTTTCATCAACACGATGATAATTACAGTGATGAGGATGAAAATAGAGCTTTAGATTTAAAAATTACTTCTAAGAGTGTAATACCTGAAGTTCGGACTTCTCAGAAGAAATAGATGATGAAATTCCCAAGCAACTTATTGTTGGCTCTTCAGACAATTTTGATGTTCAGGATAAAATTCAATGAAAATTCCTCATGAAATCCCTATTATATCTTGGAGGTATTTGTCTCAGGAAACGGACTGAAAGAAAAAAAAAAGATCTATGGATATTCTGTTAAGATTCAAGGTAATCAAACAGGTGCTTTTATAAAATTCAAGTAAAATTAAAAAATAATGTTTCTTGGTCTTCAGGTTTATGGTACTTATTTGGGGATAGACTGATTAAGTAGTTTTCCTAGAATTGGCACTAATATATTGTAAAGCATACACATATTATCATAATTTAAAAAGGCAAAAAAAAAAAAACAAAGCGCAGGAATCAATCAAGAAGCAAATTTCTTTAATTTTCTAAGAAAAAAATTTCGCTACTTTGAATATCATTTTAGATTACGCAATATATAACTTTTATTTTAGGAAAAATTTGTAGATTTTTAGAATATATTTTAAAGGAGGTGTCTGAGAGGTTTAGATCAATGTATGTACAAAAGACTACTCGAGAGCAGCTCAAAGAATGTTGGGGCTGAATCGTCTGCTAGCTCATTTTTTTGAACAAGAACAAAATGTATTTGTACTTTCTACAGGGAAAGCGTCGTTTCAACGACAGACTGGAGAGTATCTTCCGAATTGTTTCCGAACCTCTTGACTTGTAAGATATTACACGAATTAAGATGCGTAATTTTTGCAAATTACTTACAACTGAAAAATATTTGCTGTCTTTTTGAATTTCTACATAAATAATATATTTTACTTTATATATTTTGCAATCATTTTAAAATTGCAAATGCATGGAAACATTATGGGCGTTCAGCTACGAGGAAACTATTTTAAGTACCATGTAATTAACCTAATTAGAAATACTTTGAAAATTATACTTTCTCCATTTTTTCACTTAATTATCATATTTCATAAAAAAAAATTATAAATATTTATAAATATTTTGAAACTTTTACTTTGGTCTTATAAAAGTATGCTAAGAAAAATATTGGTGGAAATGAAGCTTCATCTTGATATTTGCTGTTTTTCAAATCAATATTTAAGCATAGTCAAAAATGTAAAATTGAAGAGGGTCGCTGTTACATAAGTTTCGATTTTTAAGGCATTTTTTGGAAAAAATTGGATTCTTTTCTTGCACTAGTGTATACAAGATCAACTATATGCTATTTTAGACTTCACGGACTTTTGGTCAAATCGGGTCTTAGACTCAAGTCAGGGTCTCAGACGGATGAACAAGAAATTGTGGTAAAATCCACCAGAAGGTTATATTCCACAGTTCCATAATTCACTCTTGATGCTCCTAGGTGTAGTATACAGAGTAGATGTAAATGGTGATGATGTTCACTTAACGGAGACACACACACATCAGATACGTTTGTGCTGCGTACCCAATATCCAAAAGAAACCGATGAATTGTGTGTTACAAAACAAGTTTACTTGGATGTTAATTGTAATCGACGGTCAGATGAGTCATTGGCTGCCACCAATTTTGCTTAACTAAGCGGGACAGCTCCCTACGTCCTTATTAATTGAAGACGCATGTCCTCACTCATTGTAAAGTCTACTAGTTTAGTTTAATTTTTATTAACGTCGCACTAGAAGCAACACGAGGGCTATTGGCGACGGACCTCGTAATTTTGAACCACGGTCAAGTGACGAAGACGACACTTGAGCTGGCACCCCACTCTCTTAACATCCCCACCACGCCAACGGGAGGACTTTGGGCGCCGAACATATTTAACGTACATCAGCCCCGACTACACGGCGGGTCTTTGGTGGCCAAGGATCGAACCCGCGACTCAACGAAAACACCTGGCCGCTAGTCCTTGACCTTGACCACTAGGCTACCGCGGCCCTTGTAAAGTCTACTATTGGTATCACTATCATTCATCTACTTTGGGTTGGTACTCCAACCATAACTCGAGAGTGCAGTTTCGACATGTCCGTACCGAAGCCATCACAATCATCCTCTATCGCTTTCCAATTACATGCACTCGTAATTGACAAAATGATGCCTCAGCATCCCCAGCAACTCTAAAATACAATTCCCACTTGATCTCGTACCCTCCACGTCATTGAGGTTATTTCTTGGTAAATATTGGACGTAGGCATGATGGCTCGGTTCATTGTTGCATATATTGTTACATAAAACTTAATCTCGTGGATGAACGGTGAAAATAGTTTAATGGAGAATTGTCTATAATGGAGAATGGTACTTTATGAGTATTCACAAATATACGGTAAATGATGAAATATAGGTGACATAACTTGATCAGACTGATAGTACAATCAGAAAAAGCAGCAATTGTACAGATTAGCAACACAACAAGAAGCAATACAGCCCTTTTATATCTAAGTAACCCAAACAGATACAAAATAGCACTTGTTATAACAGCAATATTTCTTTCAATAACGCTCAGCTCACCAGCTTACTATTTAAAATCATAGATAAATCTTCAAAGTGTTAATCTAAATTTTAAAAGCCAACTACGACCGATCCTCAGTAAATACCTCATATTCTTAGCAGTTCTATCCCGGCGAGAAGTTACAGGGAAAATTCCTAAAAATCTGTAACTATTGACCTATTTCGATTAGAAGTAATTTTGCAGAACCTTCATTTTGGCGCAAAAATCTCTAAAGTCGCCAAAATAGTCACCGAGTTTTTCACCAAGACACCATTTGAGGGTCAGCTGCTCCAAGGTGCAGTCACATATTCACGAGTATTTCGTACACAATTTTAAGCAAAATTGTATCAAAACTGATTATGGTAAAATCCGTTACTTCTATTTAACAGTAACAAATAGCAGCACAGTGAAACTGATAGTTTTATACCCATAAAATATAGAGAATTTCCACTGCTTTCTTCAACATTTGCAGTTTATAATTTGTTTAAACATGAAAAAAAATAAAAAAATAGATAAACTATCCGATGAAATTCATTGAAAATCATTGTTTCTACCTTAAAGAATATTAAAATATACTTCAATTTATGAAAATCTACAAGAACATGTAATTTTTAATTTACAGAAACATTTAATTTTTGAATAAATACTGAGTAGTTGCAAGGCATGATATAAACACACTCCTCAGTATGTCGCTATTTACCCAATTAATACATTTGTGATAGTAAATTAACTTTGCGAGTGGCCAGTTGTAGCTGATTCGATGCGAGCATTTAAAAGGTAATAACCCATGCAGCCGCATATTTTAGACAGCTTTACGGAGAGCCGAATTTATTTTCATTTATGGGCTTCTTTGTTTCGGAGAGGATGCCCATTACGATTTCCAGGTTTTGCTCAACCGTTGGAAAAATAGAGCTACAAATATTTTGCATTATCTTGCTATGCAATCTATATTGATCGTAAAAATTACATACTTCAATACGTGTTCTTTAATCATATCTATAAATTAATAATAATAATATTTAATCATATCTATAGCAGAAATTTAAAATGTTTCATAAAATATTTAGTATTTTCGAAGCTTTAGTTCTCTTTGAGAAACTTCCTTCGGATACAGAATCACAGAGAGTGACAGTGAAGATGAAAAAAGTTATCACTTCCACCGATAATGTACCTTTGGCTTTTGAATGTGAATATCTTATCCTCCGTTAATTTTGAAGGAAGGAAAACAACACGTACTTCAAGAAAAAAGACGGAATAATGTGGAACACATGTCTATAAAATGCAAGCCAAAACGTAGTAAAGCTGCAAAATCCACAAATCAAACTGGATGTGCCAGGCTAGCATTGTAGTACTTCGCCTGTTACCGAAATGTATTACCTGTGTTCAAAACTGGCATGCGAAATAAATTACACATGTGAAAAATAAAATATTTTTCCTAATATTTTAGAATAATTAAATAAAAAATTATTAAGCATTCTTTATACCTGGTTGTTCATTTTTTTCTTGCATCTATTAGAATTCGGCAGAAGAATAGATTTACTTATTGTTATCATAAAACAATAACTCTACAGTATTAATTTTACCAAACTATTTCAATTATAGTTTTGTTTTTTAATACTACCCAGTTCAAAATTTGAGCCTAATTCGATATCTGATAACACATCCGTGAATGCTTACTTCCATTTATTTATTTCTATAAGAAAGCCATTGCGAGGAAGAGTCATTGCCGCTTTTTGATACTAGTTCTAATTATAATGTTCTGTTATTAAAATATTAGCAGTTAACTTAGTTATATCTAATTACAATGGCAAATCATTTCTGGCCATGTATTTTGAAAATTTTGGAATTTACTGGAATGGAAATTTTTTTCCGCCTCTGGGTTATTAACAGTCTTATGCAATATCTATACATATTTTAACAGTATGTTCTACCATTAAACGTTAAGTATAACACCAATAGCCTAATATAATAACTGCTTATGTTGTATCATTATTCTCATGTTCAATTAGGCCTTATTAAAAATAAACAATATTATGTACCTTTTCCTTATATATATATATATATATATATATATATATATATATATATATATATATATATAATTCTCTAATTTATCCCAATATTATTGAGGTATGTTTATAAGTTCACGAAAATAATACAGTAACAATAACTCTGAATGGTTCTGCAGTAAGTGATGAAATCTCCATTCAATACCTTATATTTTATTATATATATTTTCACTTTTTCATTTTTTTCCTTTTAAAAGTAAAATAATAAATACTACTTTATCTTTACGACATACGTTTCTGAATAGAAAATGTTAATCACCAGAAAATATATCTTTCATCCAAAGGAATAATTCCTTATGACTTTTCGTGCTGAACTCTTCTAAAAAATCGTATATAACATACCATTTTTTTCAATCTAACTTCTTTCTAAAATATTTTGGAACCAGAATTTCATTTTCATTCCCACGAAACTTCTCATGAATCTCCAGAGGTTAAGATATGGGAGTTGAAACACGACGTAAAATGGATTGTTGTCTGCTGCGATGAAGTATTATACGTCATTTTTTGGATTCTCTCCCTTACTTCCTGAATAGTTTTATTTCTTCAAGTAAAAAATTATCCTTAAAAGTTTGAGTGATACAGTTTGTGAATTGCTTTTGAAGTGTTATTATTGTGAAAAGGTTTACCCCTGGAGAATTAGATTTTTTAGCTCTATTTGCAGCACCCTGGGGAATAAATACACTTGCGCAATCTATGCTTTTAAAGGTACATTTTGAAATCGACTATAAAACGAATACTTTGCTTCATGTGTTCATATTTGCCAGCTGTCTGTAAAAATATTTTAGCTGCGTTGCTCGATGAATGTTAATCTAAGTGTAAAAAAAAAAACTTTCGGGATCTGTATTTAAATATATTTTATTCCTAAGAGAAAAACTCCATCTGCTTTAATAGAAAAAAGTAGTTTAATCCTGAAATAGATTTTTACCAAGCGAATTATTGTAATTAAATGCAAAAAAAGGAAAAGAGAAAGACTGAGAGAAAATTGGGAATATATTCAATTAATAAAAATTCTTTCAGACTATAATGAGTATTGTTTGATAAAGTTTTTAAAAACGTTGGTTTTTATCTCGAAATATTTACTTCATATATGTGTTGTTCGATATTAGTATCGTTATCAATATACAAATTTGTGAAATCATTATTTAATTTCAATATAATATTTTTTTTTTCAATTTTTCTAAATTTCTATCAAAATTTTTTTCTACGCTTCTACATTAGAAAATTTGACATTATTAAAGAGACGAAATATATTTCACATTAATTTGGTCTCATGTTGAGATTAAATTTCTTATACTCTTTGACAACTCAATGTATTGTTCTTAAAAAAATAAAAGTAAGTGTATTGATTATAAACGTACTTTCTTCACTCTCAATAACTATCTGATACAGGATTCAGAAGTATGTTGAACTTGAAAGAAAGTAAAACTCAAATATTTTTAAAGAATGTTCTTACCAAAAATGCAAAGATCAAACACTTATATAATTTTTATCTCAAGAAATATTTTCCTCAGTGTGTACACAACATTCATTGACAATTGAATATTATTCATGTAATTCAATTATTTACTGATTTAGCTATTTATTCAATTATTATGAATCATATTTATTTCCACACAAATATGAGTATACAAATTAAAAAGTATGCTTTAATGCAATGACTTAACAACTCGAGTTGAACACTCTCCGGGAATATGCAAAAGGTATTTCGTGGCATTCGAAATGGAAACGGTAATGAGGGTCCCATACCTAAGAAAAGAGTTTAAAAATATTTTTAAAAAATTAGTAAAGGCTCTTACAAATATTATCAATAACAATATTGCCCTTCCTATCAATATATACTTTGTTGAAAGAAGAGTTGTGTCTATTGGAAGAATCGGTTTATCTTCCTCTCACCCTTAACATACTTTCATAAAATTAAAAATAAAAAAAAGCTAATGGCAGATGTGAATATAAGATTATATTTATTCTCTTTTGAGTATAATTTTTCAAAACCTTGTAATTCAATACATATCCCAAAAATATCACATTAATTTTTCTTTTTTCTTATTTCAATATGTGTGTTAACTCGTTTGCTTACCAAAAGTGTGTTAAAAAAAGTATATAATAAAAGATTGATCATTTAATTTAATTCAACATACATCTTTCTTGGAGAAGTTTCTGGAACCTGTAACTGGTGGTGGGGTTGTCAGGAGGGTTAGATGTTTCGGAGTTATGCGAAAAGAGCCAAACTATCTAAGGGCACGCTAAATGAAAAACGTTGGGAACTGCTGCCTTAATGTATGATGTAAAAATTTTAAGACATCAAGGGTCTGAGAATTTAGACTCGAAACTAATATATATTTCTTACTACTAATCTTCCATTTAAATTACAAATAATTTGTTTAAAAAATACTCTTTGTAACATGTTTGTACCTTCCTAGTGTCTGTCAATTTTCTTATAAACATATCAAAACTGAACATCGATTCAATTTTTTAATAATTTTTGAGGTAAATATATGCATATATTTACTAACAAAATATAAAATTTAGAACATTTTAGTTTTTAAATTTAATCTCTTACAGAGAGAAAAAAGATTTAAAGTTTTATAAGTTCTTACGTTCTTTTCTTATTATTATTATACAAGAAATGAACATCACATTTTGATAATTTGTTCAGAAATTTCACTACTGAAGAAATATTTATTTAGTACAAATTTTCTCAAAATACTCTTTTTTCGATTTAAAAGGATCCGAAAAATTCATATTAGACAAGAAATCTTAAAGAGTCCTATATCCCCATTACGAAACCATGGCAGGTTCTTCAACTATGAAACTCTAGAATTATTATTTACGCCGTAAGCAGAAGCAACACGAGAGCTATATGATACAGACTTTGAACCTCCGCTAAGTGATGGGGACAACACCGAAGTTCACAGCTCGCTTTACGAGCGTCCACACCGCGCCATACTGGATGACTTGGAGTCTTGACAGATATAACAGATATGTATCTATGCGACAGGTCTTTAACTGTATTAGGTCTAGAATGCACAACTCTACGAAACAGTGAATATCGCAAGTTCGCGACCATAATCACTAGACTACTACGGCTTAACAATTGAACTCATATACTTAAAATGAAAAATTAAAATAGATATGTAGTATTGTGTCGTACCGTTACACAATTTGCATAACTATTAATTAGAGTTAAACTTTTACTTGTTCAGTTTATTTCTAACTTATTATTACAATAAAGTAAGTAAATCTACAATAAGCTAAGTTTAATTTCGAGGGTAATGCTTAATTCATTGGCTTTTCTCAGAACCACAACTAGCCCTGACGATAATGGGTTTAATCATCAATCACAATAGACGTAGATCATTTAACGCAAAAGACGGTATCAAAATGCAGAGCAGAATATTGATTAACAATCTAAATGTCATCAACTGCTAAACTGTGAATTATCCTCTAGAGTGTGTGTTTCTGTTTCACTGAAAATACCAATTGGTAAGCTACTGGTTATTAGATTTTGCGTTTGAAAGCCATTAAAATATTTCAAAATCTATTTTGATGAAGCGCAGATTTGATAAAATTACAGTTCCCTTAACAAATAGCTTAGTTTTTCTTTTCAAGTAAAATTTAATTAATTTAAATTGTTTTTGTGCTTTCTTTAAATGTAATATTTTAGCTATTATTCTGAATTTCTGTACTGGAATATTTTTTTTAGTATCTTACATTATCCATTACATTTACATTATTTGGATAAATACTTTTCAGAAATAAATGTATTTTGCAAAAAATGAAAGAAATTATTATTAATTATTGAATTAATTAATGATATTGAATACTAAACAAATAATGCTAATATATACATAAAATGAATAAAAATTGTTTTATTTTAGAGTAATGTTTTGGAATATATAGCATTAACGCAAATAAACTATAATAATTTAAGTAATCATATAAATTGCTAAATATTTTGTAATAAACAGCTAATTTGTTTCATTTATTGAATTATTCTAAACAGTACGGTGTTAATTCAGAGAGGTAATTGATGAATACGAATGATGTTTTTAATAGTTTCATTTTCAATTCCCTAAAAAATGTAACAAAATATAAAGTACTTGAGAGTAAGATGGCCACAATTATATCCATTGAGATTAGGATCATTATTAGTTCTCTATTTTCTCTGTAAGATTTTAAAATAATTTTAAATTTCTCTTTAAATTTGACTTTGATAGTTAAAATTTTGCAAGACAATTTCTCATGTAATATGACTAGTGAATGTAATTGAGTCACTTTCCCATTTACTCCTAAAATCCTTTTCTACCTTTTTCTTTCTTTTTTCTTTTTTTTTTAAAAAAATTTTCAAATTTTACTTCTCCGAAGAAAATAGCGGAATGGAAAATATAACTTCATTACCTTTATGGACATAACTTTTTTCTGTTTAAAATTACTTAAATTTAAATCTGAAAAGAAACTAAATTCATATTCTCTTTGAACTGCAGTCACTCTAATTTTCTGTCAACATGTCGCCTTTCGGCGACATGTGTTGACCAGGCCATAATAAAAAGAAAAACGTAACAGGAAATAGCTGAATAAGCGTAATTTTGAATATAATAAGCGCATGAAACATAAACAAAAAGTTCGCATACAGATACTTCAGTCTATAGTGAAGGCAATACAATCACCATTGTTGTTTTCATGTACAGATGTAATTTTTAAAAAACTCTGTGGTCTGTGTAAGAACCATAAAGAATTTGCAAAATTCCAATACACCTTATCGAAGAGTATTAAACACCCAAACAGAATTATAATGCTTTACATTTTTTTATTACATTTTATCCTTGACTACTTTAAACTAAGATAAACGTTTTAGATAAAATAATAATGACCATTCTTAGAAGTCGTAGAAACACAGAGTATTTCCTCAGAGGAAAGGGTATTTCCTGAAATTTAGCTAGATGTATTGCTATGGCATTTTCTTAGCTGCCTTTTAAAATAGTTGATGCATTTGTTAACTAACTTTGAAATCGAAACTAAATTCACTATGTAATTGTATACCAGCCCTGGCCGTATCTACATCATGTACGCATTTAGAATACACATAAAACAATTGTTGGTTTATGTATATTAGAATCTGTTTTACTAGCCATTTTGAATTCAAAACATGAAGGTTCTTATAGAATTTCTACTTTCTTTCTAAAATATTAACTGCTGTATTTATATCATTGATTTAAAAGAAAACTTCTAAAGAGGAAATTATGTTAAAATTTACAATAAATTACATTTTATTAAACATACACAGACATTGTATACTGTTTGTTTGACAGTCTTGTCACAACTAAAGAATGATGAAGATCGGCCACTCGGACAAGAAGCCGAAGATCCTTATCAGCTCTCAAACCATACATATAGCGATATCCTCATAACGACATTATGGAACTATCCAAATTCTTATAAAACAGTTTCGGAGAGGGTTTCTACTCTAATGATAACGTTTCTATGTGTACAATTTCGACTACTGATACCTTATGCAGCTTCAGTTTTGTACCATACATCTACTTCTTTGGATAATCGGGTATCAGAAACCTGACAGCACCATATATTAATCAAATAAGGAACTGTTTCTTTTTTTTATAGTTTGTCAAAAAATACCAAGTTTATTTTCCATTAGTTTGGTGTAAACCCGAGGTTTTTTTTTTATCTCTATTCGTTCCTAAATTATTAATTTTGAAATAATTTCCTGATTTCTGGCTCATTTGGTACATGGAAGGAGAGTGAGTTGTAGGCGAGAGTCGTTGATAAAATGATGTCTATGTCGAGGGATAGTCCTAAAGGCTTCTCAAGAGCCATTTCTATTGTGAGTAATCGATAATTTATTTCATAATTATAAACTTTAAATCTATCATTGAACACGGAACAACTTCCATATCATTAACACCATGTTTTGCGAATTAAAAATGGCTAGAAGAGGGGGAACTTAAAAGTTAGCTCTAGGTACATTAATACAGCTTAACAAAATAAGTAATATATATTTAATAATATACCACATAATTACGTTTCATATATTTAAAATATTTCACTTTCACGCCTCATTAATTATTCAACAGTATTTATAAGCACATTCCGCCACTTTTAACTATACATATATAATATGAATAAATTAAAATTTAAAATATCAACAGAATAAAATCACTGAAAACGTATATTTTTTATTAATATATTAAACTACAGTATCATTTTATATTCAAGAACTGAAGTTCCACCAGTGAAAAAAAAAATTATATTTCTTTTTACTATTTCTTATTACTGTTAGATGAAATTGATATCATGATTAATATATGAAACAGATAGTTAATTAATCACTACTGAATTGCTTCTGATAGAAAGATTTCTTTTGCTGACGAAATCGATTTTCCATTACTTTCGGAATGCTGTCTACTGTAGTAGAATGTGATGAACTTGAATTCAGTTCTACTCACATTAGTAACATAACAAGAAACTGAGTATAATGTATTTGTTTCGTTATTTCGATTTGATTTGGTTTGGTTTTATTAACGTCGCACTAGAAGCAACGCGAAGGCTATTGGCAACGGGCGACAAAATTTTGATCCACTCATTTTTTCGGAAAATATCAAGAGTAGAAATGCTTCAAATTATGTTCAAGTTTGTTTTAACTGTAACTGTCAATCTTTATGATTCGTATTAGTTAAATTTAGTTAAAAAAATTTCAAAACCTTTTCTTTGTATATTTATGTCTCCATTATAAATCATTGAAATCTGTACGTGGTAACACAAATAATTCTTTTCCGTTGTTATGCTATCTGGATAATATGATTTGAATTATGGGTACCTTTCGATTATTTTTATGAATTTCCATTAACTTCACAAAAATAACTATGCTAAATATTTGAGAGAATTAGAGTAAAAAAATTTTAGTACTTGTACGATTTAAGGAATGATGGACCATGCCGTAAATTACACACTAATAATTAAATGATATCAATGCTGAATTCTATATATTTCATTAACTTAAAATAAGAAAGAAGGAATGCAATGGCAAAATACAATAAAAATAAATTTTCATGTATAAAAAATGGAAATTCTTTTAAAAAATAAAAGAAGAGAAATAAAAGAATGTTAAAAGAAGAATAAATTTCAACCATAAAATAATTTTAAATTATATAAACATTCTTACAGAAATCAAACACTAATAGTAACGCAAGAAGAAAAAAAAGTTAATGGTATGTTGTTAAAATTAAAACATGCGGCTAACCCTTTAGAAAGAAACGTTTGAATTTTCAAGAATTCTTTGGAACATGTTTTGTTTCCTATTTAATTCATTTTTTTAAGCACAAAATATTCAAGATCTTTTTTTAAAACTCTAATGCTCAGACAAAAGTCAAACTTTTCTTCAAATCAGTAACTTAATAATTTTTCAAACATTTGTACTTTTTTTTTTATTTTGCATTTTTTGAAGATTTTGAAACACTTTCAATTACTTACATTTAAAATAAATAGAATGCAGACTTAAAGACGAATTTTTTACATACTTATCCAAAAAACTCATTATTTATCCTTAATATTAGTTTGAAATTTAAAAGCTAGTAATTATATAATATAACTATGTCTTTCTTTCATAAAAAAGGGAAAGAAAAAACTGTGTCGAAATTATAATGTTCCTACAAGGGAAAAAAAACTGTTTAGTAAGAGTGCAAACTGAGAAAATAATATTAACTTTCTTAACAATTACCAATTTCTATAAAAAAATAATAAGTTTATTGTAAAGTGAACTATATGAAATGAAATTGTTATTTGTATAATAATCTAAAACACTACATAAATGTTAAATATATCGGTTACTTTAAATAATCAGCGTTTAATAATGAGTAAAATGTTTACAATTATTATTGCTGTAAAGGGCTTGAAATTGTCAAAAATATCAGTTCATCTTCTGTAATAAAGGAAAATATTAGAAACTTTTTTAACTTCACCTCGAATTAATTGATGGACAAAAAATATTTAGCATGATAAAAATTTAGGGAATTTAGATGAAAATAAAAAGCTAACATTACAAAGATGAAGAAGTAATTAGGTACGAAAGTGTTCCGGTATATCCCATATCAACTGACAATGATCATTAGTTTACAAATGATCCAGGATAATTTAATTTTTGAAATATCAATATTTATTTACCATTTAAATTAGTATCGTACATGATAATAGCATCCGTTTAAATAGAACAAAATATGAAATTATTTCAAATGATTACAAAATTAATTACTAATTTTAATTTAATTAAAGGGATATAGTTTATATCATAAAGTTATGCAAGAATGGAATACAATGAGTGTCCTCAATGGCATGAATGCAAGCAAGATTCAAATATATAAACTGCCACAAGGAACTATAGTTACTAGCGTAGTAAGAACTATGAATCATCTAATGTGAGATATCTTCTACTGGTTCAGAGTAAACTCAACTGGTCTGGGCTGTCGATGGAGGGAAGGGAATACAGACAGGTCCAGGGGAGGAGGAAAATGACGAATCAACTGGCAAGGCAAGAACTCCTTTTCCTCTTCTGTTGTATTATTCGGATAGCTACATGGATTTAAATATTAACGCAGAATGCTGGCAGTGTGCAAGCGGAATACTTGCAATTTGCGGGCAGAAATGAGTTGTTCTTATGTTCCACTTCATGTCATGAAGCGTAGTTGACAACCGTGTTTTAGAAGACCACTACAAAAGCTACAACGTGGGAAACCTTGTTTTAGGACCTCTTTCAACCATCATTTTTGTGTGATCTTTTTACGTTGCTGTTATTTAGTGACTAAAATTCGTAAAGTTTGAAAAGCAAAGTAATACTCTCTCATTTTCACTTTCTCTCTCTCTCTCTCTCTCTCTCTCTCACACACACACACACACACATATATATATATATATATATATCTTAACCAAAATTCTACTTCCTATTTAATTTTTGCTTTCACTTACCTTTCATATTCGCATATGACGTATAACATTTATTATTTTCTCAGCAAAAACCACTCGGACTTAAAATTACAACCCACTTTCCTTTTATTTTATAATAGTAGATCAACCTATTTCACTTAATACCTCTAATAGAAATCTGAAGTCAAAGATGGTCAGATTGAAAAAATTCAAATAGTCATACATCCCAATCCAAATAAATTCAATTTTGTGGGTTTTGCACTGGGGTTGGACCTACGATTTTACGCTACCAGATCTAATTATAAGCAAATAAAAAAATTTAACACTAGAAAGTCTACAGATTTCTTCCGATTAATCACAGATTACTGCCAGTATATGGATTTTTTTAATTTTAGACTTTAGCAGAAGAAAAGAAATTTTAAACGACGCAAAAGATGACAGGTTCACGAAACTGCTGTACAGAATTTTTGTGGTGACCAAACAACATATCTCTCTCAGCTTGAAGTAGGATCGCCATAATATAAAACAGGCTCCACTTAAAAATGGGAACAAGCAAATTGAACCTTCATCAAACGTGTTTCCATTAATGTAACTTTTTGGAATAATTAATTTTGGAATAATCGTATAATACAAAAACACATCAATCACAAAAATGGAGAAAAATAGAACAATGCCACAGTCCACAGTCATCATGAACAAAAAGCTCTGAGTTTGAGAACCAACAAAAAATATCACTGTAATTGAATGATATGCCCGTTTCTAAGATATTCAAACGTTTATCAAAAATTATAACATGGAAATATCGTACTGAGTGATATCTTCAACGATTTACAGAATTAGACGAAGTGCTGTAAATAAAGGAGAGTAAAAAAAACTCATTTTACTAACAAAGTTAGTTTGTGAAGCAATCCAAAGACTCTTCCTAACTTAGGTCATCCAAAGAACCTTCAACAAATTGAGAAAAAACCTGGATAATGAATTTGGAACTCAAGTCTACCTTTACATATTTCTACGGGAAAAATGAAATTGTCTCTCAAATCAAAATGGGTGAAACATCCATCAGATACTATGCAATTAAGGATTGAAAGAAATTCTTGCCGTTGAAAACCAACTTCTAAGTTTCCAAGATCTGGAAGATATGAAAGAAAAAAATAAAAATATAGAAGACACAGAAAAGTAATCTACTTACTAGAGCAGAGGCCTCGAAATTTATTCAACCAATCATTCCAGTGGATATAACAGCCTAATCAACTCATACATCCTGCCGATAGACACCGGAACGGGCTATGAAATTCGAGTGGAAAAGGTCAACACCAGCTACCGGCGAATTATTCAAGAAACTAATCCTTATCTCATCTACGCCCATTGATTTATCAAAGGAACGACCAATTCTCACATCAGCAACCATTCAGACAAAAATAATTGCTTACAAAACTTTTGCACTGATATTTACACCCTATCTATTATCCCGTATAGTTCCGCAGATAAGACGATATTCAGATAAGACGAAAAACACATTTTCGTTAAGAGCCAACAGTTTTAACATATAACTATTCTATAAGACGATCTTTAAACTATCAATGGCCTATGAAATAAGAGTAGATCAGCAATCATAATCTGGAAAATTTTTATTTTCTTTTAACTGGTAGCACATGCCTATAAGAGCACATGCTGAATCATGAGTTCACATTTACTTTGAACAAGTTTATTACCCATCGAAACCTAGTGGTCATGGTCACGAACTTACGACTGGTGCTGTTTTGTCTTTTTGTGGGATCGAGTCTTGAGGCACTAAAGACCACTCGTGTAGTGAGACTGACGCGCATTAAATGTATGGGAACATCATGTATATGTCTTCCCTTGCGTGGTGGGGAGATTTGGATAAGGAAATGCCAGCTAAGTTGTTATCCTCGTCTTTTGAACGAGGCTCTAAATTATGAGGACCGTCGCC
Organism: Nephila pilipes; assembly: GCA_019974015.1. Lineage (NCBI taxonomy): Eukaryota > Metazoa > Arthropoda > Arachnida > Araneae > Nephilidae > Nephila > Nephila pilipes. The sequence continues at coordinate 903,452 of BMAW01115046.1, read as the reverse complement.
AATTTCCCTCATGTTGCTTCTAAGAGAGACGTTAGTAAAAAGATGAATAAATTCTATCTAACAAGTTTATTTTCTTGCATCTCTCAGGCACTTGTATATAGAAGCACTTACGGAATCAAGAACTCAAAAGTACCCCTAACAAATCCTTTAAAATATATGCTATTTCTAACACTATGGATAGCGATCAGGACGATTTGTTATTTGATGAAAACACGAAGATCGACTCGTTGGGTACAGAATAGGACCCTTATGACGGTTTCAACAACGAAAGTGAGGATGTGCTTAAGAATTATTTGCCTTAGAGGATGAATATGTGAATTTTGCAGAATTTTAAGTACATTGGAAAGTGATTCGTTTTATTTTAAATGTTTCTAATTCATATAAATTTCAAACATATTTTTGCATCTGTCCTGAAAGATGATCCCGGATTTTGGGGTCATTTTTATGAGTCAAGTATCGACTTATCTGCAGAAATATTCAGTAATAAATGCAACAAAAAGGCAGTAAAAGCATTTAACAATGATCAAAATAATATTAACTATAACTTTTGCAAGGGGACCCTGCTGCAATATAGAATGCAAAATATACAAATAGGAAAAAAATTATAAGCAAAGGATCAATCAAAATTTAATCACAAAAATACACTTGTTTAAAATCAAAATTATTATTTTTTTCTTCCTTCTTTATCTCAAATTCTGTAATATCCAAAGGGTCTTTTGACATATAATTACGTGGTTATGATAGAAATATACAACAGTATTTAAAATAACGTGGTACGGGGAACACATTTAACAAAAAATATAAAGTTTAACATAAAAACTCGTGGTAGAGTGTGAACCGCATTAAAATGAAACTAGTGATATATGAACCTCACACATTATGAACTAAAAAAATGGTGATTAATGTGCATCAAAATTATAAACTAGTGCGTTGAGAACCCCATTAAATGGACATTTGGACGAAGTCAAAATGAAACTATTCATTTGCTTCCTACTCTTGCTCCTTTCAAAGAGGGATAGAGCATGATCTAAAGAAACTAAGTATGACTGATCCCTAAGCTCAGAAACACTGTATGATAATACTAGAATTAGAAACTCAATTCCATCAGACTTCTTTTAAGTGTCTCGTACTTAAACATTTTGGCTTCTAACGGGACGATAGAATCTTAGTATAAATGAGCCAATTTCATAACTGGGGTTAATAATAGTCTTAATCTGTGAAAAAATTGGCAATTTCAGTCGGTTTTCTAGTTGAAGAAGTTATTCTATATATTTCGTAAGTTACATCAGAATAGTTATTCAAAGTCTTGTGAGAACCACTAAATTGGACAATTTACCCATCTTTGCATGATTTTTTTCTCTTTTTTTTTGTTAAGTAAATCTGGGTGAAATAATTCATGCTCAAGACTAAAGGAAAAATGTTTAATAAAACCTTAGTATAAATATATAATATGAAATAATTATAAAACAGTACGATGAAAATATTTATCATCATGCAGCTTTACATGTTAAGTTCAGTACAAAATAAATAAAAAAATAATATACCTTTGTATCATTATCCACTCATTATCGCTTTAATTATCAAAAAAAAGTCTCAGATTAGTTATCAAAAATATTCAAGAAATTGCACGCTTCTTCCAACCACAACAAACAACGATTCATACACCCTATAGTGATTGTTACGTTTATTTTTTTTTTTTGACAGCTACGTTTCTTATTACGCAATTGCCAGCAACAACCAATTTACAGTACACCTATTTTGAGTACATTTTTTTTTTGTTCACTAAGTGTTATGGTAGAAATTTCCATCATCATGTAAACAAGAGCTAATTTGTGCCCATTTGAATGATAAAATTTTTCATAAATTACATAAAAATTATTTAAATTTTGAATCAACTTATATTGCAACATAGTAAATTTTATTTTCAAATGATTTTCAACATTTCTGTCGCATGCTAGTTTACATGCTTATTCAAATTGAGGATAAAAACCTTGAAAATTTAGTTACAGAACTTTGAAATAATAGATACTGAACCTTGAAATTGAATTTTAGATACTGAACATTGAAAATTTAGTTACAGAACTGTGAGTACTGTTATATTCCTAAATACATCAATTAATACATTAATCTAAAGTGTTTTAAAAGAAACAGCAGCTGCATTTACTTTACATTTTAATTAAATATTAACTAACAAATCAGGCTTTCCTGTTAGTTTCAGGAAGATGAGAAATAGTAAACAAAGGCTTAACAATATAAATTCTCAAAAATGTCTATCAGTTAAGAATTATTGAGGATTTTACATTCAAAAAATGTAAGGGAATTTAGTAGAAAATGATTAGAGAAGACGGAAAATAGCACGCGGTGATCTAAATCGTAGTATTTATAGATATTAAATGATTTCTTATAAATAAGAATTTATAAGAAAGTCAAAGTTATATTAAATTTCAAGAAAAGATGGTTTGAGGGCAATATTTTATTGATCGTTAATAATAGTGTTCAACAAAAAGAGGAAGTATATTAAAATAAGAAAAAAGTTTAAAGTCCTTTTATTCCATTATCATTGAAAGGGAGGCCATTTTGCTTACAATTTGAGATTATGTTGAGATAGAGGCTATAAAACTTGGTGACGGTGCTGCCAGCCAAAGCGAAAGAAACCTGAAAGTTCGAATTTTACATTGTTTTTGGAAGAACTCAGTTTCGGCAGGCAAGACCAAAGCGAAAAGAGAAAGAATAAAGGGATTTTTTCTTTAGATGTCTATGTGTAAGGATTCTTCGGAACTTCAACTATAAACAGAAAGTCTTGGGATCATCCCTTCTACTTCGACGCGTAGGATCAGCTCGCACTGCAGATTTCATTGCATAAATTAAATTTAAATAGGGATGGTATCAAAAAATGATGATTAACACTTTTATTTTAAATGAGAGAATAGGAAAAATTAGGAATTTAATTTATAATTGAAATAAACTATTTTAAATTGTAGTTAAATAATTATATACGAGACTATATATATATATATATATATTATTGATGCAAAGTTTTGAATTTTATAGAAAAATATAATTGAATACTGAATTCAATGAGATGAGATATTGTTAATACTATTTACGTGGATTTATATTAGATATCAATAAATTTTATTATTTTCATTAAACTTTCTGTAAATTCATGGTATTTCCCTTATATAATAATTTAATGTTGTTTGTATTGTCAAAACTTTATTTAATTTTTATGATAAATTAGCACATTTTAATCGATTTTACTTTGTTATATAATGAAGAAAAACAGAAATTGTTCTAAATTTTTTCAACAACTGACTTGAAAAAATCAAAATTATAAATGAATGTTTTTTTTTTCATAGAATAACGCTTGGAAATAATCCTAAGATGCTTAAGATAACAATTTAAGGAAGGTCTTTAGATAAAATTTTCATATTTATTCAACAAAAACAATTTACATACCAATCATGATATTTTGTAATGATATAGTGTTTTATAATACTCTAATGGAAGGTCATATCATCCTAGAATGTAACGCGTCATTTTGTCAGTTGATTATTAAGCTCTTGATTATCAGGAAAACGTTCATGAAAATAACTAACACATATTGAAATAGAAATTAATTTATTATTTTGCATTCGGACATTCATAAGTACGATTGTTATATGGAATTATTTGGATTTATGAATGTTTTCCGGAGTACCAATAATCCTGATATCTGTATCCTAAAAAGCAAAATGTACTCCAAAATACAAACGTCATTAAAAAAGGAAACGAAACGAAAAAATGGCTCGAAAACCTTCTTCAAAGTACTTTGGAACTTAAAAGGAAAATAACTACTAATTACTACTATTATTTAAAGGAATAACATTTCAATCGAATGATATTAATTATATAAGAAATTGAATTAACACCAATTTAAATGTGAATCAAAATTTATTGGAAATTGCTTAGTAAAATTTATAGATGAGTTTTAAAATACTTATAAAAACATTTTGCAATGATTTTTTTTATATGTAACGATTTTATTCAAGATCAAGTTGAGACGGGTTGTCTTTTTATATACATAAAATTTCTAATATATTTTTATATTTTGTTTGTGAAACACTAAGTGCTTATTCATTTTTTCACCTTTTCATTTACTTGTGAAATTTATTACATTTCGAACAAATAAAAATGCATGAACTTAAATACATTTCAAAAATGAAACAAAGCTGTATTATTTTTATCTTTAAGAGAATTATCATGATCTTTTTAAACTTCTTTAATTGTGAAGAAATTCATAGATAAGTTGCATTTTCATGAGTTTGCTTAAACTTTACTTCAATGTTCAAAAAGCAACTTTCACTTCTCCTTATAAAAATACGTAATTATAAATTTTGTTTTATTCAAAATTAAATCTTACAACACGTATGTTTAGAGACCTATTTTTATCACCATTATTTAAAGTATGCTGTTATTTCATAAAAATATAAAACACGCACGGTTGAACAAATATATTCCTTAAAACAATTAGTCACATCAATTTATTAGACTCAAATATACTTGTATATCTTTGGCCTCTCTTTCCCTGATTTCAGTGATTTTCTTCATATCAAATATATTTAAATATACTACCCGAATAAAATCTCTCAGAAGGGTTCATTGTAGTTATTAATTAACTTAGAAATTGATGGACAAATTTGGAACCTAAGCTTAACTCTACAGAACCGATTTACAAACACACCTGTCGTCCGTAATATCAATACTAAAATACCCTAATTGCTCGAAACATATTTGAGGTAACCCCGGGATACGAAATGAGAATATGTTTCCGATTCCTCTAATTGTAAGTGATTGAAATAGTCATCTCAAAAGACACTCGTAACAGTTACCTTGGCTGATTGCCACTGGTGACATATTCATGATTTTAAACATTTATTCAAGACCACGGAATGTAATAACTAGATATTCAGAATTTCGCCATGAATAGCTAGCATTGCTATTTGCTCACACTAATGGTACGTTAAAATGGCCATATTGATATTATTATGTTATCACTGAAAGTATAGATATTTTAGTGCTAGAGGAAATGTACTTCTCTGTGCATATATATTATTGCTCATTCAAATTCCCAGTCTGTTACAACTTCTAATGAAATTAATTTCATCTCACTACTTCCGAAATGCGAATTCGAAATTCATATATATAAGTATACATGACAAATGAAAGTTGCCATACCCTTATAAGAATAATTGACAAATATTGAAAATTATCTAACTTTCGTCTGGGGGTCAACATGATATTTTTAATCATATAATCAAATGCAACAGCAGAACGATACATAAGCTGAAACTAAATCTTCCTCTATAAACTATGAGCTGAAATAATTATAAAGCTGTGTGAAATAAAATAGTTTTTCATTGTCAAGCACATATTTTCAAAGTTGCTTAAGAAATATTTATGCACAATTATAATATTTAATCTGCAGACGATATTTTTACTTATACATTAGCAAGTTGATTAGACCTATTCGTATGACAGACAGTTTTTACAAAATAGCTTAAACCAAAATATTAATGCGAAAATACCTACATAGATATGTAAATAATGTAAAATCACTATAAGAACATTAATGTAACTATTCTTAAAATTAAAATAAAAAGAGATATTATCAGACTGTCTGTAAAAATAGCAATATTGAAAAGGAATTCTGAAAATTATTTTGGTTTTCTGCTTGTATAATTCGTTAATTATTTTCATATAAAATGATTATTTGCATATTTTAATTTTTTGATCCAACACTCTTTTAGAATTTAATTCATACTTAAATTACCTAGGCCAAATTTGACTGTGTATATAGCAACTATAATTTATTGCATATATTATTTATACAAATGTATAGTTACAAACTTTCGAATTAAAGAAAGATTTCTCCAGCTATACAGGAAGGAATAAAAATATTTCGTTTTATTTCGAAAGCACCACATTACAAATCCAAAAAAAGTATTGTTGATTTATTGTTATCTATACTTTTATGTAGAAATATATTTGTTTAGTATAAATTTGTATTTAGAAGTAAGCTATTTTTCTGTTTGGATTGTTAATAATTAATTTACAAATCATATTTTCATTTTATAAAACATTTTTATAAAGTTTTTCTAAAAGTATTTCAAATTTTCCAGATTTTCCAAAGTATTCCAGATTTTCACCCAGTTAGTGAAAAGTAATTCATATTAGAAAATTATTTTTTTCATTTCGGTTTACTAGCCACGAGAAATATATATTTTAATTACGCTTTTTATATTGCCGAATTATATTTAGAAACAAAACGATGAGCTCTTCCACTTACATGTTAAATGTTTATATAAGGCTCAAACTAATTATTTGAAAGACTAATTCCTTCTCCAGTTTTATGATAGTAAATTGATTGATTGTTTATTAACTTCGTACTGAGAAGCAGCACGATGGCTACTGTCGACAGACCTCGTAATTTAGAACCTCGGTCAGAGAATTCTTAAATGATCGGCTTACACTGCAGATTCATTGAAATATCGAAGGTCATAAACTCGCGATAAAGATGTTGCAACAATTCAGTCAATGTTTTTAATTGCAACAATTAAATTATTTAGTTCTTTCCATTCATATTTAGATATTTATATATATTTTTTTTATTCTCTATATTAATTTGTCTTATAAATTACAAATATTAAAAAAAACGTATTAATTAATTACGTTCACGTTTTTAAAAGAAGACATTTCTGAAAATAGTGAGAAAAAAAAGTATAGTTAATAAAATAAAGATTTGTTTCTCCATTATGTTGTAATAAAAGATAATAAGTCCTACAGCTGTTATCTGAAATCAATAAACTGTGTTAGAAATACATGTGTTTCAAAAAAGGGTCATTATAAAATTTACTTTTTTTATATTTATAATTTATTAAATTAATTTCTTATGTTTCCATTCACTACATTTTTATTTCTTAGAATTTACATTATTATATTTCTAATATAATATTATTCTTCGAAGCTGGAACTAATGGCTTTTCATTTTCTTAAGAATTAGGTTCTTTGTTTTCATTTTTCTTTCATACTTTAAAATTTGTAACATATATTTCTTCTAAGCAGTATTTCATGTAAATAAGTGTTGCAAACGCAGATATGTTATTTAAGGCGTGTTATTGTGAAGTTGTAGTTATTACTAAAAACAATTGAGATATAAATGTTTAATTTTTCTTTATTACTCACAAGACTTTCTATATAGCTACCATCTGAAGAAGTATATTTCTCCGAGCGTTTCTGGACCTTTTTAAAAGCCGTCATTATTGAACTCAGCCGTTAGTGCTGAAACCCATGTTCATCCTTTTGAATGATATCATTTTTCAAGTCAAATCTCCGACCCTTAAATAACTTTTGGAGTTATGCGTATAAGAACAAACGCTTGGGGCAAGATCAAGAAAATTGAATGAATGTAGAAACAATTAAAGTTAGATGATATTTACTGATTCAAGAATCATTCTTAATTACAAGGTGACCAACACAATTCCTCTTTGAATTTCACCAAAATATTCAACATTTTCCTAGACATGTCACACCATATTTGGTTTTGAAAATATGTCTGTAATACAAAAATTAAGAATGCTGACATCTTTGACATGTGCAGCTCTTCGTGAATAATATTTTCCATATACTACCGTCAATAAGACCAGTCTCTTTCATGATCATTTGGATGGTTATTCTTTGGTCTAATAGGGTGAATTTTTCCAATTTCTCCTCTATGGCAGCAGCATCTGGAGTGGTAGTTTTCTACTTCTTGGATCGTCCAATGAAGAACATGTGTAGTCAGTAAGAAAATTTCTTTTTATCTTCACTACAATATCATAGGATGAGATAGTGTTTCATATATATATATATATGCAGGATATCCAGCCTTAATGTGACCCAATAGCTAATTCAAGAACCGTTCTGCTTAGAAATGCACTTACAATTTGAAAAATGTTTTAAAAAAGGTAAAAAATGTTTTTACGCGCTATTCGAACCAAAAAACTCATTTACAAAAAAATTACAAAAATTAAATTTTTATACGGTCCCCAGGTCCTATCACTTATATTTAGGAAAAGATGCAGTACACAAAAACAAAGTAAACACAAAATGTTTCATTTTATTACGATAAAAACTGGCCGAGTTATGGAAGTTTGAAAATCATACATTTCATACATTTTCTCAGCCATTTTCAAGAAGCTAGTAAGGGGCCGTCTCCAATGTGAAATGAATTAGAACTCTTCCAGGAAACTTTCACTCTTACACGTCACTCTTATGCAAATCGTTTTTAAATTTAAAAGCACATACAATACGTTAATAATACAATAATTAAGTTCTTAAGAAATAAAATTTATTCTGTGTACGTGTAAAACAGACAAAATAAAATATTTTGGACGAAGAAAACATTTCAAAAGCAGTCTTATTTGCTGCGGTACTGATTTTGGCGAACGTTAAAGATCTGTTGTGTGAACGTTAAAGATGTGTGTGTATCTGTCTGATCTGTAGTCGCTTGCAATTGCATACAGTCGTATTCTAATATTACGAACTCTAGTACGGGAGAACGAGATGTAAACAAATGAAGAATACTGCGAAATGGTACTGTTGTATGGGCAGTGAAATCGAAATAAGAGAGAGGCGGCAAGACCTTATGCCATTAAATTTCCCAGTCAAAGACATCCATCTCATTGTACAGTTGCCAGTGCTGTTCAACGCTTGTACAAAACTGGGAGTTGTCATAGACGTATTTCCTTGTCTCGTGCCACACCTTCAAGCTTGCGGATTCCCTCTGAGGATGTTCCAGGATATGCCTTGGCTCATCCTGAAAGTAGTGTGCGCGATATAAGCAAGGCTTGTTCCCACTCAAATTCGATGGTGTGAAACATATTACATACGTACGGTGCATATCCTTATCGTCCAGTCCTGACGCAGGAACTAATGCCCGGAGACCAGGAGCGTCGTTTTGATTTTTTCAATTCCGTGTTAAACACACTGGAGGAAAATCCAGATTTTTTGAATGAAGTCTTGTGGTCGGATGAATGCCAGTTCTCGAGGCTAAGCACTATTAATACACAAAATACGCATTATAGGTCCCTCGAAAACCCACATTTAATACGACCGAATAGCCACCAAGTGCGTTAGTCGGTGAATGTGTGGTGCGGAATATGGAAGAGCACCTTAATTGGCCCTATGTAATTCGATGGACCTTTAACATCAGAATCATACACGGAAATTTTATCTGGACCGTTAGCCGATTTTTAAATGAAGTTTCCTTACGGGATTTCTCACGCATGTGGTATCAGCATGATGGTGTACCCGCATACAAATATTTGCAACCATGTACATTTTTGGCCCAATTTTCATTTGGCCCGCACACATTTGACACTCGAATAATCCGTTACGGAGGTCAATAGGAGTGGCCCCCGCGATCACCCGACCTAAGTACTCTGTATTTCTTTCTCTGGGGCTTCCTAAGAAGCAAAATTTTCGAACGTGAATCCACGAGTAAATCCGATTTACTCAATCGACTCAGCATGGCATGCAGGTTTGTGACACCAACTATGTTGCTGAAGCTACAGGCGCAGTTTGTGACGCGGGTTCGGTACTGCATTTCTGCGGAAGGCAGTCATTTTGAACATTATTTAAGTTAATTTGGACATTCTGATATAATAAAGCTCCTCATTCATGATTGGCGCATCATTCCACATTATGCTATATGAACGACAAATCCTGTATTCTTTTGCTGCTATTTGTTAAAACAAGCTGTTTTAATCTTTTCGGTACAAGTTGTATTTCTTTAATTTAACTTTTATTGTTTGACATACAGCAATACAAATTGTCTATCTATGATGTTTACTACGATGTTTCAATATTACTATGACATTTTTCTTTTGCTCTTTCAGTAAATAGTTAATTACTGTTCTCTAAACTCAGTTTATATACGACCCCCTTTTCTGAGCAATTCAGATGCTTCCAATTTTTGTAGGCATAACTCGGTCAGTTTTTATCGTAATAAAATGAAACTTTTTGTGTTTACTTTGTTTTTGTGTACTGCATCTTTTCCTAAATATAAGTGATAGGACCTGGGGAACGTATAAAAATTTAATTTTTCTAATTTTTTTGTAAATGAGTTTTTTGGTTCGAAAAGCACGTAAAAACATTCCTTACATTTTTTAAAACATTCTTCAAATTGGAAGTGCATTTCTAAACCGAATGGTTCGGGAATTAGCTATTGGGTCACATTAAGGCTGGACATCCTGTATATATATATGAACAGTCATAATTTCATTGTTGAATTATCGGGCATTGTAATCTTTCAAATGCAGGAATATAGTGACTCTGAGAGCCACAATCTTCTTCATACAACTGATTACTTCAATCTACGGCTTCCTGAAATAAAAAATATCAACATTAATAGCTGTAGTTTACAATATTATTTATTAATATCCAGACTGAATTTTATAATAGTTAAAATACTACGATACTCCATTATATTAGTAGGGTGAATAAAATAGTGCAAAATTGTTCATTTACCATAAGCAGGATCAAAAATAGAGATAGATGACCATCTGGAACATTGGTAATCCTCTATTCCTCTCCCTCTTGGGTCAAGAGAGGAGACAGGAAAGGGAAATGGACTTTGTAGATAGGAAAATTCTATAGAATAACATTTATCATAAATATTTTACATCTAAATAATGCAAAATTTAATGAGTTAGCTAAATGTATTTCTTATGTTCTTTTAAAATGACAAACCCAATATCTATATCAATATATGTGCATAGTTTCCGCAATAACTAAAAATATATCTCAATAATGTTCTTTATCTATATTGATTTGCAATTCACGCGCAAGTTTCTTTACAACTGTTCTAATTTATAATAAATAGTTATGATAAACGGAATTTTATTACCAATTAATTCTAAATCTATTATCTATAGTACTTGTTGTTTTTATTGTACATTTATTATCTTTTCAAATCAATTACATCTAACTATTAAATGAGATTATTTCACGTGAAAAATAAGTTTTTTTTTTTTTTTTACATCATACGGATTCCTCAATTTTATCCTATAATTTTTCGTTTTGAGCTCAGCGTTGCCTTGAGTCCATTCTTTATTCCAAGTTGTGCTCCTAACTTTAATGGTGGAAAGAAAAATGCTTCAAGTCCAAATGTACTGCTATAGAAAGTGCTAAGCAGATATCACTTACTGTCACATTTGGTTAATATAGATCGAGAAAAATTTCATAAAAAAATCATTAGTAAATAAAGCATGTCCTAAATTCTCTTTATATAAATATTTCAATAATTCCATAAATAATCACTCAAATTATATACTGAAATGCTTTATTTATTTATTTAATTTTTTTTTTCGCCTTTTCTGAACACCGTTTGTACTGCTATTAAATATATTGCGTTTTAAAAGTTGAGTACTCTATTCTTTTCTGTATAAATTTCATATCCGCAATTGGATTATATATAGCAGATCTAGTCGGTTTTTTTCTCCTATTTTCAGTTGCCTTCAAATTTCATATGATGATTTTCAAATTCTGTAGTACGTGCGTTCAAAAAGTTCTGTTATTGCAATTAAACAAACAACCTTTGTATTTTATCCATTGCTTATAGTTTTATTGTTTCTTTAATTTAATCACTTGGCTTTCCTCATGCTCAAGTTGAGTGATGATAGAGAACATCGTTATTTTCTTCTTCACAGATAAAATTTGTTACGCATTGTAAGAATTGCGAATAAGTTGCGCTTCATCAATTTAATTGACGGTTTAATGAGACTGATTTAGTGCAATACAAATCCAAGATTAAATTCGAAATTTAGCTCCGGAATTTGTGGAATAATCTTAACGAATGATATTGTAATGTTTCCTTAAATTAATCAAACATTTGTTGTAAGAAATGGGTACATCAAGTGGTACTTAAAGTCTCAGAACTTAAACATCACTTAAAACCTCGACACATAAAGCTTTAGGAGCTTTGAATTTTAGCACTTATCATGTAAATGTTTTACAGGAGAAAATATTTTTAAATTCACCTAACAAAGAGAAGCAGTTTTATTATAGACGATGATACCGGAGCTATATTTAGAGCAACATCAACATTTGGGAGCAAGCATTTTGATCTGATAAAGCACAGTTTCATTTTAATGGCTACGCAAACGCGTAAAGCTCCTGCATTTCATTTGAGTGACGACGAATCGACATTCATTAGTATGAAAACATTCATGTCCCCAAAGAATTTGCGTAGGTTGTGCTGTATCAAGCAAGGTAAATGTTGGATCTATATTTGTCGAGTCGACTATTATTGATATAGTGAATTTATGCAATAATGTTGTTGCATTATTAGAAGTGAATAAACGAGGTTCTTGATTGAAAGAAGACTGTCAAAATGTCATAAGAGCAATAAAACCATGAGCATGCTTAAGATTTTTCTGGCAGTCGACTCATCTAAAGAAATATGTGGCTATATCTACCTGCCTCGTTCCCTCATGAACTGATCATTTATGACTTTCATTTGTGGGGATATTTAATGAATAAAGTTCTGAAGGCCTTCATTTATTATCTAAAACAACAGCCATCATGGAGTCTAATTCACTCCAGTATACAACCTATATCAACTTGTAGTTAACCTCTCTCTCTTTCTTTTGAATATTATTTCACTTGTATATCATTATCTCTAATTTCAATCACTACAGTTTTTTATGTTCATCTAATTTACCTAATCCTGTTTTATTTGGTTTCCCTGGAATAATAATTGTATGCAGTTCACGGTTCAAATTATAAAAAAGAGTCACTGAGATTAGTAAAGAAAAAATCACGAATAGTCAAACGTCTCGAAGTTTATGAAAATAGTCCCAAACAATAAATTATTTAATGGATATAAAAAACAAACCTCTTCATCTCGAAATACATTTCTCAAAACATGCTCAAACTGGTTCAGCTTTGTTAATAATATAGGGTTGAAAATTTTGATCATTTGTTATAAATGTAAGTTAAAACAATTCTCTACACTATGTCAGAATTGCTTTTCACCATTGAGTTAAAAGCGAATTATTTAAGTTCAAATTTCTATAAGAAATTCACAACTTTTAGGATCCAAATACTTAAATGACAGACACTCTTATAACAAAGAAGGATTTTATTATCAGCCATAATATTAATTTAAGCTAAGACCTTAAAATGATTTCAGTTAAGTAATTAAAAATTATGACTTGAATTCCTTTATTTTAATTTTATCATTGTAAATTTTGATATTGGCTAATGACTTTATAATTTAAGACGAAATCTACTCAAGTCTAGAAGCCACTGTCGATAATGTTTCACTAATGTTCTTTTATTTGTCTTATCTCTTAAAACATAGATATTCTCATAATTTCACTTAAACATCTTCAGTATAGTGGATGATTATATCACTAATGTATAGGTCACAAAATTCGAGATTAAGCTACATGTTTATATGCAAAATAATGCATTCTTCTAATTAAAGAGCTATTAATTTTAATGCAATCAAATAAAAAAATTTAATAAATTTTTAATAAATAAATTTTCTTTCCTGCTAATTTTGAAAAAATGTAATTATATAAATTGTGATAGTTGATATGTAAATTGTAATATTTTATCTATGAAGCTTATTAATTTTATCATAAGAATTCTTAAAGACTTGCTATTATCTTTTTTTTTCTTCAACATTATTCTAGATAATTCAGACATTCCCGCAAAGTATCTTTTGGTGATATGTAGAAGTTCAGATTGAGTGTCCAACACTTGTTATTTGACTGTGGTTGGAAGTTGAGAAACTCTTCATCCAATGTTAACGCTTTTGTTGTGTAAAGTAATAAAAGCTAAGCTAATCTCTCAATGCAATTTTTTTTCAATCAGCTCGAACATATTGATATTGTTTGTTCGTTTCTTTTATATAATAGACTTCAGGAATTCTGAATAGCCTATTTTTTGTAACCTTAGGAACTGGATAATTTTACAAAATTCTTTTTCTGTATGTATGGTAAAAAAGGGAATAAGGAGGACAACGGACGCTTCCTTCGCAAATATTCAGTTAAAGACTAAGTACAAGAAGCAAATTTTGTACAATTTAGCAATACAACGTGAAACACCGAACGTGTATAGACTTGCAGCACAACAAAAATGAAGACAAAACTTGTAAGGACTTGCAACACAACGGGTGCAAAGACCGCATTTCTACAAATTAGCAACACAAACATATTTTAAATATCTTGTAATAACAGTAGCAGCACTTTCAATAACGTTCATTTTATCAGTTTATTAATTAGCACTGCAGACAAAACTCCAAAGTGATACTTTGTATTTCAAATGTATATTCCTACATTTCAGCATTTTCTTGTATTTGTAGGTTTCCTTGTATTTCCTTGCATTTGTAGGTCAAGTGCAATATCACAGGGAAAATTAAGGAAGAATCTTTAACTTATCTCACAACAGAGATATTGGAAAAATTCTAGCATTTCCGAGAACCTTCAATTTTTCAACAAAGTCGTCAAGTATATCGCATAGTCCCCTTCCCCAGCATCCAACCAAATCACTGAACACATCTCTTTCCAACTGTAACGGTAACATTGCATTGAAGCGTTATTTCAGGTTCGTAAAAACATCATGATAAAGAAATGTTTACAAAAAACTTATAGCAGGCATAGTTATTTTGATATCTGCTACAAACAATGTTAGTTAGAAAGGAATGAATAAAATAAGTTCATTAAATTTTATGAAAAAATAAGGGAAATAACATATTATCGCGAGAAAAAGAAAAGTACATCTCAAAAACTCTCAGATACGAATCTCTAGAATTCATACTGCAAGAATGAAAATCATAAGATTTGTCGTAACAAAACAAAAAGGAAAATAAAGTGTAAAAACACGTGTGGAAACTTTTCTGAGATTTTTCTGATAAAATAACGGAAATCCATAAAATGATAGCGCCTTTAAAGGCTGAATGTGTAGCTTCAATTCGAATATTCACATTCGTATTTGGAAGAAAAATGAATTATTAATACTTCCAGAAGCTTGAAACGTGTAAGACTTTTTTTTTCTATTGATAAGTATGCTTAGCTGTATTCACTGAAAGTAAAAAATATATAAATAAAAAAAGAAGCGAGAGGAAAAGTTATAGTTTCAAACAAATTTTCTATTAAAAATATGCTACTAAAGGACAAGGATATACCAATATGGAGCATGCATTTCTTTTGTAAGAACATATTCCTTAAGAATAAAATGCAAATGTGTCTCAGAAGTGTGTGTTTTGTGGTAAGGTTTGATTTTTAGGGTTAGAGAATGATTAATTTCTGGCAGCTTCTTTTTGTGTCAGACGTTATTTTCAAAAAAATGTGTTCTTGAAATTATTTATTTATTTGTTTTTCTTTCCTTGCTTTTTTAAAAGCATTTCTTACGTCTGATATATGCCATAGGTGAAGTTTCAAAAATGTTACCATCTAAATAACTGCATTATAAATGTTACTACATTAGATAAATGTTATATTAAATTTTAATAAAGTGTTTGTGTTGGAGAATAAGAAATATTCTGTTTCATACAAAATTTAGTTCAACTTAGAGCACAAATTATATATACTCCTTTTCCCCTCCGGGATGCTATTTCACCGACAAATATGGATGCTCTTTCTAAACAGTGCATTATAAATATTTTAGTCAATTATGTAACTCCTACTTAACTGTCAGATCGTAAAATGTTTAAACTATGGTAGAATCCTTTAACTCGTAAAATGGTTGAACAATAAACGGAAATAAATTTGTTTCACTGTTTTATTTTATATATTTATTACATTTTTCTGCATTTTCAGGTAATATTTAAATTAATCAATATCACTTTCTTTCTGATATCACTCATTATTTCATAAAAATTATTTTAATGTACGCTTTCCTTAATCTGAGAGACTAAATTTAAACAAATTGCTAATTTGAAACAGATCTCAATATAATTTGAAATACCTGAAAATGTTAAATATAAACACTTACACTAAAATTGATTAGCTTTCAATACTATATTACTTAAAAAGAAAAATAAATCATTTGAGATTATACTTTTAGTTCTGGGTATCTCTACAATTTCCAACTTAAAAGTAAAATTATGAAAATTTAAAATTATCAAGGTCATTGGTAATTGAGTAATTTTCTCTGTATATGGTTATAATTTCGATACCCTTTCAACTCTGTAGATATCGATTATTTAACTAAAGATTTTTCCTTTTATACAATAAATCTTATTTTAACAACAGAATAAAATAAGAAAAGTTTATTTACTACTTGTTATAAAATTATGATACAAGAAAATTTCCTTGCTTTTAATCAAAAATTTTTAAAGGAAAATAGGGTTCTGCTTCTGGGTGCTCTTGCCGATAAACCATTCATTTGAATTTTTTGAAATTGAACATTTTCATAATGACTCTTACTCATTCTATCATTGCATAGACGATATTATTGATTTTGGTAGAGATAATGAACTCATACAAAATATTATATTTTATATATTCAGTTAGGCTTATAGAAAACTAATTTTAAACCAATCCAGGTAGAATTTCTCAATTTATATTTATAGATTATTGATAATAAATTAAATAAGAGTATTTATGATAAAAGAGATAAAATCCTAATTAATTAATATTTTTTTTCTTAGGAGACTTACAACTTAACTATTTCTTATTATAAAATTATTACACATTATTTTTACTTCGTAATATCAATTTAACTACACATAAAGCAGAGAAGTTTGATAATGTTAACCAATTCTTCTGTAGTTTCTTGTAAGATGACTTTCTCACAAATTCTTTTTAAAACATATTTACTACAAAAATACGTTAACCATATAAATAAAATATGAATTGTTTTCAAATTCATCACACAATGGTAAATTCACAAATCCATTACAAACACCACTTTTAAAAACATTTGAAGCAAATTTTTCGCTTTCAATAAATCATTCTCTGTAATATTTCAGAAACAAACAAAAATTTTCCTGTAACATTTTACTAAATAAACCAAATAAATAATGAACTAATTACCAATAGTTTTCACCTTCTTTTTACTTTGTGGGAGTGATAATGTTTTATTTTTTGAGTATTAAATATATCTACTGTTATGCACTTTCTTTTGTTAAACTATTTAAAGTATATACTCTCATAATTCAAAATTCATTTTTCTGATTTTTTTTTGTAAATTATTGTTTACATTACGTTTGTTACCTTTTGATTTAATTAGTATTTTTTAAAAATCTTGCGAATGACAAATTTCATTCTTTTACTTTAATTATTGTACTTTTTTGTACTTTGGATATTTCCATTTCAACCTAACAAGCCGCAAAGAAGGAAAAAATTGATACCATCAAACAAGTTTAACCCCGTATAATTGGTCCTCAAGCCGAAATTGTTTTTTGACTTGTTGGGATCCATTCTTACTGTTTCGTTTAACTTCTCTGTTTCGATTAACCATTCTTTTTTAAAAACGAATTTTAATTAACTAATAGCTCATATTTTATCCATCTCCCTTACTCTGTCTCTCTCTCTCTCTCTCTCTCTCTATATATATATATATATATATAAAGGAATTCTTTGACATGCTTCTTATTACTTGTATAACATTTAATTGTTGTGTTGAATAAAGCTTTATGTATTCGAACCAATTTGAAACTAATTATACAGTGTTTGAGTATCATGTGTTCTGTTCTCTCTTTAAATAGTTCATACAATTGTCTATAATCTTTAAATATTTCTAATTTACTTTTAATTTCAACAGGAAAGTAAAACCTACAATATGTAAGTATAAACCAGAGAAGATATACAAGTATAAGTATATATACGTATATATATAAGTATTGGAGTATATGTATTGTATATAATATACGTAGGTATACTAATGTACTACTTTATTTAAGAGAAAATATATAACATTGAGTTAAAAACTCAATGCTGTCTTTCTTCTCTTACATATACTACAGAAAAAAATCATATTTCGTTGTCCAGAAACTAAGTCTAATCAAAAATAGTGATAATTTTCAATCGCAGGTTGGAAAGAACTGTAGCACAAAAATAGAAAAAATGGAAAGAAAAAAAAGAAAAGAAACCGAACACAGTCACGTTTCAATCATTGTGATTTCAACGAAACTCTATTTTTTCGTGACTTCTGGTAGAATGGTCAAAACAATGTCCTTTTATCTACTGAGGCTTCCAACACGCATCATGGCTATTTCGGAGCACATATAGATCAATTTCGAGCCAAAATGCAATAAAACTCAGAACGAAGTTTTGATTCCTGAGCTGACCTACATAAAAATTCATTTTATCATAGTCGGACAACTTCTCTAAGAATTCCTTATCTGATCTAGGATAACTCCTAAAAATTGAGAATTTTAAAAAAGCAAAGTGTATCAAATGTTAAATAGCTTATAAGCTCCATTGTTAGTGCAACGTTGTCTTAGGATTTTTAAAAAAAGAATTATATTTATATGAATTAGTCAATCATATTGAAGAATTCGGAAGATTATTTTAAAATTCTGCTAGTATATCCAGTGGAAATTAAATGTATTTGAAAAAAATGTTTTTTCTATTGTTTCTTATTTTCATTATGAAATCGTGTTTCTGAGTATTCTTTACTTATTACGTTTGCTGCTTCTTAAAAATTGCTATGTTCCAAACATTGGTTTTGAAAGAAATTCAGAATGTTTGCATTTCAAATTAACGAAATCTAAAATTTAGGCAAATTCAAATATTTATTTTTAAGTTTATCTTTCAATGTAGCATGATAAATTTAATTCTGTTTTATAATTACTAATACTTAATTTAATTAATCATTAGAATTATATACAAATAATTACAATACAGTGATATAAAATGTTTTATTATAATCGAAGTACATTTCTGTGAATATCACTCGACCGACCTCGAAGAATCGTTCCTTCCTTTTCAACATATAAATAATGAAAATGAAGTTAATAGGTTAATTATGTATCACATATTTTAAAACAGGATTTGTAACGGCTGTTAAGTATGGATTTTTGGAGGGTACCAAAACATTCGGGAAAATGTAAGGTACCGAATTTTATACTTCTTATTTTTGTGACTCTTGTCTGTTTTAATTAATTAGTAGAACTTAGCTTTTTCTTTGAGTCTAATAACAATGATATTTTGATCATTTTTCAGAATTAGAAAATAAATGTTATACTCAGAAAATATTTCATCTCTACTTAGTTGAATATGAACAGATTTTAGAGACATAATGGCATTAAGATACAATTTTCTTGAAAAAAATATATATTTGAATATGCAAAATATTTCCCCCTCAAAAATAAAACAATACACAAAAAATAATAAACCTACTTCTTAATGATTTTATTATATTTCTTCTTTGAAGAAACTATAGAACCTAGTAATCTTAAAAATTTATTTATTTTTTCTTTCACATAAAAATTATTTTTCACAATATAGTTGGAGAACAAATCTTTTTGATTCTCTATATGCATATGTATCTATAATAGAAGCCTTAAGAGTTTGGAACTATAGAACTTAATAGTCTTTTCTAATTGATACTTAAATAAAAATATGTCTCAAAAATCATGTCCGTAATCAACAAAATGGTAAAAAATGTACACTAAAAAATTACTTTTAGTGTACATTTAGTGTACATAGATTGATTAAAAAATCATTATTTAGCACACCTAAGATCTCAGCACTACTAATAATTTCAAAAATTATGTTCACAAAAATTAGTAGTCTTAAATGCGCTGTTTAACAATTTCAAGCATGTATCTTGGTACTTTTAAGAATTAATTACATCACTATGAAAGTGTATGTTATGTTCAAGGGATGGATTTATTTAAAAATCAGTATTTTAATAGTTTCATTTGAAATATAATGTTCTAGAAAGTGAACAGATTTCTTGTCCATTAAATATGAAAACGAATGTTATAATGTTTCATATTATATTCGTGAGTACAAATCATTGTAAATGCTTTTCATTTTGGTTATATAAACGCAATATTAATAACAAGTAGTTGGCTTATGTAGTGTTTTCGATTTTAAGAACTGAAGTTTTAATTTACGTAGAATAGAAGAAACACGCCTTATCTTAACTTGATTGAAAAATTACTTACCTAATTATTTATTTCAAAAGAATATTTAGAAAATGTGTATTTTTTTTTTTTAAATTTTGATTTAATTGCTTGATTTTTTTTTGTTAACACTGTATTCATAGGAAATAGGAAGGCTATTGGCAATGGACCTCATTATTTTGAATCTAACTCAAGTGTCAACATCTGAGCTGGAGTCCCAATCTCGAAACTTCTACACCACACCGTGGATGGACATAGAATCTCGAGAGATTTAAAATGTAATAATCCCGCTACTCGATGGGTTCTCAGAATCGTCAGTGCTCCAACTGACGATTCGACGGAAACAATGCTGGCTATGTACACGACATTGACCACTTGTGCTTTTAAGTAATCTTTACCTAAAAGCACAGAATTATGTATTGTGTGAAATTAATTTAATTAAAAATAAATATTTAAATTATTATAATTAAAATACATCAGGAGATTAAAATGCAGTATTCTAAACAGAATGTAATTGATATTACAAATTTTGTTAAAATTTTAGTACTTTCCGATCAATTTGAAAATTGAAAAAATTTGAAATAAAACATTAAGACAATTGTAATTAATAAGAACTCCACTTTGATTACAGTTGTTGCATTAGCAACTGCAAATTTATTACAAATTATTTCAAAATATATATACATATATTTATTGAAGAGTAAAGTCAATTTACGCTTTGCTTAAATTATATAAAAATTAAAATTTTGTGTAAATAGACATGATACATTTTTCTGAAGCTAAAAGGAATTTTGATAAATAAATTCAAGACAAATGTACTGAATTATTAATATCTTTTATTAACGAATTAAATCTGAAGTTAATTTTAAAAAAATCAGACTTTTATTAAGTTACTAGTTGTTGTTTTTTTATTTGAAAGATTTTAACTATCCAAAACCAATGAGGGATGTATTTTTGTGATATGATACACTTTAATTCAAAAAAAAAATAATTATGAAATAATTTTGTAACTTTCATGTAAGTGGGAAGACATAGGTTTCTTCATTTTTCCATAACATTTGTTTTACCATTTTTTTCCATATCTGGTAAGTTTTAATGACTAATAGAAGCAAGCATAAATATTAGATTACTAACGTACCATTAACAATTCTAACATGCAGTTAATTTTTTCGAATTCCCTTGTTGTATGTTTTATTATTACAAAAAAAACGAAACGTATCCTTAAAGCGTAACTAATATTTTGATCAACACCTGTATGATCCACATTTTTATTTCTAATCCTTTAGGATGAGAGAATGAAATACCTCTATTCATATAAGAGGTAAGAAATAAGAAAAAAACATGTCGATAGTTTTTCGAATTAATTATTTTACCATTTTTTAGTTTGTAAGGTGTAACCAGAAGTACCTTAAATTTGCTGAAAAAAGAAGTGAATTAAATAAAAATGGTTGAAAATAAGATTAAATTTACAACTAAATTTTAAGCTTTTGTCTCTGTCTAAATCCCTACTCAAAATATCACATTAAAATGTCAGATACTGTAGAGATAAGGTAAGATTAAGAGATACACTTTTAAACTTTTAAACTTGTGTTGATGTGGTGCTTTAAAAATACCTATTTCTTCTGCTGCAAATATGAATATGCACACTTTATAAGAGCACACTTGTAATGTCACAATTTATACTAATAAATCCATCGGTTTATCCAGTGGAAACAGAAGAGTTCCATATCATATTGCCAGATTAATGTTCACCAGCAACGATTATTTCACTGATCCCCCCTGTTGAACTTGTCCGAATTATCTTCAATCCATAAACTATGGGGGCTAAGTGCAGCTAACCAGATTTCCCTGTATTCTTGTACTAGACTCTAATTTCCCACACAATTTTTCCTTAACGCAGCCAAACTAACATTTCTTTAGCCTTGTGCTGAGCTCTCAAATTCAACCTTCATTGTCCTCAGGGTAGCTAACTAAATCTTGTTATAACTTTGAGCTAAAAAATCCAATATCATACTATACTTTGTGTGATGGCCTTGGATAGTTGTATCGCTTCGATTATTGCTTGGCAATTACTTTTGTAAATGTTTAAGTATACTTCTTACGTAATTTGTTCTGTAAATAGGGACAAATCTTGATACTTTTTCGATTCATAAAGTTTGTTTAATGTGAAAAATAAATGTTTTTGTTTTAAATATTAAATTATTATGGATTATTTGATAAATACCAATCTCAGTCATTTTAAGTATGATAAATTTAGCATAAATCTTCTGCATCGTATAACTATTTCATTATAAAACTAGAAGATGCAGTTCACTTCATTTTGTAATCTATTTGCATAAATTAAATGCGAAAACTAAGGTGGGTTCGTTACAAGAAATAAAATCGATTGAAAAGAATACAATTATTCTTAAAGAAGTAACAAAAAAAATTCAAACCTCAAAAACTACCTTAAAGTTTGTTACGAAAACAAAAGTCAATCATATGAATTTTTTTTATTTACTTAAAAACTCAGTTGAATTTTTTTTTTCTGCTAATGATGCATAAATTAAATGAATGAAATAAAAAAATGATATTATGACTTCTTCCAGAAATAGGCCTACATTGTATTAATATTAATAAATTTATATACGAAATAAAATTGCAGAATAACAAAAATTTATACGCAAGTAACTAATTTTACACTTTACTGAATAGATAGTAATAAAAAGTTATTGATTAAAATAGACTATTAATATGATACTAGAAAAAAGATTGAAATTGCTGTAGTATTTGATAAAAATAAAACAAATAACAACATTACTAATTATTAAAAATGTTATCAAACTTAATCGAGCTTTTTTAGTTACTTTAATATAAAATTAATTACGTGTGAATAAATACGCAATTAATCAATTTCTAAGTATCATCTTTTATCAGATGTATAGTAAAATTATAAATATACTTTACTTTTTCGTAATTTTCTCTTTTAATCTAACTTATTCAAATCCTTGTATTAAATTTATTTTTAGGTTTCATGTTTATTTTTACGATATTCTTCAAATCAAATATTTTTTTTTTTATTTTCTATTGTGAAACTATGTATTCAACAAAAATGAAATTAATGAGATTCTTTTAAACCAACGAAAAATTAAGTTCGCTATTTCTATGCTTGTACAATATAACTCGTAGTATTTTTCTCTAAGCATTTTAATGAGTATAAATTCTACCTGATATATTATATATTTGTATTTTAAATTGAAATTCTACACCATTTTGTTACAGTCTGGAAGCAATGAAATGGAACTAAATAAATATCTTTTTAAACCAGCTATTATTTTTTTATATATGTGTGAAAATATTGAAATTAATTAAATTAAATGCAGGATTAATAAATATATTATGCTTAATACATATTTAACTCTGAGGATATTGGATTAAGCATATACTGTATGATTGATTTAACTGACGAATATTGGAATAATTCATTACATATGCTGATTATTTTAATATCCTTAATACTATAATATTGATAAAAATAAAATGAAAATTATGAAACAAACCTTTTCAAATGAGCGTTTAGCCTCTTAAATGAAGAAAATTAGCCTTCAACATTATGTTAGGTGAGAGTCCTGTTTCTTTTTTATATATGTTCGGTTATTTTTATTTACTTTTATGTAACTATAATGATATAACTATAAATTTAATTTTAAAAATAGTAATGATGATATAAGAGCCATTTAAATAGCACAGGTACTCTGAAGTCTAAACACCTTCAAAAGCAATATGCAGTTCCGTATCCTAATTAAAATATTATTTTCTTAGTGCCAAAGTAATTGGTAACCAATAAAATCCATTTTTTAATCAAAGACATACTGAAAACGTAAAATGCATATAATTTTTGGGAAATTTGTAATTAAAGTCATTGGATTAATACACAAATGTATGCATTATTTAGACAGTGCAATTGTATTTGTAGGCAATTATAGGTTGATAAACGACAAAAAAAAATTTAAAGATGTAAAATAAGTAATCATACATTAAAAAACTTCAAATAGACTTTATTATATTTTAATAAATTTCCTAGGAATCCTTTAAATGTATGGAAATATTACTACAAAAAATGTGCAATAAAATTTTAAAAGAAAATTGATGCTTCTATATAAAATAACATTATTTATGGAGAAAACATTATTATATATACAGTTTTATATAACAAAGATATGTTAATTTTTAAATTAAATATCCATACATTTTCCTCTGTCCAAAATTTCGAAAAAATCGATTAAATTTAGAAATGTTTCAAATGAATTTATTTTCTTAATATTCCAAAATATAATAAATTGCTGCAAACAACATTATAAGGAATTGTAAATAATTTAAGTAAAACAGTAATTATTAAAAATAACTTAAGAAACATTAAATGAATTAAAACAAAGAAATACATTCCATCCATAGCCATGGTCTTGAAAATCTTTTTCATGAAAACTATAGCTTATCTTATGTGTAAATATATTTTAAAATTAATTTTATGAAACATTAAATAATAATACTAAGTATGGTAAAAAAAATTCATAATTTATTCTAGTACTCAAAGAAAATTATAATGAATGTAAAAAAACTTAAATTTATATCTGAAAGAGGACCATTCAGTAATATAATAGCCAAAATTTTAATATATTTTATAATATATTTTAATTTATTTTCATAATATATTAAAATATATTATACAGTTCGAAAGTTATATATTATATACATCAGAGTTATATATTTTAAAATGATTTTATTATTTATTGATATACTGATGATCTTGTTTTTTAATTACTAAAATAACCTAAAGATGATGTGTGAACCTAATTAATATTTTTATCCCACTTACTTAAACCCCAGACAATAAAAAGTAAATAGAGCCAGAATATTTAAACATAAAATTGGAAATTATCAATGGTAAAATGTACAGTAATATATATGATGAAAGATAATATTTCAATTTTAATGTGAATAAGATACTATTTGGAACAAATTATACATATTTGCATTTTTAGAAGTATTATTTTTAATTAAATTCTGTGTTTTAATAATAAAGTTTCAAAACCTTTAGAAAAAATATTCAGTGTTGCGTACCTGATTTCAGTCAAGAATGCCTTTAGGAAGATTAAGAAAACAGTATCAATCTCTTATTGTAGTAATTGATGCTGTATCTTACTTTAGTTTCGCGATATTGCAGACAAATTTAGGTGTGTTCCCACTATGCAAGATTGCTGACAGATTTAGCCACGAGAATGTATCATCTCATGCAGACAGAGTTCCTGCCACGTACGAGCTACTACTGAGAGGGAAATTGTCATATTAGCCACAGGGTGTGGTGTCTCGTGCTGCATCTGCATCAAAAAGTCCGCCATCAGTTAGCAGTAGAGAGGCACAATAAACTATAACAAACCGATTATTTGAAAGACAACTCTCCAAACGGTCAGTAGTAGTTGTGTCACTAACCACAAATATTACCACCTGCGATTTCATTGGACTAAAGCCAGAGCATACTAGAGGACAGAAAAGAAATCTGTAGAGTTCTCATAGGAAAGCTATTTCTATATCGGTACCGATAATAGATGAATATTGATTACCGAAGGGAGGAAGTAAGCCAGGTAAACTCTTGAAACGAAGTTATTTGAGGCGTGGACCCACTGAACCTATATCAGGAATTATGGTTTTGGGAAAAATTTACTCTGATAGCTTGGACATTCTCATCATTACCACAAGCACCTGGATTGTGACTGAATTGGTTAAGCCATCTTTTTTGATGACTATTTCAGTGCACAATTCCTAAAACGTTAATGCTCCTGATCCCCATACCCCTTCCTTTATTTATTGTGATTTACAGTATAGAAATACTGTCTTTACCCAGGACAGGGGTTGGCACCCTACTACTTTATGAAAGGCGTTTCGGCTCTTGAAACTGATGCCTGTATGAATTGTGTATGAATGTATGGGAAAGTAATGGGTGGCTGTATGAATGGGAAAGTAATGGGTGGCTGTATGAATGGGAAAGTAATGAGTGGCTGTATGAATGGGAAAGTAATTTTGATTAAATTAGATTAAAACACGTTAAGTAGAACTGGTTAGGCACTTCAGAAATAGTTTCAGATTAAAATAAGATTTAGAATGATGACATACGACATACATTACTAACGCCCTTTTCAGAATTTTAAAGTTTTTATTGAAGAAGAGAAGAACACTTGGTAAGATTTTTTGAACAGATAGTCCAATAACAGACAAGCTTGTTGGCGCTAGCACCTTACCTTCGCTCTTCCTGCATTTTTAAGAAATAGTGCTATTTAAGATGTTTTCGGAATGATTACATCGTACTATGAATGGCTGTAAGAAAGTACATTCTTCTGTGCAAAAGTTTACATATGCTCAATAAATCAGTCAGATGAGCGCGTAAATTACTTTTATAGGAGGCCATAATTAAAAAGAATGATTAGTCGTTAAAATCAATCAATATTACTGAGCCACTACCATTTAAAGAAGGATTTAGTCAAAACATTCTTGTGCAATCGGTCTGTAACTGAACCAAAGTGAAAATTTTGCCTATCTGCAAGTAATCTGATTATGGAATTAAGGTTAAGAAAACTGTAAGGAGAATATTATGCTTATCTTATTTAAAATTTGAAAATAATTTACCAAGAAGAGTATTATAAATAAGATATGCTACATATTAGGGTAATAAAATTTATAACGTTTATATACAAACTGAACAAAGGCAATTTTAATTTTTTTGAAGCATAAAGTATTCTAATATGATTGGTATAGAAATTATATCATATGTTTAAATATCTATTCCTAGCATTAGGATATTTAACATTGGTTGTTTCTAGCATTAAACCACCATAATAAAAATATCTTTCAAAGTTAATATTTAATGGAAAGCAAATTTTACTTTGTGTTAAACGCTTATTAAATAATTTAAAAGAATTAAGTTATTTATGATAGTCTGAATGTGAGACAACCAAAGATTTGGCAACCTCTAGATGCGCACACATATACATATAAATAACTCTCTAATACTTTCATTATCCCTGTCTCCTTGATAACTTAGTCTTCTGTCTAGAAAGTGTACTAACCGTAGCCCTAGAAGATAACCAGATAATTCTCCCATCGAGCACACATGGCATATTAAAGGAGAAATGGAACATCACCCATAACCAACACGGAACGTTACTAATATGACTGATTAATTGCCCCAAGGATGGAACTCTTTTACTACAAAATGACTTATGGCATCTGTGCTATACTAGGAATACAGGTGCCTACATCCATACATGAAAAATACTGTAATCTATATCAGTTATCAAAATATGCCATTTCACATGAATAGAGAATCAAGGTTAATTAAATATTATTAAACAAGATTTTTTGAAAATCAATTATTCAATCTTAATAAACAATATATATATATATATATATATATATATATGAAACATCTTGACGATGTAATTATTGATGAAAATAAACAGCAAAACACAGAAGTCGTATCTAGTAATGGATATTTGAATTTATTGAACGTTTCTGGAGCCTTTTATGCATTTATGCATCATAGGCTTGGCGAAATAAAGTAGTGAGTTTGTACGAGTCAAGCAGCAAGTGTCTGTAGAGAGAGGCAAAAGTGAGAGGTTAACTGTTAGTGGCAGTTTTTATATACGAAATGAGTTGGGAAATCCCTAAATTTTGTTAATACAGCAATTAAATGCAATCCGTGATACTACAATGACGTACCCAATTCTGGGAAACGGAGGTCTTATAACAACAGTGAAAGTTGCAATTAAGGAATTGTAATTGATTGGCTGGGACAATTTTACCGGGTGTTAAAAAGAGAAAGCCGGTGATTGAAAAAGTTAGAAAGAGGTGATAACTTAGATTTACCACACACACTCATATATATATATATGTATTATTCATAAACTCTTTTGCAATTTGGATTTCCCAATTCAGCCTACCAAGTCGCAAAGGGGGAAAGGTTGGTACCATTAAACTAGTTTAACCCCGCTTAATCGGTCCTCAGCCTGATATTGCTTTTTGACTTACTGGGTTCCATATTTTCATTTACTTTTCTTTCATTGTTACATTTCTTACTGGATTTTTGTCTTTTTAAATATTTTAAATTATTCTTTCATAAATTTTCAGTATATATATATATATGTGTGTGTGTGTGTGTGTGTGTGTGGACAAAATTTTTCGTTTTAATTAGGTAAAATCAAGTATAATAAAAATGCAAGTTAATTTTTTAAGAACTTAGCAATTGTTTTATAATCTATGGAATGAAATAGCTTGGCATACGTACATAATAACAACTAAATAAGATAAATGTTTTGTACTCTATTTTTAAAACCTTCAAAATAGAAAAAAAAACTTCTTCAAAGAAAATTCTAATAATAAGCGAGAGGCAAAAAATTGCTTTTTTTAGTTGAAAAATCTTAGCAATTCAATAGAAAAATGAGAAATAATGAAAATAAAGAAAAAAAATCAAAAATAATGGCATCTAAAATGCTAGTGAGTATCCTATGTTTAAAAACTTGCTATATATTTTTTTAAATTTTAAGCTTGCGAGGTTCGCTTCCATTTATTGAAATTGTTTCTTATAACTATTCTTATTTCATTTTGCAATGCTTAAAATATCAAAATTCCGGAAACCTTTTTTTTTCTCTTTAAATTCTGTTGTAGGAAAATAAAAGCTAAGGAATTTTAGAATTAAAAATTGAGTGTTTGTCAAGGATAATTTCTTATGAATTTATTCGACTTAGATATTTTTTGAAAATAAATTAATGAAAATAAAATAGAAATACCTTCAAAGCGCAGGAAGCCTAGCCACTGAAAATAAGAGATTTAAATACTTTTTTTTGGTTTTTTTAATATATTTCTCGCTTGAAGGCAGTTCTTTTCGGAGAATAATTATATACTTATTGTAGTTTCTTCGTTATAAGACAAACGGTGTTAGAAATCAAACATTTATTTAAGCAAAAAAATATTGGCTCTTTAGGAAAGCTGAAACAAAAGAAAATGATCCTTTTTTTAAATCAATGCGTCTTCACTTAAAATGAAGAAAATAGTTTTAATAAATGCATTCTACATACAAACTATTTTAATTTGCTGAAGAATTTAATATACTCCTAAGATGTTTAGGATATTTCTTAATTTAATTGAAAGACATTCCGTAATCTTTAAAATGTTTCGACATTTTGAGGAAGATGAAAATTTTTCTTCTTTAATGTAGAGAACTATTACTTTACATTCGAGACTGTAGCTGAAAAATAATTTTGAACCGAGAATTTTAGTAAAGATATAGTGCGACAAGAAAGTTTAAAGGAGATATTTGTTCTTTCAAAAACTTATTTTACGGTTTCACTTTACAAATGATATATTTTGTACTATTGGAAAATCAAGATTAACATTTTTATCCCTAATATATATATATATATATATATATATATATATATATATGTGTGTGTGTGTGTGTGTGTGTGTGTATGTATCGTAAGTTTTAAAAAGTGTGACATGTCCTCTTTTAATTAAATTTTGTTGTCGGAAAAGGAACATCCATTTTTTTAAAAAGCCTTATTAATGCATTATTAAGGGTTATCCTCGAAAATCATAAATGGTTCAAATGTTATATAAAAACATTTTATGGAATGAAGAATGAGGCGATAGCTAACTAGAGAAAGTTAGAACAATTTTTTTTAGTTTTAATTAACGTCGCACTAGAAGCAACACAAGGGCTATTGGCGACGGACCTCGTAATTTTGAACCACGGTCAAGTGACGAGGACGACACCTGAGCTGGCACCCCCCTCTCCTAACATCCACACCACGCCAACGGGAGGACTTTGGGCCCCGAACAGATTTACCGTGAATCAGCCCCTGCTACACGGCGGGTCTTTCGAGGCCAAAGATCGAACCAGCGACTGAGCGAAAACGGCCGGCCGCTAGTCCACGACCTTGACCACTAGGCTACCGCAGCTCCAGATAGAACAGCTAAGATAAGAACTTATACGAATCATCTTCTAACATAATAAAGAATCATGTAGAAAGAGATAAAATTGTAGTTCATTGTCGGATTGGAATGATTTTAAATATCGATTTTGGAGGTTAAAATAAAATAATAACATAAATTCCTCATAAGTATATATATATATATTATAATCTAATAATATAAAAAAGTGTATAATAAATATATATAGAATCAGTTACACGAAGATACGTAGTTTTTGTTATCGTCTATTTGACCTAGTCTTGTTACAATTTGGTTGGGAAGAAATTGCAATTTTACGCAATTGAAATTAATGTTAAGTTATTGAAGAGAAAATATCGTGAAAAACCCAACGTCACAAACTAATAATAAATTACCTAAATTTAGCGATTATAAATTATAACAATTTTAAATGTAAAACTAGTAACAATTAGCGCTTTGGTTTAGATAAGGATAAACATAACTGAAACTTACAAATAAATAAAAAATAATAATAATGCAAAAGTGAAAATAAATTAGTTTAAAATTAGGTTTGCGACAGATTTTCTCGTGGTAACTCTATTTTTAAAGATCTAACCTTAATACTTAGTAAAATACTTTATAACATATATATAAAAATCCTTAGTTTCAAAATAGAAGTCTAAGTTCCAAAAGTGGAAACTATGCAACAGAAAATAAAAAAGAAAGAAAATGATTCAAAGAAAGAAAGCAAAATCTATTTTAGCTAACTTAAAATAATTGATCAAGAAATATAAATGAAGTTTTTAAAGTATTTATTTTCATTATTCTTTGTTCGCTTCAAAATTCATAACTGTTCAAAATGGTGATTTTCTTACATTTACTCGCCACCTAACCTTCTTCATTGATTGACTTTATTGAATAAAGATTACAAAATGTTACTATTCTATCCAATTATAATGAGGAATACTATTATGCTAATTAAACCATAAATGTAAATTACATAAATTCTAGAACTTTTTAAATGTATATATATATATAGCCAATTATTTGAAAATATATTTTATATTATAGCCAAATATTTGAAAAACTTGCACCTCCTGAACTAAAATCCCGAAATTTAAAATTCATTTACATAATTCTAATGAAACGCATGACCTAGAATTATTTTAAGAATATTCACTTATGTAAAGTAACCTGTATTTATTTTAAACTATACTTTTAATTTTAAATGTCAATTTAAAAATGATAGGACTGAATTTTTGATGTAACTGATGTTAAAGTACATTTATTATTCTTTTTAATAATGAAATAGTTACCAAATTCTTATAAAGTATAATACAGTTAATGTTAATTTTCTAAAAATAGAAATACTTAGTTATGACAGTATTCTTGAAAGTTACTTTATCACCTTGTTATTTAAAGGTTTCCCTCGTTTCATAAGAAATAGAATTGATTTCTTTTTTAAAATTTTTGATTTTGCATCCAGATATTCTTTTTCTTTATCTGTATTACTTTGAATTAAATTTAAGTAAGTAGGATAAAAAAGAGTGATTCGTTTTATTTTCACAAACTTTATTACTATCCACATTAACCAAGTCTTCAATAAACCTATAACTAATTAAATGACTTTTATCTATGTAATTTTGTTCATAATAATATAAATAATTGTTGATTAAAATATTGCTTCCTGTGTGGTCATCTATGAATGATATTTTGAACTTGTATACATTTTTTTACCATTGTATTTAATACAATTTTCTGTAAGCATGAAGTTAACTAATGATATAAATCTTTGAAAAGGGATAAAATTATTAACATTGTAATTCTTACATGAAGTTAAATTTACCTTAAAATTATAATAAATATCGAGTGAATTAAACAAGATTTAAATGTCATTATTTTTTTTGATAAAATTTTGCTATATTTAGCCTTTAAGTTCTTAATATTAACATAACACTGAGCACATTAAATGCCTGTACTGATAAACTTTATTTAATAGCAAGTGTATTGATAAATTATCAACATCATGAATATTTCTTTCAATGAATTAGTTACTATTGGATATTATTAATCTTTAACTCACGTCTTATTAATTATGTCCCTTAACACTTTATTTTTTTCAATACCAAAATCTTCTGTAGTTATGTGTTGGTAATTTCAAGGGATATAAATTATTTATATCTCCTGAAATAACAATTTAGATTGTTTTGCATGTATTTAATATTATTATTATTATTATGCTAATCTGCTCATTTTTTTATTACATCTCAAAGCATTTTAACTGCACTATTTTTAATTGGAAGAAAATTCTAATGGTTCATCAAAAACACTATTCAAATATAATCTATTGAAAGATTTATTCATAAAGCTTCAATTACAATATTTTTAATTAAAATTTTCTTCATTAATATATTTGATGTCATATTTATTGATTAGGCAGAGAATGTGTCCCATCTTGAATAGTATACATGTATTGGATATCTATTTCATTATCTTTAGCAAGGATGTCTTTTGGAATACTTATTCTTTTTATTCTTGAGACAAGAAATAAAGTATTAAATGTATTTAATATCGTAATTTTTTTTTTCAAAATTACCATTTAACTCACATGTCTTGTTTTTATTTCTTAATCACAAATCTGGCTTACAATTATCGAAATATCTTGTAAGAGCGCTCTTGAATGAATGTATTATTTATTGTCTTCAGTAATGTTTTCATTTGTATATCACACATTCTTATTCAAACAAAATACACGCTATAACAAAAAAAAACGACTCAACAAGAAGGAGTAGTTCAATGGAGACAAAAATTTGAGAATTAGAAAATTATGTACATAATAGAAAACGGTTCAGATTTCAGAAAAATTGAATGATTTCACAATCACTCATCCTCCCGTATTGCTGCTGCCCTAGGTCGACCGCTACCATCACGACGCTGAAATCTGCCACTGTCCACCCATTCTTGACAGCACCTTCTAATCGTCGTATCGCTTCGATCCATACGACAAGCGATTCTCCGATTTTCCCAATCTGCCGCTTTCAATCCAATGATACGACTTCTTTCTAACTTTGACAGTTGCTCTCTATGCGCTCGAATCCTGAGACAAGGTATTTTTTCAGTCGTTGAAAGGTATCCTAAATCGCAGTGAAACAGAAAATTTGACCATCACGTTAAGAATTGCTCCTTATATACACTGCTGAGTGCTCAGTTCTAATGAGCTGTAGCTCCCACAACTAATTCATTGGACACCAAATTTTATTCATTTGCATGTTGTGTCCAAATGTCTTTGAATACAAAACTTCATTTCAATCAGGCAATTCCTTCTTGGTGCGTCGCTTTTATTTGTTATAGAGTGTATACTATATACTAATAAAATGCGTAGTGATAATATCTTAACCATCAATAGATATCTAATTTCTTTTATTTAACGATATCTCTGTCAGAAACTTTGTTAAAATATGAAAAGTAACTCATTAATATTGATTGCAAATACTTTTTTAAGTTCATTATGTGGCCAGCATCATATTTTCAGAAACGCACATACCTATTCAGTAAATGTTTAGTAAGTAAGTAAAAGTATAGTTAGCTTTTAGATAACGATTTCTAAGACCTGCAATACCTTTCCATTTACCACTAAATGATATTTTTCATTTCGAATATGTCTAGACATGTTCTAAGCGCATTAGATAAGGTAATTTATTACTATCACCAAATTGGCATTTCATACAAATTTCGTAGCTTAATCAAACATCACGGAAGACAATTTACGAGACACTTGTATTGGGTAATGACAATATTAAAACAACTGAAGTACTCGGAGTGCATTTGAGATTGCCCGGGATACCGGATGAGAATGCGTTTTCAATTAATCTAGTAGTAAGCAATTACAATAGTCATTCCAAAGGACGCTCGTAGCACACGCCTTCGTTGATTGCCATTAGAGACATATCCTCCGACTTCAAACATTTGTTCAGGTCTACTAAACGTAATAACTTGATGCACTAGGAGAAATATTTGGAATCACACCACGAATAGCTGGCAACATTAGAAAGGCATGTTAAGATTGATATCAATGTATTCTCCTGCTACCTTTGAGCAGATTGTACAGATTTGAGAGTGACAAATTATTGTTGTGTTCTGAATGTCACTATATTAACTGCTTTGTCTATATAATAGTGTATCCTAAATACCTAAAGTGACAATTTTGAGGAATGAATAATAAAAATGCTTGGGGGGTAGATTGAATATAAAAGTTACCAAATTTGGATAATTTTTTTTTGACGACTGCTCATGAAAACACAAAATCTATATTAACTTAATTAAAGTAATATCCACGGAACTTCTAGCATGCAATCTCTATGTAAACGGAAAAGGTAATAAAAATGTGGTGAGTGGAATAAGGGTAATATTCCATGAGCATTATTCTTTTTCCACTCAACGATTGAGACTTCTAAATTATTTTCGAAATTAGATAATATTTATTTATTTTTTATTCCACCTTACGTATAGATTGTGCAAATATTAGTCAAATGGTTATCTTAATTTCTTTAACTATATTTTTGTGATATTTTTTTCTTTTTTTAAACAACCATTAAATTACATTGTATTATGTATATGTTAGTTTTATAGTGGTTAGCAAGCCTGTTTCCTTTAAATATTCTTTTGGAATATATATCTTTATCTGATTTTCATATCAGAACTGGTAAATTTTGTAAACTACAATTTTTGTACAAAATTCAAGTATCGTGAAAGAAAAAGGCAGAGATGAGAGATAGAAGGAGGGAAGATATAATAGTAGACGAATAAATAGGAGATTGATTTGATCATTACTCGTACCCCGATATTATAGTGGTCAATTAAGTAAAACTTTTTGATATTCTTTTGCTTAAGACACGTGATGGATCCCACTCAACAGTCATATACTAAGGGTTATATAATCGTAAAAAAATCCAGTTGAATTTTCATGAATTGATTTGTCTCTTGACTGATTAGTTATTAGACCTCGAAGGCTCAGAATCTTAGAAGTGAAGTCCGGATGTCACAGTTTTACTAGAATGTTTGTCTTTATAGCATAATGTTTCAGTCAACAATTTATTTATTTGAAATCCCCTGAATATTGCTTAACTGTTTTTCTTGAAAAATATTCTTTTTTTTCCAAAATTGTTTCCTCATCAATGAATAATTAAATGTTAATTAATGAAATTAAATCGGCCGATTGGTGTCAGAGGAGTCCTTATAGAGAGTGGCATCGTATTATGTAGTCATGCACTGGTATGGGTAATGTTACCACATATCATTGTAGGTATAATGTTCTTGAAGCCAGTATGAAGTTTTTCAGGGGTGACTCAGTCCGCACTTCTCTATGGACGATAACACGAAGCCAGACAGATATGACATTGTGGACGATAGTCTGGAAAAAAACGATATTCGCTGTATGGACTAGCCCACAAAGTCTCCGGATCTCATTCCTATGTTTAGGATGGTCAAGGAAGAGTCACTGCACAAAGTAAACCTTCTTCTAGGACTCTCCAGATGTAAAAATCTGTGCTTTTAGAGGAATAATGTTTACAGTCGCAAGCATTTTTCTACATCCTCATTAACAGTACGACGGCTCTTTTTGAGGCTTGTATAACAGTAGTCACACTCCATATTACATGGAACCTTTCTGAGATATAATGCAACATGATTTGCTACTCATGATATAACCTGTATTTTTTCATACAATTCTCCACTTTTCCATATTGTTATGTTACTACATTCTTCCTACTGTTGTAATATCTCTCTGTGTTTGATTTTATTGCAATAAACAAAATATTTCTCCAGTTATTTTGTGTTTGTGACCTTAATTTTGGTTACGAATATAAGTATAGAACTTCTCTCATGGAATTTTAAATAACTATTGTTAATAATGTAATGCATTGTTTAAAATTAAATGTGTTGACTCTTTAAATGCACTACAAGTTATCAGGGATAGTGATATAAGAAAGGTGTAATTTATATTTAATTGTGTTATAAGAAAGGTATCTAATGAGACGATAAATATGTTAACTATTTGTTTATGACTTACAGTTCAATATTAACTATAGCTATGTAGACATTATATGATTTTCAGACCCACAACTATTTCAGTATGTGTTCCTATAATCAGATCGTTCTTAAAACATGCATTTCAGAAAAGAATGATGAAGAAACGACCAGGTTATCTCCGCAGAAAATTAGCACTTTGTTGAAATCATTAACATGCCTTTGTATATTGTTTTAATGTTCTTTGAATTCATTGAATATAATAATGTGAATTTTTAATTTTTGACATGTTTCCTTTAATTTTATTTAAATTGTGAGGTTTAATCTTTGGATTGATTAGAAATTCTATGCAAGACATGATATTTGTATCAATAATATATAGTATATTTTTTAGTTATTATTTATATCCCTTTGATAGAAAAATTCACTTATTAAATTATCTATCTAAATATATATTATCATTATATAATCTGAAGAGGAAAACCTTTTCTATTAAATCACTTTTGTAACCACTACATTCTTATTACTACAAGACGAATTTCACAACAGGATTCGAACATCCATTGATAATAATAATGTGGATCTTTTATCATAGTATTAGGGCTTTAGAACTTGATGTAGACTATCGACTCAATAGATCTGAAACACAAATATCAAACCAAGTGCCATTTGTGCTAAGTTGATTCGGATCTTATTGTCGAAGCTTTCACACACTAATTCAATAATCGTCTTTTATACCGAATTGTACTGAACGTGTAAGAAGGTTTCTATTGTTCTCTATAATGACTTTAAGTGTAGCAAAAACTTAAACTAATGACTGATCGGAAATCCGGTTCACGATCTTGTAATCAATCTATCATGAACTGATAATTATTTACTAAAGGAGTTATAATTCAATAGGTAATTTCAATGAAATCAAAAGAAAATGTTTATGTAACACTCTTGTTTTTGTCATTTCATTGATATATATCCATTTATGATTTTCTATTGCCTTTTCAAGAAATTATATAATCCGGCCTAATAAATAAGCCAACATATTCTTAATTTGTCTCTTTAAGAAATGTAACAATATTTGAATGTTCTTCTGGGTATTGTTCCACATGAAACTAGTATCATAACATATAGAACTGTTATCAAAAACATAAATAACTATTATCAAACGAGATTCTTTACAGACATCTCACTTCGATGATATTAAAATCACAAAACATTTGTTCAAAGAAATAATCAAGAATTCTCTTGGAAGCTTAAATTTATAAAAACGTAACAAAACATCTCATTATGAAAAAGAAACAAACAAATACATTCTGTATTTTTAAAATATATTGTACATATACAATGAGAATTTAAAGCAAAGAAGGGGAGAAGTAGAAGAAATGAGAAACAAATACCACAATATTCCTTATACGGAAACATTCTTAATATTCAGTGGAAAAATAACGGAAATCTTTAAAGTGAATTGCAACTTTAAAGGAACTGAATATAAATAGTTGATTTCAACTTTAATATATCCCCATTGATATTTAGAAAAACATATACAATATGAGAGATTGATTTGATCGTAAATCGTACAGGTTGGAAATGTTCAAATTTCCTTCGAAAATGTGCATGTTCTATTGAATAAAATTATGCTTCTACAAAAACTAAAATTATAAACTTTCATAATAATTTTTATTTTTAGAAACATTTTGAAAAAATTCGAGACAACAAACTAGAAATAGCCATTCTCGTGAATTTGTAGACATTTTGAAGGGATTGTACTCTTATGAAGCTAGAATACAAAATAATTGTGATCATGTGTAATTGAAATACGGCTTGATTCTTAATAATTATTCTTTACTTAATAAGTTCAGGCAGTTGCAGTTAGATTTTAAGAATCGCAACATATCCACTAAACGTTCTAATGTATATTCTACAGCAGCAGTAATATAGTTAATAATAGTAGTAAATGTTACATTGTATTCAAGACTACTGCATAAATGATGGAAAATCTTTCATTAAAATGGAACAAAAAGAAATTTCATTTTGTTTTTGTTTTGTTTTTGTTCATACGCATCTTTTTTCTTAAGCTGAATTTGTATTATTAATAATTGAATTCTTCTACCTACTCTTTAACAATATAGCGATCTGCATAATTATTAGTTTACTGATGGAAAATATTTAAATAGCATAAATACAGATTAACACTCTTCGAAATTTTCGTTGGAACTATTTTAGAGCAATTGCGAATATCTTAGCAAAGGAAAAACCGATTTCCATTATAGGAACCAGTTACTTATGAAGCCATTTTATCTATATTCAGTAAATATTTTAACGAAAACCTCTTCACATCTTCCGGTCTTCATTCTTTTTTGAGTTTCGTTTAAATCGAAATCTTAAGAAAGCTTTGAGAATTGTGCTTAATAATCACTGAGACTGATGGAAAATCAGCTTATTCAAAGAAGTTTGTAATCATAGTAATATAAAATGCCGTAGAAATTACTTATTGAAACACATATCCACAATGGGGTTTATTTAGCTTACTATAAAAGTAGAACTGAAAATTTCCTCACTTTTGGAATAATTTTTATATGAAAGTCATACTATTTTATTAATATTAACAGAGAGACTATGTTATTGAAAAAATTCATCAAGGCCTTTTAAAGAATATTATAATTTTTAATCAAAATCTACTGATGACGGACAGTTTGTTGATTGATCTATCTTTGGAACACGATGTAAGGTAAGAATGTCAAACTCGGGGGCACGGTCCACGTGAGGCCTATAATATCTCTACAACTCAGCCAAAATAGCAGCATATAACAAAAATTTTATAGAAAACTTTTTGTAGCAGTTTTTTTAATTACTAATTATACATAATTAGGATAAATAGATTAAAACATTGACCAATGCACTACTATTAGTCGAATTCATTCAACGCACTTTTTTCTCCCACCAATAATTTTAGCAATCTATATAAAAAATACCTTGCCATTACTATTGTACTAGCTTGTTTAGTGTGCCTAGTATCAAATTTTCTAATAATTTTTCCTTTTTTCTGGTAATAATTTCAGAGAACAGGGGGAAATGTTAATTAACGGAACGTTTATTCATTTCTGCAATTATTCTGTGTTCGGTAAGTTAATGTACATATAAAATATTGAATTTTTTTAATGGTAATGTTTACGAATCTATTTTAGATCCTTTCATTCCATATGTTTTAATAGAAACGAGCTTAGAATTGTTTTTACTATGATGTAAAAATTAATATCCTGCTTGATATTAAATATGCTATTTTAGAGAACCTAAGTTGAATAAATTTAAATGCCGTAATAAACTCATACACAAAGAAGTGAGTCACTCTTAACCACAGTTCAAAATTACATGGTCCATTGCCAATAACGCTCTTGTCGCTTTTAAATACGATATCAATAAACTGTCACTCAACCAATCAAAAAGGAACAAATCACTACGTGTAGTACTTAATTTGAGTTCTGTTATTCAACTTAAAAACAATTTTCAGCATAACTTAAGTTGATATTAGATGAATGAATTTATATATGTCAAGTAAATTTATTTCATTTTCCAAATTTTAATGAGTTTTTTTCTAAATTAAGATATTGAAATATTTCATCTTACAGCATATATTTAAGCTTGTTTATGGAAAACTAGAAGACATAGAGTAAAATTAAAAACGCATTCCTTCTATTAAGGCAGTGTCTTAAAATATGTTCATTATTTGAAGAAGCTTCATTTAAATATTTGAAATAATATCAAAGAAATATGATTTGAAAATTTCAAATTTTCCAAGGGTTATATGTTTAAATATTTATGCAGGAAATACATTTTTTGCATATCATTAGTTTTCAAAAATTTCTAAATTCGAGAATGATTAAAGTAAAAAAAAATCGCTTATATTTTTCTCTTTTGATTTATTTCTATTATTAATTCTAATTGCATGCATAATATATAACTATCAGTAATATGTGAAACAATTTATTGAATGGAATATTTTCCTTCATTATTCAAATATTTCACTAATTTAATCTTTCACGAATTCCTTTACTGTTCAATATTTCATACATTTAGATGCTTAGAACATATTTTATTTACATTTCTCTTTTTCTTCTTCATTTTTAATTTATTTCCAGTTATTTTACACTTCCCTTTTTTCTTATTATATTTACTTTTTTTAAAATCAGTGTTGTAATTTTGTGCATATAAATAGATAATTTATTTTGTGTATATATTACATTATATAATGGTATATTATGTAATTTGATACTTGTATCATTTAATGGTACTGAGGCTACTGTGTACTAAATGGATTGTTAAGTAAAAAAATATAATAGTTTTTTCCTAATTATTACAAATAAATAGAATAATTTATTGTATAAAAATTCTAAATTTAGTACTAAGCATGTTACAAGGAAATTGTATGTAAGAAAATGCCATCTATTTTTAGAATAATATTCAGAAAATTTCTTGAATTCAAATCTGAATGGTATCCCAATTCAACTTTCAGATAGAACTTCCCTAAAAAAGATAGAATCGTTGGTTATTAGGGTCTTTTTGAGCCTCAATTCCACACTGTCCAGTGGGTAACCAACTTGTTATCTGGTCCTATGTTAGAGAACAAGAAAAACTATCTATGATTGACAGACATGAAGGAAAGCAGCATAGTAAAAAAAAAATTCCGTCCTCAAATGTATTTTATTCTCGAAAGTGCATGTCGTTAAAAGTTTAAGTAAGGCTTGTCAAAGAAGAGAACATAGTTCTATTTATTCGAAACACATACACACACATACACACACATACACATACACACACATACACACACATACACATACACACACATACACATACACACACATACACACACATATATATATATATGTTTCGGACAAATGAAATTAATGACTGAAATATTAGTGTGCCCCCAAACTCATCAGGCAGCTACGTGATGTCGGTGAACTTAGCAAAAAGTTCCGGCTCAAGAGTAGGACAACAAATATGATAGAGATCTGTTACTTGGACAATATTTGAGATCAAACTAAAAATAAGCAGCTTTCATAAAACAATTTTGAAGTGAAGTGGTATTCATACTGACATTTCTAATGGCTGTTTGTATTAAATATTTATTATTTCATTTTAGCGTTTCTCCTGTTTTTGGTTTGGTTTGGTGGATTTAATCAAAGGCACTGAACCATCTTGGGATACATTATGCTAAATACAAGGTCAAGTTATAATACTTTTTAATAAAACAATTTAAAATTAAAATGTAAAATAGTGAATGAAATAAATTTTAATAAATTTAAACGGATTTGTCAAATACAATGTCATTTAAGAGTGAAATATGTTTTGTTATGAATTTGTCCTAACCAAGTCAATAAGAGAAAGTACAAAAGATTTATAGTGTTTAAAAAGATCAGAATTAAAAGCAGAACTTACTGTTAAAAAGCGTATCACTGTCGGAAGACACACACAATAATTAGTTACACATTGGAAATTCTTCCCCAAGAAAAAGGTACTTGAGCTTCAATCTTGAATATCCGATGCTTATATGTGTTACGTCCTGTCTTCTGCATTAAAATGAATTCCAAAGAGAAATTACGGGTTTAATAGGATATAGTTCATTTTCTATTTCTGGATACCATTGTTTCTGTCAATGGTCATGAATTTTAGAAGTATTATATTTTTGATGTGACAATATGGAATGGTATGAGAGATGAGAGACTGTACCTTATACAGATTTAGCAGTAATATCGACAGCTGTATTTTTCTTATGTAATGCCGAGAACATATTGAAAGAAGAGACTTTAATAAATATATGTTCCGAAGTTCTTATGGGTAATAATTAAAAATAAAAATGCAGCAGTAATAAAAATGATAAATTATAAATATAACATTATGATTATCAAAGTAAAATAGTTAAAACATTTTTATATATATTAAGTGAGATAGAAACGTGAATAAATTTAAAAAAATTTAGCTGCCTCAAGGATTTAAGGACAACTTAATATTTTGGAATTAATCGAAAATCAGAAGATTTTCATATGCTAAAAATTATTCCTCTGATATAATTGAGTTAGAATATTAAATATTAATAAGTTTTTATTTGAAGTTTATTGGGATATTCTTCGCAATTGTCAGTTTTCACAAGTGGATAAAAACCAATACTACATTTCATTGGTCCTCTGTCTCTCAAAAAATGAACACATGTAGTTCAAGCAATATTCAGACTCTTCGCATAATACATGAAAATAAGTATTGTGTTAATTTTTTTTTTTTCTCCTTCAAACACTTAAATTATCTAGATAAAAGAAAAATGGTTATATCTCATATAATTTCTTGGGCCTTTTTAAATATTTGTCATATCATTAATAATTTATAACAGTTTAGAGTCAATTGTTCAAGTGTTTCTATTCATGTAGCATTTAGAAGAACTATTGGCAATGAATCCAATAATTTTGATCATCAATCAAGAGATGAGAACGAAACATGAGCTGGCACTTCATTCTCATCCCAACATGAAGTCATTGAGCCTCGACAAATTTAACGTATACCAACCCTATTACAGGACATGTCTGTAGTAGAATATGGATTTGAGTCCAAGATGCAGCCAACCACATCAGCTTGCGACCATGACCATTTGGCTACCGTGTTCTATCAATAGTGCAATACATTAGACTTAAATTAATAAATTTTGAAATTGAGACAGAATTTTCAAAAATCAAAATGAAAACTATGTAGTATGATTTATATAAAGGACAAGGAAAATTAATACTTAGGAGAAAAACTAAAAACTGATTTCCTTTTTTAACTTCTTCCCGATTTTTTTTTTTTTTATAATTTATAACATTATATTCAAAAACTATACAATAATATAAAATTATCATGCCATGAACGGTCCTGAGACATCACCAAAGTTGAATAAATATTGCTTACTTACCCACAAAGAGCATATAACCCACAGATAATCTGCCATGTATTATTATTTCCCGAGGAATTGAGCAATAAAGAATTATTCGTAATTAGGTGGATATATCAATACATAAACAAAGTTTAACTTTAATTTAATTTGCATTTAATTTTAATTCTACCAGACCATAATTAGAAATATTTTCTTAATTATGTTTTCTGATCCTTAGAATTAGCCTCGATAATTTTCAATCAGCGTTTTAGCAGCAAGAAATACAACCGTTTTGTATAATAACTTATCCTTAAATATAAATATTAATTGCACCTTAATTTAATGAAAATAAAACGTATAAAAGGGCTATTTAAAATGTTTTGAAGGGATATGCTTGCATACCAGAGGGAAACTCATGATACATAAAAAGGCTTAACAGTCTATTGTCTTATCCATGCTTGCTATTATAAAAGAGAAAGACAACTATTAATTAATTTTTA
Organism: Nephila pilipes; assembly: GCA_019974015.1. Classification (NCBI taxonomy): domain Eukaryota; kingdom Metazoa; phylum Arthropoda; class Arachnida; order Araneae; family Nephilidae; genus Nephila; species Nephila pilipes. The sequence continues at coordinate 859,969 of BMAW01115046.1, read as the reverse complement.
TTCTTATATTTGATTACCCAGACACTTACCTCAGGCATAAAATAATTGCGTAAAATAGTTAAATTATATTTTTTTGGTATTATATTTAAGAGCTATATACATTTAAACACTGTCTTTGTAATATATGTAATAATTAATATTATATTGAAATTTGTGGTCACAAATATCTTTGAAGAAAAAGTAACTTATAGTAAGAAAACTTAAAATATATATTAAAGTGTGATTATATTAATTAACTATACTGTATCTTAAAAGGAAATATATAACAAATGACATTAAATAAAGATTAATTTAAAAAAAAATTAAAATGGTGGCAGATTTTTTTCGCATGAAAGATTTGAAATAAAAGACCGATCAATGAAGTAGAAATATGATATTAAATTCGTATCAAAACGCAACTTGAATAAAAACTGAATCTATAAATGTATGATAATTTGAAAAGAAAAAAAAAAAAAATTATAATTAAAAATTACTAAACTATTTTATAATTTATATTACTAACCAAATATTTTTAATCAATGAAAATTCAAAATTGTTATTCTGATTGTATGAAATCATAATATACTCAGTGTCCTAAAATACTTTTCTTTCTTCTTCATATTGTTCTCTTATATTATATTTTAAATTGAAAACCTACATTATTTTAACATTTATTTATGGCATGAAATACGTGAAATAGAAAATTAAACTCATTTAATTTTGGAAAGAATTTTATAACATTTACAGAACTGTGACAACTTTTTGGTTTATAAATGTATCAATCCAGTTCAACAGATTAGCTGTTATTATGTTATGGGGAAGCAATTTTTTTACTAGAAAACCATCCTAATATCCATAGAGTAATTTTACTTATAAAGTAAGATTAAATTGACATTATATACTTCACAGTAATACTTTGGTTTTTTTCCCTTGAAATAGTTGTTGATGCATAATTAATTAAATTATGATTTTACTCAAA